>LM523159.1:528028-751605 GCA_000941615.1 Parastrongyloides trichosuri | reverse complement strand
AAAAAAAAACTTTTATTCTCTCAAAACATATTATTTACAATTTCACAATGATATCAAATAGATTATAAATCGTTGACAATGAATATATATATGTTTTTGAAATAAATATTCACCAAATTTCATTGATAAAATAAAAAACAGGTAAAAGATAAATGACTTTTCTTTATTATTTTAAATAATAAAACCAATACTATTTACCTAAATGATATTTTATATTTTTTACTAATTAATCATCAAAAATTAAAATACTTTTTAGTTTCATTTTATGTATATTGATAAAAAGCAAAAAGTTTCTTAAATATTAATCTCTATCAAGTAATTGGAGAAGGAAGTAACTTTATATAAAGTTACTTATCAACTAATATAAAGAAAATAAAATGTTGCTTTACGATATTACTTTACGCACATTATTTGCAGATTAATGTGCGCGTCATACTATTTTGTTTTTTAATTCTTATCCAAAATTTATTTTCTTTTACATTCAATGTTTATTTCTATTTGTTAAAAAATAGAAAGTAAAAAAANAAAAAAATACATTAAATTTTATTCAATTGATTTTTATATAAGTATAGTTAAAATACAAATATTAAGTTTATATATATATTATTCTCTATACAATTTATTTATAATTTTTATTTTTATGAATATAAAATATTTATGTTTTATGTAAACAAATATTTTCTTCTATCTTTATATTCAAAAAAGAACAAAAAATTCTTTTTTTTTCACATTTGTTATACGTCATCACATGTAGTTCTAAAAATATTAGTAATTTTACGAAAGATGTGAGTTTGAAGGTTAATTAAAATTAATAAGTAACTGTGAACCATACTTCCTAAAGTTGATGGTAATTTAACAACTAACTCATCTACTTGAAATATAATTAAACAAACCTTTTTAAATGTTACTATCATATAGCTTTATGAGTACATTCAAACATATTAATGGATAAAATAATTATCTTACATCAAAAATTGAAACAATTTTCATTATAATTCTTTACATATTCTTAGAAATATTTGATTTATCAATGAGCATTTAAAGATGAGCATATTTAGATAGAATATTTACATTTCAATTTGATAAATCGTGTCAACTACTGAAATCAAACTTTAAAACTTAAATTTTACACGTTTCATTTTTGAACAGGACGGAGAGATTTTTAGTCATACAAACTTTTGAATGTACTATATTCTCTGATATTTAATGAACTGTATTATTTTATTTTTGTTTTTCTAGTTATCGTATTCTTAAATTATATGGCTTTTTATAATCACATATCTACATTAAAATATTCATTCTTTCTATTTAACTAATATTTAAAATTTTGAAGAAGAATAATTTTTATCTCAAATCAACATTAATTTTATTTTCTTTATTCTTAAACCTGAAAATAAGTTTTTACCTAATGTTTATCAAAAAGTCATATAAGATTTATCACGTTACCAATACTTCCTTGATTCAACATTAAAATGTATTTTTTTTTTAAATTTTGCTCAAAGTATAAATTTAAAATATTTAGTCTTTGTTTAATATCAATTATTTAATTGTTTCTGATTTTATATCTATTATTCTTCTTTAAAAATTGGATAAATTTTTTTTTTATAAATAAGATTTATTAAAGTCATATACCTTTAAAACAAACAAAATCTTTAAGCAATAATTTTTTTTATTATATCATGTATTTACACATACAAGAAATAATATTTTCCTTCTTTTATAAAAACATTTTTATCTATAATTAATAGTATATTATCATCCACTATATATTTTTTGTAGTAATACCAGAATTTTTGTGAATAAAGTTTTTACCTTGCAAATTCATTTATAAACTATCATTAATAGAATGCAGATAGTCACAATAGATTACTAGCTATTTTAATGTTTCGCATTTTTAACTTTTTGTTTGCTGCTAAAATATTTTAAAACAAACAGGCCTGTCAAAATGAAGAGATTATACTTTCTTCTAATATGAGGTAAAATTTCTAAACAGAAAGAGCATTTAAAATTCTTTTAAGTTAATGATAAAGAATAAAATGATATTTTATGACAATCAAAAGATATCAAAATGTAAAATGGCATCGTTTCAAAAACTTATAAATGGATATCATTTTTATCATAAGTGTCACTCATCACAAAAATGTTATAATGCTTTCCTATTCTCTAAACTATACGTTGTTGATGTGAACATAATAACAATCAAAGTGCACATCAAATTTTTTTTATTTAAATCTATCATACAACATTTTGTATTATTAAATTTTATTCATTTAAACGACATTCATTATAATACACCCTTAATACTTAAAGAGAAAACAATTTTTTTTATTACAATGACTTTACCTATTATCATATACTTTAATTTTTAATCAGTACTATATTTAACTATCAGTAAATGACTCCATAAATACACACCCAACTAAATAAAGTATCATTTCGTCTGGATGATAATATAATTACATATTTCTTAATATATTAATATTATAATATTCTTATCATTAAAAGAATAATTAAAAAATTTTAAATATCATTTCATTTTTCTTTGTGACAAAGTATAAATTTTAACATTCTATATATGTCCTTTGATTTTAAAATATTTAATCATGTTGAATTTGTATGTTTTTATGTACCTCTACATTTAAAAATGATGTTAGTATTGTAAAAATTAATAACCTTATCAATAATAATCACATTGTATTAAAATTTTTGATTCCGTTCAATTAGTAATACCTTTAAATATTTTATACTACTAATGACATCTTGACTTCCTTTTTAAAATCTTGAACAGCAAAATCACATATATATTACGATATGCTTTTATATTTAAACGATGTTGAAAATTTTTAAAGCTATATAGTTATATACTGCCTTTAGCTAAAGCTTCCACTTATCATTATAAAAACGTTATTTACGTATATTTCAGTATTTAATAAAGCATTTCACGAGTTGTATATTTTCAAGATGTAAACTTTATTCTGGCAAACTATTATTATCTCTTTTAGACATTAATATCAAAAACTATATTGATGAATAAGATTGATAAAATAATATAAAAGCATTAACTTAAAAATAATAATACTTGTGGAGTCTTATATTACTTTTATAATACCTTTTACCTCTCTTTATCTTCAATCAGCATATGTTATTTTTATACAATTTCCGAAAAATGCCAATTAATATTAATATTTTATTTTTTGAAACAAATTATATCTCCAATAACATTAATTTTTTTATTAGATAAAAAACTACATTTTATGTGTAATAAATCAACGTACAAGAGATAAAAATAATATATTTTTATTAAGTATTAATATATGTCGAAATTTTTTAATTTTTAATCTTCAATTTTTCTTTGATCTTCGTTTACTAGTGTTTTGACTAACTTTTTTCTTATATTATAATTTCAATGAGAGATTTAAAATATTTTACAATAACTTTAGTATATTATTATATATACATCAAAATAAAAAGATATCTCGAGTGTTAAACTATTTCAAAAATTTAATTTTTTATTTTGTTTCTTTCATAAGAATACAAACACATTCATAGATGCACTTTATTAATGAAGGTTAAATATATTTTATTATTAGTGGAAAAGAAAACATTGTCATGATACATTACCATGCTGTGCCATAGGGTAACAGTTAAAAAATTGTTTAATTACACTTTATTTTGATATTTTACATACATTCTTCACCGGATATGTCTGTACAGTGAAGTCACTTGATATAATCATCCTGATACGCGATATAACATTTTCTGATAATAATATTTATTTGCAAACTTTTACTATTCCTTGGTAAATTATATAATGTCCAATTTTATTAACCCTATCATAATATATAATGAAAAAATTCATTAAATATAATGTTATTATAACTTATGAATATTATATCAAAATTTTAAACATATAACTTAATTTTTAAATGACATACGTGGATATATATATAATAACTTTCTATACATATGTAAATGCTAAAATATTGTTTTATTCTTTATTTCAAGACATCTATATGATATAGCTTTTGAATATATTTTTGCGTTAATTTTTACTTTACTTACTGTCTTTTTGATTTTATTTGTTATATAATCTTCAATCGGATATATATATATATAACTAAGATTGAAGTTTTTAATAATGTAATTGAAAAAGTGCTCCTAAATTTTTAAGATATTTGATGAGAACTTAATTAAGTAAAAAGAATGAGGTAGGTCATCAAATGTAAATGAAATATTAATATACCCATCCTCAAGAGTATATACAGTTCTTTACAATATATGGTCACTGCAACCACTTTTCTAAACTAATAACAGAGATCTTGGCGTCGTTTTACAAGGCAGAGGTATTAAAAGATATATCTAAGATGTTGTTTATTAAGCGCGCAGTTTGTTTTATTTAACAGATTATTAAGTTTGTGCATACCTTAAACAGTTGTAAGATACAAACAGGAAGTTAGATATAATATAGTTTTTTGATACATTATTATTTTCAAATGACAAGCTTTATTAATGTTATATTTTTTTTTCTTACAATTTGTTTTATTTTTAATTATATAAGTATATTCAAATTTCTTATTTTTCATATTTTCTTTAATTGTAGGAAAAATACTAACTACTAACAACATTAACACACTATGTTTGCCAATTATCCACGACAATCTCCAAATCCATCAAACTTCTATAGAGGATATCCTTCGATGAACTTCAATGTTAATGCTGCTTCATTTATTCCTCAAGGAAATCTACCCGGTGCTCCATATGTAACCCAAAATGTTTCATATATACAAAATGAAGGTCCTGCTCAAATGCGAAAATTATTTATTGGAGGGCTTAATCACGAAACAACTGATGAACAAGTAAGTAATATATTTGTTTTTATTAATAAAAAACTAATTTTTAAGCTAAGAGAGTATTATTCTCAATGGGGAAATGTTGTTGATTGCATTGTTATTCGAGACCCAGCAACTAAACATTCACGGGGTTTTGGCTTCGTTACATATCAAACTATACAAATGGCTGAAATTGCAATGAATGAGAGACCTCATACAATCAATGGAAAGGTTGTAGATCCTAAACGTGCTATTCCAAGAGAGCAAATGTTACCATTAACCTCAACGAATCCTCCGCATTTTCTAGAATGTGCTCCTTCTACGGGATGTAAAGTAACAATTTCGGGTATGTTATATATTAAAATTTATTAAATAATATTTTTATCAAAGGTATTCATTGGGACTTCCATACTGTTGATGGTATTCGTACATATTTTGATAAATTTGGAGGTGTAGAACAAGTTGAAATTCTAGGAAATCCACGTGGAATGGGCTTTGTCGTTTTTGAAGATAAGGATGGTGCTGATAAAGCTTTAGCATGTGAAGATGATCACCTTATTAATGGTCGTCGCGTCGAAATCAAGGTAGGTACAAATCCTCTCCCCGAATCTTTTTTTAATCAAATTTTATGATTATTAAAGAGAGATGAAGAGGATCCAGAAGCTACTCCAAAAACAAGTCCATCCAAACACACGGTTAAATTATTCCCAAATAATAAAAATTCAAAAAACATCGATAAAACTCTCAATAATAATGATTTAAAAGATAGCAGCGATTACTCGGATGATTGTTCATCTGACAATACAATATCAACATCACATTCGCAGTCAACTCAATAGATAATTATAGGAATAATTCACTAAAAAAAATAAAGTTATATGGGCATTTTCACAAAAAAAACATTCACACACACACGTGCCTGATGAAATAAATAATATACTAAAAAAAGAGTATAAACACAAGGTGGAATACTTTTATTCATATTTGAAGAAAAATTTATACAATTTGTATAGCTGCATTTTTGCGCACCAAAATATTCACATATGTTTTTTTACTGTATATAATACTATATAACAAAAAAAAAATAATTACTGCTACACATTTGACAAAATTTTATAATCATAACCACTGTTTAAAAGAATCAAAAATTTAGGTTTATTTAGAAAAAAAATTATAATTATTTTTGTTTATTTTATCCAGATACAAGCTAGCACTGATTCTGTTTAAGTTTTTTTACTATTCATTTCAATATTAATTATATTAAAGTTATTATTAACAATTATCATTTTAACAAATTTCATTTTGAAAAAAAAAATACTTTAAAGCGAGTTGTAGTGAAAGCTTGTTGTCCTAAACATCTATTCATAGATTACGATATTTTGTAAATCGGCTGTGTCGCATGTTTAACTCTTTTTTTATTAATAAATTTTTTATAATTATAATATCAACGATAATCAATACCATGAATATTAAACTTTTTTCACTGAAAAATTTCAACTTGTCCTTTAATATTATCATTTATAATCAAAAAAGTATAATTATCTTATAATCAAAAAAAGTTATCATTTTATCTGTTTGTTTTATAACTTTAAAAGAAGTAATAAAAATAATATCTTTAGATAATAAAATTGTTTATCTTATAAACTTCCCTTTTATATTTTATAACTTTATAATATTGTTGAAAAGATGATCAAACTGTTTACATGATTGTTGAATAAAATTATTAAAAGTACATCAAATAATATCAAAAATGTCAATCTAAAAATGAAGGTGATTAATCTTATCAAAAAACCAATGTAACGATGTGCATATTTAAACAATAAAAATAATGACATTGAATTCATTATTGCTTACCTATTTTTTTGATAACACGAAATGAAGTCTACTTTTGAATTTAACGATTTTGATCGTGATCCTGAATTTAATTATTGTTTTCAAAAGAATGGATTTACTATTATTCAAAATTTTGCAACCCCTGATGAATGTAATGAATTAAAAGAAGAAATGAAGAAAATTGTAAATGATATGAAGATTGAAGACCATCCAAAATCTATTTTTACTACAACTGATCAAACAAAGGTATATAAATTATTATTTTTATTTACCACAATTTTTTTATTTAGCATCCATCAGATAAATATTTTATTGATAGTGTTGACAAAATAAGTTTCTTTTTTGAAGAGAAAGCTTTTGATGAGAAAGGAAAATTGATTACAGGTAAATTTACATCTCTCAATAAAGTTGGCCATGCTCTTCATGATAAAAATGAAATATTCAAAAAATTTACTTTCTCTGATAAAGTAAAAACAGTCTGCAAAACTATGAATTTAATTAATCCCGTTATCGTACAATCAATGTACATTTTTAAAAACCCAAAAATTGGTGGTGAAGTTACAGAACATATCGATGCATCTTATCTACATTGTAATGATGGAGAGAGACTTGTTGGTTTTTGGATTGCTTTAGAAGATGTTACGTTTTATAATGGATGTCTTGATTTTTATCCATCTTCTAACAATGATGTTGTTATTGATTATCGTTTTGAAAGAGATCTTTCTGATCCAGATCAAAAATTAATTCATATAGGAAAAAAACCTTCCTTTAGCAAAGATTGCTATACGTATGCACCAGTAAAAAAAGGTTCTTTAATTTTAATTGATGGGAAAGTTGTTCATAAAAGCAAATCAAATGAGAGTGATTCAAGTCGTAATGTTTATGCATTCCATGTAGTTGACAGAAATTTCAATTTAGAATGGAAAAAAACTAATTGGCTTCAGGAAACAGAAAATTATAAATTTCCATTAATCTATGAACATTAATTATTAACAAATATTACTATTACTAAAAATATTAATATTTTTAAAAATAAATGTCTCTGTTATTAAAAATAGACAATTATATTTTATTCCAATTTTAGAAAATTAAAAAAATACCAGATAAATAACAATAAATATAATTATTTGCAAGTAATTTCATCAATTATATTACATAAAGATAATTTGAATAAAAAAAGTAAAATTAACTCTCCTTTTTTTTCTATACAAAAACTTGAAATTCTTTTCTTTTGCTACTTTTTCTTAATTTTACTCTTCAAATATTGCATTAATTATTGAGAAAAATACTTTCTTTATTGGTTAAACATAATATCCTTTTACACAATCTTTTTGAAATATTAGGTCAGAAGATGTCTCTAAAATTTATTGTTCATTTGGTATTAAAAAGTTGTTCCTTGTGGAAGAGAAATAAAACATTGACATATGAAATAAATTTAGCCCTGGAGCAATTACATAATAATGTATATTTTTGAATGGTATATTTGAAGTCAACCTCGATTTGTAAGAAAGAAGTGAAACATTGTTTTAAATTTTATATTCCGATAATAATTTATTTAAAGATAAAATAAATCAAATATAATCCAGTGCCTTTATTAAAATTCTAATTTTATAATAATAAAGATAAAACTTTTTCTTTTTATTTTAATATTTCAAATACATCTAATATTTCAAATATTTTTATAGAAATTTTACTGAAGATGAAGTTTATAACATGTACTTCAATATTGGTTGTACTTAGCATATCTATGTCAAACAATATTATATTTATTAGTGCACAAGATAGTGGTAGATTTATCAACATCAGGCAAATTGTCAAAGTAAGTACATTTATATAAACATCTAAAAAAAAATATTAAGGACACGTTGGATTATGTTCGTACTGTTCCAGCACCAGAGCCATTTAGAAATATGTTATATAATCCTGTTATACAACAACAAACTCAACAACTACCTATCGCTGCTGGACAAAGTTTACCATTGACACCAGCTGTATTTTCACCACCTTCAAAAAATGATGTCGATAAACTTTTTCATTTACCTGCTGATATTCTTGAAAAATTAGCTAGTGATGCTGGATATATTACTGAATCTCCACGACAATATGCATATAAAGATAATGGACAATCTCCTTCTAATTCACAACCTTCATTAGGTGGTTTTAATTTCAACGTAGCTAATGATAATGGAAGACAACCAACTATGCAAGAGATTATTGAACAGTTACAATCACAAGTAGCTCAAAATCAACAAACAACGACTATTAAACCTAATAATAACGTTCAAGTTGAACCAATGACTACCGTACCAACAGATATAAGAAACGCAAAAGTAAATAGTGCTCCTACTGTTGTTGATCCAAATACCATAAATCTCCCTCCTTTTATGAATAGTGGTTTTAATATTTTATCATCAAATAATGAAAAAGACAATAATAAGAATGAAGAAATTAAAAATGAAACAATTTCTACAACAACCCAAAATGTTGGCTTGGTTCAACAACCTGAAACGACAACTTCAACATTGCCAAAAATTGAAGTAAACAATAATAATCTCCATGGACAAGAAATTATATTAAATGGACAAAAGTACATTTTAGCAAAACCAGAATCAATTAAGAATTTGAACGAATTAAGAAATAATCATTCAACTGAGAAGGAAATTACAGATGGTGAAATTAAGTCATCTGAATTAAATTCATCTAGCAAGGACATTTCATCATCTGAAAATAATAAATCTGATGATATTAGTTCAAATGCAAGTTATGATAAAAGTTTTAGTCAAGAAAAAGAATCTATTACAACTGAAGAACCATTATCAATTACATCAACAAATATACAACCAGCAACAAAAACAGTAATTTCTGAAACCGGAGGTTTTATTCAATCAGAAGTTGTTAAAGATAGTAATAAAAAAGAACTACCTAAAAGTCTTGAAACATTATTAATGGAAACATTAGAAAAAGAACAAATAAAGGCAGCAGAAGAACAAAGAAAATTTTTATTACGTCAACGAACTACATTAAGTAACGATAATGATCCAAATATTTTATCAACAGAACCTGTATTATCACCAAATACAATAGCACCATTAAGTATTCGCAAATTGCCAGATTCTCCAAAACAAATAATTAAATCATCATTAGATAAAACTACAAGTAAAGAAAAAATAATTGAAACAACTACAAAGACTCTTGATATTGAAGATGATAGAGTTGAACAATTAAGGAAAAGCTTTAATGAACAAAGAAGAGTTTTGGCTTTTAAAAGTAGACAGTTATTTACAAGAAATAGATTAAATGTAAGAAGATTCAATTATATTTAATATAATTATTTATTATTTTTTTTTTAGAAAAAACCACAGCCATTCTTAGCTACCACATATTGTCAAACATTAAGAGATTTCTCAAAGTATGTTGGTATTAGTGATATTGTTGAATTAGCGGGGCAAAATTGCAAACTAATAGCAAATTATTATCCAGATTTAACATGTGATGAAGTTGTACAATATGCAGAGCATTGTTCATTATTAATGAAGTTGGAGAAGAAAAACTAAATATAAAATGTGATATAAAATCACACAGTTAAAATGTTTGTGTAACAAAAGTATTCATTTAATAACATATTTTAACATTATTTTATTATGTAACGAGCTAATAAAGGTTTACAATATTAGATAAAAGTTTTAAATGGATTTATTACTTTTCTTCCTTCTCATTTAATTGCATAACACTCCATTTAATTTAACAAACATTTGATTTAATTGTTCTATTATAAATATACCAGCAGTATTTATATCTTATTTATATTGTCTGTAATATTCAAATTTATAGAATATAAGAAAGTTCGAACAGCATTTATCATCTGCTGATACTGATTCAATTAATTAGCTAATCTGGTTATGCTCCTTCTTTAATTTCAACAAAAATTATTTTCCACTAACTTCCCATTTGTTTATCTATTCTTTTCTCATTACAACATTTCTATACATAATTTCTAGATTAGAGTGTTTTTATGGTAAAGTATAAATTTTTTTTACAGTTTACTAAAAAATATCATTGTTTTATATTGTCATAACTATCCGTTTTTATCTAGTTTTAATATAACAAGTACAACTTTGGCATAAATTTTATTTTAATGACAAGATAGAAATTTTTAGTGATTCTTGAATGTCAATGTCATTATATAAATGATTCTTTTTATAGAGAGATAAAGTCCCTACTGATATTTTGATATAATCACTAATAAGTATTAAATATAATGTCAAAATTGTATTATTTTTTCAGATAGCTTGACAATTCTAAAGTCATCTAAAAATAACTTTTTTTNTTTTTTTACCATTATAATTTTATGTTTCATATTATAGATATATATTACTATAATATTCTAAAAATATTATATATCATTCCATTAATTAATTAATATATCTCCTTTCCTCTTTATATAATTCATTATTTTAAAAGTTTTTAAAAATCAATTGACAAAAATATTTCTTTCCTCATTCCGGATACACATAAATTGTTAAAAAAGAGGATAAGTTATAAGCTTAATAGATAGTCTTCTTAAGATATCTCAATTCATTTAATAATTATTTATTACTTTTTACGTTTCCTAAACATATTTTCTTCAAAAAATTCTTCCTCTTATTTTATTTTGTTAGATTAAAAGTTAAACATAAGAGTGATGTAACTTGTTGAACTGTTAAATTTTTTTTGATGATATTTTTAGATGGTACAAAAAGGTTCTTATATATAAAAACTAACAAAAATAAATGTATCAATTGATACAAATTATGGAAATCGTTTTTAAACTTGTAAAGTTATCAATTGTTTAACTTTTACCAATATAATATTAAAACTTCTCTTGGGACTCAATTTATGTTTTGTCTTGCATGTTTCTTCTTAAAAATTTTTACGCCACCAAAATCTGTTTTGGGGAATGATTCAAGAGTTATGGTTGTTACTATTAGTAAAAATTTTTCTTATACATATATATATATCAACGCTCTTTTACTTTATAAACTTACATCTTTGGCAACTGATATATATTTAGTTTTATATATATATGTATATATTTTTGTTAAAAATTTTTCAAATAAATTTATAATAGGAACAGTCTTTTCTTGAGTGACGAAAATTTTATAACTTTAAACTTTTGTGTTTTATTAAAATTTTTTTATAACTTTTCTTCTGATAAAAGAGAAACTAATTACCTTTAATCAGAGACGTGAAAATTTTTCTTTAAATAGTCATTGAAATACGAGATGAAAAAGTATGGCATAAGTGTAGTAAAGTAAAAATTTTTATATTTATTTTATATTTTAATATCATTTACTTTTTTTTTTATTCTTATTTTCTTTTTATTCATTACACTTAAGTGTGAAAAGTAATTCTTTTAGTAATAATCATTTTATCTGTATAATCTTAATTTTACAATTATTTACTTTTGCTAATACTTTCATTGCTTCAAAGTAGATCAAAAATTCATAAATTTTATTTTAAAGTTGTCAATTTATATATTATTTGTTTAATATTTAAAAAAAAANAAAAAAAAATTTAATGGTATTATATAATATATTGGAAATTTATTTATAAAGAAAGATATTTACTTCAAGTTTAACATGCTAGTAATATTATGAGGAAACAAATATCTTTATATCAATTACATTATAATCAACGTTATTTTAATCTTTTTTATGTTGATATTATTAAGAAATCAGATATATTAATGTTTTACATAAGTCTCAATCAAAAATGATAGTCACTTTACTTACTTATTACTTGTTGGTCTTAAAATATAACTTTTACTATATTATTTTTTAGTGTATACTTACGCGCCGTTTAATTTTATCATAATATTAAAATAATATTTATATAAAATGTTACCCATATAAATTTATTAATGACTATATTTTCGTCTAATTACTATGATTTCCCATTTACATTATCGCTATTATAAGTATTTTAAAGTTCAACTATAATAACTTAAACTACCATATTAAAATAAGAGACATCCATTCTTTTGACACTACCTCTATTAACATTGGATAATGATTGTTTATTAAGCATTGCCTTCTTTTATATTTTCAAAATATAACTATTTGAATCTCTTATTCATGTATATGAGCATATATGAAAAGAATATAAACACCGATTATGTATCAACTTGCTTGTAATTTCAACTTTTAAAACACATTATCAAAACAACCATTATTAGTTTCCGATTACCAAAAGTTCATGAGAGCATTGTATAATAAATATTATATATACATCTGTTAAATTCCTTACGTACAAAAACTTTTTAAAGTTTATTATTTGTTAAATATATCACAGTTGTTGTGGAAAAGTATTGCCAATTTATTTAAGTAAACCCAAACAGTCCTTAAGTTTGATATATTATTTTACAATGTTTAAGTGTCAAATTTTGGAATCGGCCAATTAAAAGAAATATTAGTTAGGCTATAAAATTTAACAGTTAATTTATAATTAAATGAATATTATGATCATATGTTGTAAAAGATAAGCATTCCATAAAACCAATTTTTGTAACTAATAATGGGTTAAATGATTTTTATCACCAGAATTTTGTGATAAATTAATAATTAATTTAAACATTTATTGGTTGAAGAATAAGCAAAATCTTTGTAACAAATCATATTGAATATATTGCTTTTACTATCCCTCAATTCACTATTATTATTTCTCAATTGGCCACATAAATATCCTATCTTCCTATTAAAAATAATATGAACTTATCACTTTTAACTTTTAAATATATATTAATAAAATATGCCAATCATACTACCTTGCCATTATATAGGTAAATAAATATATATTATTATACTAATTCAACTAACGGCATCTCTTTTCTCCTCATTATGACCTTCCCTCATTTTATATATTGCTACCTTTCACTCTCTCTGTTATAACGACTTTTTGATTTACGGCATTCAACTAACGCACAGATATATATATATTTTTATTTATTTCATTCCGCCAGAAGTTCATAGGATACACTTTTAATAAGTTGATCATTATATTCTAAAGGTGGATAACCTTTGACAAATAATAAAAGGCTGGTCAAAACTGATTTAGCAACTGTTCTAAAATGTTTTAATCACCAACATAATCCTTAAATTTTGTTGCATTTCAAAAAGTAATTAATTCTTTTCACTTTTTCAATACATTTTTATTCCCATCTTTGACAGTTCAAACATTTAATTACTGTAATACATACAATATTAATGTAAACGATACATTTAAAACAAATAAAACTTTTTATATTCTTGTACTAATTTTTCTTATTTAAATATTTTATTAAAATAATAAAAAAAAAATATTGACAAAAAGTTTCATGCTTAGTGTTAAGTATTTAGCAACTTCTATTCTTATTATATTTCTATTTATAGTGTTAAGAATAGATGTTTGTGACCATTATTATTATGTAAAGCTACTTATAGTTTACTTTAACTTCTTTAAAGTAAAAATTCTTTTTATATAAGATGAAACGATTTTTCAGTTATATATGTAAATTTTGTTTAATTTTCTCATTTTAATTTATCATTTAACTCATTCAAAATATATTATATATCTTAAGTTACTACAAACTTTAATAACAACAAGGATGTATATTATTATTGCATTTGACGTGTTATCTTCTTCTTCTTACTATGTTTATATATATATTTATCCTATTTTAATTCAAATACATCATTTTTGAAATTTTTGAAAATTTTCTTAGGAAGTAAAGGACCATAATAATTAAGATATATCTATAATAGAAATAAGAAAAGTTATTGGTAGTTAATAATAGACTATATTTTTATTTTATAGATGAATCCTTATTCTCTTTAACATTTAAGGACTCTTGTTATAGAGCGGATTCTAAAGTAAAACCTATGTAAGATTATATATAGTGAAACCTTGTTTAGATATATAAAAGAGCTTATCTTATATTTTCGATTTACTAATTGTAATGGCAGTTTGTATTTGATATCTTCATGTAAAAACAAAATTTACTTAAACCTCATTAATAGTTAAATATTATTTCTTCAATCTTAATTATTCTAATTTTCTCCTCATATAGTATACCATAAATGTTTATCACCTAATCATTAATCATAATTTATGGATTCTCCTATTTATATGTATTTTAATTTTAAACATATTTTCTTATTAATTTTATATACTACTTTAAAAAGCATCAAAAACTTTTATTTGATAAAAGTGACAAATCCATGGCATCAATTACTTAATACACTTTAATCATGTTAGATTTTCTATTCTTTACACAAGAATTATTATCAATCTTTTGTTTTCCCAGTCACTATGGAATAAATCCACTTACCATGAGATTTTTATTATTTTTAACTTAATCTAAAAAATATAACTCAGTACCAGTTAACTTCTTACACATTATCAAAATAAATTTATTATAAAAATAAAGAACATTGTTAATCATTCATAATGTCAAACAAATTTGATTAGTCCAAACAAATTAATTGTTATAAGGTAAATGTTTACTCTAAATTTATAAAATTTTATTGTTAAGAGATGTTGAGATATGCCTTAGGATGCTACTAACAAATAATAAATATATATAAAATTTAATATAACCTCTTATGATAAATAATCTAACACATTTTGATTTTCTCATACCAGCTTAAATTACCATTTATATTATAATTCATATCTAATTAGTATTCATTGCATCTCTCTATAAATAATTATCATCATTTTTCAAAATGCTCTTTTCCAAACTATTTCATTATTCATCAAAATCCTATATAAATAACTATAGTTTCCCTTTTTTGTTGACATCACGTATCTCTCAATTACATAATAAATTATTTCTATTAAAATGTACCATTATTTATATTGGCACTTTCTATTAATCAACTATCTCTATTATTACTTAATTTTATAATGTTTGTTCAACTAATTCATCACTTTTTAATACAAGTCACTACTTCATGTTTGTACAATATCTATCTATTCTTATAGTAATGATAATTTACTACCAATTTATTATGAGATTTAATTTATAAGAACAAATAAAGTCAGCTTATCCACTTTAATCAAGTGGATTTCTGGTGCCAGCAGCAGTTGATGCGTCGACAGATTTTATATAATATTCAAAAATTAGTTTATGCCGTTTATTAAGTACTAGTCTTATTAATTGTGAACATCTCTTTGTTACGTTTGATTACTCAATCGCTTCTGTTCTTCTTTTTAACTAGATATGTATATACCCTCTTTTTATTGTTCTATACTATTATTATTAGTGCAATTATTATTTATCTTATTCTTTTTCTTTTTATTATTATCAAATATCTTATATAATTTTTAGATTACTTTGGGTATGCTATGAAGCTTGCCATAATGCCGCAACCGTATCATAAGTCGGTATTCATATTATTAATATTCCTATCAATTACATATTCTCAATATAATATTATTCAAGAATATCCACAAAATGTTTCTATTTTAATAGGATCAGATGTAACCTTTAAATGTTCAGCTATACCAGATCCTCGAATACATTTTACCCAAATTCAATGGAAAGATAATTCAGATTTTTTACTTGGAACTCAAACTCCTGGTGTTTTACCAGGGCATGAAGGACGTTATTCATATATAAGAAACTCAAGAGATGAACTCAATTTAAATATTAGAAAAGTAACCTTATCTGATGATGGTACATTTGAGTGCCAATTAATACGTCCAGGCACAAAACCCCAAAAAGCTCCAGCAATATTGGAAGTTTTAGGTATGTAACATGTAATTATAACTCTTCATTAGCTTTATTTGATAATTTTAGTTCCTCCAACTGATGTTTATTTTGTAAATTATGCTTCTGGAACAACATTAGATATCCGAGAGGGTACTAATTTAAATATTACTTGCGCCTCTTCATTCGCAAAACCTAAAGCTGATATTAGATGGTATGTCAATGGGCAATCTTTTGAGACAGAAGATGTACAATTATGGTATGAGAAAAATGATAACAAAACCATATCATCCTTCTCATCTATTGTATGGAGACCATTAAGAGAGGATGCTCATAAAATTATTACTTGTGAAGGGAGACATGAAAAAACAAATATTAAGAAAAGAGTAAATGTCACAATAAATGTTTTATATCCACCAGAAAAACCACATATTATTTTTAGAAGTAATAGTGGTAATAAAGATGCTATTCGTGCTGGAGATAAAATTAGTTTATTATGTATTGTAAAAGGAGGAAATCCAAAACCAATCGTTTCGTGGTATTCAAATGGAATAAAAATTGAAAGTGAATATGAATATAATGAAAGTACTAAAGAGACACAATCTATATATTCATTTACAGCTGAAGCAGTAGATAATGAAGCAATGTATGAATGTCGGGCAAGTAATGGTATTGGACTTGAATATTCTTCTCATAAAATTGAATTGTCTGTTATGTATAAACCTTTAAAAGTTGAATTGCTTGGTAAGGGAGCAATAAAGCCAGGAGAACAATTACCTCTTCAATGTATTTCAAGAAAATCTAATCCACCTGCTGTTATTACTTTTCAAGTTAATGGAAAAGAAGTACAATCAGATAGTTCTATAAGTGGAAATTTAGTTGGCAACAGTCAAGGTACTGTTTCAAATATTTCTTTAAATTATGATGATGTTTTCAATACAAATGGTGAAATTATTGTTAAATGTTTTGCAAGAAATGTAATGGGAATTGCTGAAGAACAACAAATGATAAGAATATTATCTCCACCAAGTAAACCTGAAATTTTTGGAATTAATGAACATCATTTTAATGAGGGTGATTATCTTAATCTCACTTGTGAATCTACAGGTGGTAATCCCTTAGCTTCATTATCTTGGCACAGAGGAATAGAAAAGGTAAGTGATAATAAAAATAATTAATATAATATTGAATAATATTAATTTGTTTAAATAATATTTAGAAATCACCTAAACACCATAGTCAAAAATCAAAAGTTAGATGGAGAAAGGTTAGATGATTATCATATTCTCTCTATTGTTTTGTGAGGTGTTTTTTTTTTAGTTTTTGTTGTTAATATTCATATATACAAATATTTATTTTTAACTATTTATTTATATTTTATCTATTTTTAGTTAAATGGTTCACAAACATTGATAGCTGGAGACATATCACAAAGTGTCATCTCATTAAAGGTTGATCGAACGATGAACAGGCGACCTATTAGATGCGAGGCCGAAAACGAAGCTTTATCTACACCATATGAGGTGTCTAAAACATTACATGTTGTTTATCCACCTCGTCATTTAAATATTAGGGTGGCTGATCCTTCAAGAAATTACGTAAGAGCAGGTGAAGCATCATATCTAATTTGCACCTCAATTCTTTCTAATCCTGCACCACACATAACATGGGAAATAAATTTACCAAAAGATTCACAACCAAAAGTTATGCATGGAGAATATATGAAACGTAATGAATCTGATTTTGGTGATTGGTTTATTGAAAATCGTCTAACATTTATTCCAACTGAAGAAATGAATGGACTATCTGTACAATGTATAGCTAGTCATTCTAATTGGAAAGAACCAGTAGTTTCAAAATATACATTAAATGTTTATTATCCACCAAAAATAAATTATTATCAAGATAAAATTAGTCTTCAAGTTAAAGAAGGTGAAGATTTTCGTGAAAATCTTACTATTATTGCAAATCCACCTGTATCTTCTTGGTTATGGAAAAAAGGTGGTGTTCCATTTGCTGGTCGAGTTGGAGGAATTTATGCTCATGGTAATACAATATCAGGTCAAAAAATATCTAAAAAAGATTCAGGTGTATATACACTTATTGCATCAAATATTGTAGGAAATGCAAATACAACTGTTATTCTTACTGTACAATATCCTGCTCGTATTGCACATTTAACATCACCTATTTATGCAAATGATGGTGAAAGTGTTGTATTTGAGTGTGAGGCTGAAGGTGAACCAAGAACAGATGAAATGATTAAATGGTATCGAAACGATAAAGTTGTTGGGTCTATGATGCGTGAACAGAAAAGAGCTGTTCTCCGTTTAAATGCATCAGAAGAAAGTGATGGAAAATATACTTGTGTTACTGATAATGGTATAGGAAAACCTCATTCACAAGATGCTTACTTATTAGTTAAACGTGCTCCTGTTGCTTTTAAAGATGATGTAGCAAAAAGAGCTGCTGCTGATGTAGGAAGTACAGCTCATATCAAGTGTAAGACAACAGCTGTACCATTTGCTTATTTTAAATGGAATATTGAAGGAGATAGAAGACCTATAAATGACAACTCAACAAAATATTCATTTTATGATCGCCAAGTTGATTTTGTAACATTTGAATCAACACTATACATTCAACATGTTGATGAATCAGACTATAAAAGAAAAATAACATGTATAGTTGCAAATCAAATGGGAGAAGATAAAGTTGAAATATCTTTAGGTCCATTAACAGTACCTGATATACCTAAAGGAGTAAACTTGATGGATGTCACAAATGATTCTTTAACTATAGGTTGGATACCTGGATTTGATGGAGGTACAGAACAACATTATGAAGTTAGATATCAAAATATCGCAACAAAAGAATCATATACTTTAAATACATCATCTACCAGTATTAATTTATCAAATCTTCAACCATTACAAGGCTATCAATTTCAGGTTAGGTCGCATAATAAACATGGTGCAGTTTCTGATTATTCATCATCAAAAATATTTCATACAACATCATATGATGGAATGATGAATGAAATTAAACCATATAGTTTTTCAATAGCTGAAGTTCCAAAATGGATAATTATAGCTGTTATCTTTGCTGTTATATTTTGTCTTTTTATTAATCTTATTTTAATATGTCGTCATAAAAGAAATGATGCTAAAAAGAAGATAGAAGAAAAAACAAAGATGATGCGAAATTTACAGAGTGCGGATGGGGGAATTGTTAATGGAATACAAAAATATGGAACCATGACACCATGTACAATAAGAAGACCATTAGAAGGTAGAAATCCAAGTTCACAAGAAATTTTACAAGATATGGGTAGTGAAGATGAAACATCTGTAAGGACAATGATTGAAATACCTCAACATGGTGGTAATTATGTACATGTTAGTCAGCCAAATTATATTGACGATCATGTTATGGTTCAATATGATATTGATTCTGCTGTATATGCTGATATAATGAGAAGAAATTCTCCAGCTATTTTATCTCACGTACCACAATCACAATATGATGCAGATTTTGATGCTTCAGTGCAACGTATAATGACTCCTTCTTATGTTCCTTTAAGTATATATGGTAATAATGGTGAAATGACAAATTTAGCTAATAATCAAATGGCAACAGAAAGTTATAGAGATATTAAGAGGGCTTTTGAATCGCCAAGCCAGATAAGAAGAAATTATCATCAACACTCAACATTACCTCATGATACGAATACGTATCGTTCTCAAGGAACCATACCGGTCGATGAATATCAGTCATATCAATATAATAGCGGAACTTTAAATAATAATAGACGTTATGTACCAAGGTCTCCACAAGTTTTAAGTACATTTAGCCAACCATTGACAGCAACCACCTCTGTCATGGGAACTGATTTTTCAGTATCAGATGGAGATCTTGTTTAAATGATGATCATTGAAATATCAATTAGCTGTTAACATATGGATTTATATAAAATATCAATCAGTGTTTCAATTTCATGCATTCCCGTATCCGGTATATTTCACGCAACTACCCTCACAACGGGTATTATTCGAAAATAAATATTATTCTTTTTTTTTTAAGAACGTTCATAGTTGATTATTATTTATTAACTTTCACCACATATATAGTATATATTTATATAATTAGTAATAATAAAATTAATAATAATATTACATAACATTTTATTTTTTATACTATTGTTTACATATTATACTTTTCAAGTGTATAAGGTAATCCTTTATTTGGTAAGAGTACTTTTCTCTAATCAGATAATAATATTAATATAAGTGTTTTTAATAATACAAAACTTCACACATCTTTTTATACTATTAAACTAATTCCTTAATCTTTATTAACAGATAAAAAGTCAATCTTTATTAAAGATTTAATAATATTTATAAGAGTGTGATGAAACTTAGACTGGTAAGTGAAAAGTTTCTATTTGTTCAATAGATATTGCGTGTAAGCTTGCATATTTCCTCAATATAAATATTAGCTTAGACCGCCTATTAAGAAAAATATATATATACAATATTAAATTATATAAAGGTATCACTATTTCATTGGTTAATATTAAAAATATTAGGCGGGGTCCATATTTTGTATATT
Source organism: Parastrongyloides trichosuri (assembly GCA_000941615.1). NCBI lineage: Eukaryota > Metazoa > Nematoda > Chromadorea > Rhabditida > Strongyloididae > Parastrongyloides > Parastrongyloides trichosuri. The sequence goes on along the minus strand of LM523159.1, from coordinate 730,605 downwards.
AAACTTTTTGTTATATATCTTCTTATAAACTTTGACATAATATAAGCAATTTTTCATTATTATCTACATATATAATTTTTTTGTATTTCTTAATTAGAAAATAAAATGTTTGATACACTTCCTTTTATGGTGAATCCTGTTAATCATTTTGATTTTGCTCACAAGCAAAATTCAACATTAAAACATCAATATAATTTAACTGGAAGTAATTGTTTAGAAAAGGAACGAAAACCTAAATGTGCTCGTTGTAGAAATCATGGTTTGGTTTCATGGTTGAAAGGCCATAAAAGAAGTTGTAAATATAAGTAGGTTTAATTATAAATGAAATAAATATTTATTAATAAAAATTACTTATATAGAAATTGCATCTGTGAAAAATGCAATTTAATTGCAGAGAGACAAAAAGTGATGGCAGCACAAGTTGCATTGAAACGAAAACAAGCTGCTGAAGATGCAATTGCTTTGGGACTTCGTGTTGTTTCTGGTCAAAGTATAAAACGTCTTCCACAAGGACCAGTTTGGAATTTTACAAAAGATGAATCTTTTATAACAAATCCAAAAATAAAAACTTTAGAAGATGATGATGATGTTGATTCAGATACAAGTACATTTGATATAAAAGAAAATAATAAAAATAAAATTATTAATGATAATGTTAAAAAAATACATTTAGATACAACAAGAAGAATACCTCCACTTCAACTTTTATCAAAACTTTTTGAAGATCAAGAAAAGCAAGTACTTGAACTTATTTTAGAAGGATGTAATGGTGACGTTTTATTAGCAATAGAGCATTTTGTATGTTTAAAAATTTTTTTGTTATTTAAACATGTGATTTTTAGGTATCAATTAAACATTATAATGAAAATGAACATACAAATATGAAGGATAGAATTTCAGAACAAAATATACAAGGACCAACTAAAGAAGAATCAATATATGAAGAAAAAAAATTGTATTCAAAAAATAATTCTCAAAATTTTTCTATGTCTCACCTTTTAAATAACTCTACAACATCATCAAGCATCTCATCAACAGAAAATCATTATATCAATCCTCATGTTTCATTCTCTCTTATCCCGCAAAATTGGTATGCTTTAATAAATAATCAAAACAAATGCAATCTTGAACATAGTTGCTCTTCGGATGAGAGTGTCATTAAATCTCCATCACCTAGTACTCTTGAATGATTGTATTTCTAAAACCATATAAATCGTTAATAATAAGTATTTCTTTATTATCATAAACGTTGTTTGTAATTATAATGTATTTTTTAATCGCAAAAATAGCAATAAAAATGATTTAATTGGAATATAATATTTTTAGCATATTAAATGATTATACATTATTTTGATAAATGATACCATTTATATTATTACTTTTTAAAATATTTTCTTATAAATATATGTACCAAAAATTATTCTTTCTAGGGAAAATTAAATTGTTTCCTTTTGTGAAATGGAGATGTCTAAATGGAGGATAAAACATTATATTACGATAAATGAAGGAAAAAGATGATCAAATGACTCATTTCCTGAATTTTATTTTTGATATTACCAAATTAATATATTTTATAATATCAAATAAACTATATATATTATTTATGTAGCCAATTGTTATAAACAATATAACTTTTATACATATAAATTTGAATTAAAATTATGAATATTAATTTTTTTTTTTAGAATATTGACAGTTTGCCTTATTGTAAACTTTGAGGAAAGAGTGTTACTGTAGTGATAAATATATACACATATTAAGTGTCCTATATTTAATCAAATATCAATTTTACTTATTTGTGTACTAATTGCGCAATTGTTAATGTTTAATAGTACTGTTTTATAGTATAAAATAATATTGAATAAAGTTCTAAAATGTTATAAAGTCAATAATGTTATAATATTAATAAAAATATATATCAATAACATAACAGCAATCAAATACAAAATATTTGTTTATTTTAATGATTTTGATAATTTGAAAAGAACGCTTTATAATATGATAATATAATTCATCTACTTTTCACATTTTTCTTCATGAAGTATCTGTGAATGTATATCATTTCTTGATTAATATACAAAAATATTATATTGACTTTATGATAATCGTTAAATTGTTAAAGCAAACATATCATGGGATAAACTGCATCACTTTCTATCAACTTAATACAATATCTTTTACTAGAGTTAATAAAGAGAATATTATCTAGCTTTATAAAAACATTACAATAACAATAGCCATATGGATGATCTTAATAATTGTGCCGTTAATTTGTTTATTTATTTAACATGTTATGACAGATTTATGATCTTTTTTTGTGTATTATTTATGGTTCAATGAAAAATTACCTAGTCTTTTGCAAACAATTTTTTATAACCAAAAAAAGCGGTTTATTATAAAAGAGGAAACACCAAGAAAGCGATTTTATTCTTCAAACGTTCACATAACGTTTTTAATCTTTTATGGTAAAAATATGTTTTTTATTTTATAATATTTAACAAAAAAAAATGTATTACCTAACCAGTCTTAAATTAAACACTAGTTTTTTTTTAAAACTTTGATTTGTAAAAATTAAATAGTTAAATCACAAATGAAGCTCAAAATATAACTAAAAATTGTCAAAATAAATTTTTTAATAGAACAAAAATGTATTGTAAAAGATTATAAAAAATCTATATTTAATTGAATAGAATTTATAGAACAAAACTTTTTTTATATTTTTTAAAAATCTAAATAAAAATTTTTTCTACATAATTTAAGCATTAATTTTATAAATATTATTGGTATATTTCTTTTGTTAGAATATAAGTATATATACATTTGGAAAATGAATCATTTTATTACAGGAGATTAAGAGTAAATTTTCAAATAGAAAATAATTATTTTTTTATTACATTTCTTTTTTATCTCAGTATTTTATAATAACTACGTTTTCTTTCTAACAATAGAAAACATTGAATGATCTTATTAATAGTTCGTATAAGTTGAGTTATTTTTATTTAATATGTTATAAATTAATTAATTTATATTTGTTACCAATAAGAAAATATTTGACGACATTGAAAATGAAAAGCCTGTTTATTATAAAATATAATTTTACATGATAGATTATTTTATCCATAGTCTACTTATTTATATTATAATATTTTTATGAATAAATGTAAGATTAGGAAAGTTTTACTTTAAAAATTTGACATTGGTGTATTATAAATATGTTCTATTATAGTTACTTACATTATATCAAAATTTACCCCTAATAAAAGATAAAACTATTTCATGCCTACCTACGTCACAACGCTCTTATAAAATTCTTTTCTATTAAAATTATTTGAAAAGTTACTTTAAAATCAATTCGATTTCATGATATAATTCTTCAATCAATGTCACACATGTGTATATTTCACATTTATATACAATGAGATTGAAAATTTTGATCAAAATTTTTAATTTAGTTCGTTCACTCAATCAAAATTTGATCATCAAAATAGATATTTTATATATCTTTACAAACGACAACCTTTTGTTATAAGTACATAAATGTAATTTTTATAAAACTTTCTTATAATAACTTTAAAATACCACATATCGTTTTAAATTTTTATATTTCATGACGTAGAAAAGTTAATAAATTTTATTCATAAAGTTATTACAATAATTTTTTGATTCTTACAAACAAATTTTAAGTACATCCCATATGTATAAAAACTTAACATTAAATCAGCTCTTGTCAAATATAGGCGTTCTTTTTATCTTAATTTAATTTTTATTTTATACACCAAATTACCACTTGTGTTACCTTCTTTGAAACATTTTTTGTTATAACCTTGTTTAGCTATTAAGTAATATTTTTCTGTCATCTTGTTAAAACATCTCTTGTTAACAAATCTTTTTTACCCATATATATCATGTATATAAATAAATTTTATCATTCAAAATTTTTATTATTTTTTAAAATAATATATATATTACTTATAAAATTGCAAATGACATTTTTTTTATTTACTAATCATATTATATTTCAGGAAATGATATTTCTGGAAGCTTTTTGTTTAATTAAAAATTTTGTTAAAACAATTTTTGTTTTTACTCTTTTGTATAACATTGTTGAAGGTCGATCTAAGTCATGTAATTATCAAGATATTTGGCTTATTCCAGGAAAAGCTGATTCGTACTGCAGTATGTTTATTTATTTTATAGTTGTTGTTTCAATAATATTTAAAAAAATTGTTTTTTAGCAAGACCTGGTGCAAAAAAGTTAATAGAAATTGACACAAGACAAGTTCATATTTCACCAGCTGTCGTAAGATTTCCTGGTTGTTTTACTGTTGAAATAAAAAATATTAAAGTACTTGATAACGAACGTTATCTTGGCCATTCTTTCTTTGCAAAAACAGAATATCAATGGTTGAATGTAAGAGAGTTCGGTAATTTAAAGTGTCAAAATGCTTCAAGCAATGGTTGTGATGGTTATGGAAATAATTGTTACTATTGTGACGTTTGTGAAAGTTTACAAGAACTTGATAAAGATCGTAGCGGTAAAAAATCCCAATTATCAGAACAATTTAAAGGTTTAAATTGCCCAAAAAATCCAGGATATTATACATTTAGAAAAGAGTTTTGCTTCAACGATTGGTCTGCCTTTGATTCAGATGGTGATTGTCAGATGGATTTTATGCAAAACGATAAATCTGATTATAAATCAGTATTATCTTCTTTACAACAAGTTGGTTATGTAAGTATTAATTTATAAGTAATAAGTATTTCATGTTTTAGGGAACTGTTGTCGCAAAAATTAAACTTGCTCTTAACGCTACTTATGATATCGCTGAAAAGAAAGCTATAAAAGAAGCGCAAATTGAAAGAACAGTATTAAGAGAGTTAGAGGAACGTAAAAGAAATTGGGATGTAAACAAAGGACAGTTTGAAAAATTTCAACAATGGTATATTGATTATAGAAAAAATGTATGGCATAAGGATGAATATTTACCATGGTTATTGTACGAAAATGAAATGTCCTGCTTAAGATTAACGTTTGATGTTTGTGAACGGGTTCCTAAAAGGCGTCCTTTCGGAAACGGATATTTGTGCGAGTAACTTAATAAAGGATCTCTTTCTTAATTATTTAAGCAATTTTGGCAATTTGATGAATCTTTATTTTAACATTTATTTTTTTAATATTAGAAAAATATTTTACTTATTATTCATGTGTTTTAAAAAGTTAAATAGCCATTTTTGACACAAAGGAATTATTTTAAGCGTAAAAATATGTAATATAAAAATTTATTTAAAATAAAAACAAATATACAATATTAAAGATAAAATTATAAGACAGTTATGGTGAATATATCCATGAGATAGGAACATATATAATTACTATATTTTATATATATAAAAATAATAATTTTATATATTTAACTATATTTTATTTAGTTTTATATTTTTATTAAATCTATGATTATATTTATATGTGACCAAGTTTCTTTTATGAAAGATTAACGCGTTTAACGCAAACATGCATCTATAAGTAGTATTTGCGAGGAAATAAAAATATTATTAAAAACTCTGTTTAATTAAAGAGATCTTAACTATACTGAAAATGATTATTAACTATTAAAAATTATATTATTTAAAAATAGTTATCATTTTTAGTGTAGTAAATGCTTTCCAGGTTCATACTCTAAGCCTGGATCAAATTGTTCAAGAACATAAACATTATCACTTGAGAGGAGACGTAATTCAGCTGGTGGATTTGTAATAACATAACGTTTATTGCTATCGGGTGAAGCTTGATCATGTAAACGATACAATCCAATACAAAGTTGACCATATCTTTTTAATGCGAGTGTAAACATTTGACCATAAGTACTACCTGTACCAATACCTTCATAAGGTTGATCTGCTAAAGCAATTTGTGATATTCTACAACGATCTCTATTTGACAATGTTTCCTGAGTACTATAACCTCCTCGTAAACCAGCACCTTCTGCTAATATAAGTTCAAGTTCAGGTGTAGCACCTCCAGTTACTAAAGTTCTAATCAATGTTAAAGCTGAATCATTAAAATATGTGGTACTCATTAATGAATCAAGAACAGAAATTGCAAATGCTGTACCACAAGCAAAAGGTTGAGTTAAATAAAGTTCTGTATCTGGATCATCGTCATCATCTTGATCTAAGAATTGAACATTTGAATCATTTACAAGTTCTGTTATCATCGGAACACTTGTACCAAATCTTACACCCTTTCTATGAATTGAAATAGGACTTCCTAATGGTGATACACTTCCATTATTCACCCTAGTATGTCCAAAACCTAAAGTATCATCAAATTGCATAGCTTTAATATTTAATGATGCTAAAATTGATTCTTTATCAGCTAAAGTTGGATCTTCATTTGGATTTGGTATTCTAGCTGAAATTATAACACACATATCACATAAATTAATATTAACTGCTCTTAAATCTGCTCTTGAAAGAGGAGATCCATTTAAAATTGAAATTTTAGGAAGGTTATGTAACGTTTTCCATTCCCGTTTTAAATATTCTACGTCCCCAACAATGACAACATGTTTCAATTCGTGATAATGAAAATTTGAAGCTCTTAAAGGCATTACAAAATTTCTAAGGCCTATTAATGGGCTATCCTTATCAGCAAAAAGACATACAACAACATGACCATTTAAAACAGTCATTGCTGCTTGATGTCTATCCAAAATACATTCTTCAATTGGTCTTGGTGGACACCAATGAAACATACCAGTTGAATCATATTTCATATCTTGTTGTTCGAATTCTCTCGTTATATCAATACCTCTAATATCTGGTGAACCAGATTGATCATATATACTATATTTTGGTCCTTTTGCCATTAATAAATCTACTGGACCTTTTGAACTATTAATAGCCATACCCGGTCTTGTTGATTCTGTAACATTAACCATGTTTTTTCCGACTTTTTTTGCTAGTTGCACTTGTCTTGCACCTTTCCGGAATAATGATACTAAAAATAAATTTTTTAAATAATCTAATTTTAGTACAATTTTGTACTTACAATTTCTACATTTACACTTTTTTATCAATGAAACATCCATAACATCTTCATGGCATTGTTTGCACCAATAGAAAGCTCTTTTAACTTCATCTGCTGACTGTGCAATAAAAAATCCCTGCGTTTGTGGTTGAATGATTGTCCCGGGACCAGGATTAATAGCAATATTACATTCTTTCTTTTCATCATCTTTAAGTTCAATTGCCAAAAGAAGTAATCCCAAACGTGTAAAAAGAAGGCTAAAATTGAAAAATATTATTTAAAAAATAGTTTTTGTTTTTCACATATTTATAAATTTTTTAATTTTTTTTNTTTTTTTTATAGTGCTTACTGTGCTGCTTCCGGAAATGGTAGTCCAGTAAAACTATGAGATAATGTATCAGTATACATTTCCATCCCTGCCCCACAAAGATATAAATTTAACCAATCTGGAGTATGTTTTGACTAAAAATGTCATTTTTTTCAATATTCATTAATTATTAAATGTACATATAAACATGAATTAATTTTTAACATTCATGTGTTAGAAGTTTTTAGAATGGACTATTTTTGTTTTAACTTTTTGTAACTTTATAAATTAGAATTAACTTACTCAGCGGCTTCCTGAAAGCCCATACCAACATAAGCATGCGAAAGTGTTTCTGTATACATTTCCATACCTGCTCCTCTTAAATAATCATTCAACCAAAGAGGAGTATGCGGAGACTAAAAGTTTTGAATTTATTCATGCTATCATTATATAGATATTTCACACAATTATATAATTTCAAAACTACATACACATAAAAATGAACAACGATAAAGCAAACAATGATTATAAAAAAAANAAAAAAAACTTACTGTCTTGAAAGAACGCATTGCAAATAAATTAGCCATCATTGTAGAAAAACCAGGAGCTAAGCATGACTGAGCTATGAATCCTAATTTTAATTCAGCTAAACAAATAACATCATCTCCTCTCCTCCAATCCCATGATGGAATATTCAATAAATAAGCTTTATTGTGATATTGCATTAATTGTACAATAACACGAATATCTGAAGAATAATTTTTTATTGAAATTACTCGCATTATATTTGCTGCATCTTCAGCATCTGGATCACTAGAATATTTGTTAGCCAAAACAAGACAAGAATCTGCCTCATCAACTTTAACTCTTGATAAATCTATTGAATCCATAACTGTACCAGTAAAAAATTCAACTTTTGTAAAATGTCTTTTAAAAAGGCCTTCTAATTCGAGGTCCGGAGGAACTCTATGTAAAAAGACAACTTCAACATCAACATCTTCTCGATCTTCATGAAGAAAATCTTGTAAAAAATGTGATACTGATTCATAAGTAATATAGCCACAAACAACAATATGTCTACAATTAACAAATAATTGATTTTAAGAAATTAGTAAACATACTTTTTTCCGTGTTCACCTTTATATTCTCCACCATACTTTTGTCTTGAACCTATAAGATCAGCAATTTCAGGAACGTAACTCGCAAACATCGCAAGACCACCAAGAATAAAAAATACCATAAATATCCTTCCAAAGAATGTTGTACAATAAATATCACCATATCTATAATTAACAATAATTATATTTTTAATTTTTAATAATTTAAATTTAAACTTCTCAAATTTACTTCCGTGTCTTATATATGTAATATGAGACAAATATAAATTAGAAGTATCATTTTGAAGATATATTATCTTAACGTATTTTTTTTCATCTAACTTTAATCTTATTACTTTATTGAAAATTGTAAATAATAAAATTCACACAATATAAAATATTATTTTTACTACTTACCCAACTGTTGACATTGTAACAAGTAAAAAGTAAACACAGTCCCAGTATGTAATTCTATGAGTGTTGGCAAAATTTTTAAATGGATCACCACTGTTTTCTAATACATGAATAAATCCAGCACCAGTCAAACAAACAGAAATAAAGATTGATAATAATTGAGTTAATCGTATAGATGATGAGGTTTTTAAAACATTTAAATATTGTAAAATATCAGGAACAGTCATTAGGCGTAAAGCACGTAAAAAACGTAATCCAAGCCAATTTCTTTCTAAATATATTGCAACAAAACTTGGTGGTATTGTAAAATAATCTATAAAAGAATAAACTTCTAATAGAAACCATACTTTATCAGAAGCTGCAATAAATCTTATAAAAAAATATATAAGGAAAAAAATATTGAAGCCTAAATCAATTTGTTGTGATGGTGATTCAGACCATGGGACACAAGTTTCAACTTGAAAATTTGGATGTGATGCATCATAAAAATATATAATTAATGAACCAATTGATAATATAAATACCAAAACGACTAATATCCTTCCAGTCATACTTTGTCCTGATATTAATTCTCCAGCCCAATCTTTTGCTTCAGTCATCCATCCCAATTGAACTTGTTCTTCTTTCATATTAAGTCTTTCAAATTCCTTATTATTTATATTTAATTTTAATGTTTCAGTTATCTCTTCCTCAGGTACTGCTTCAACTGGATCCCTCTCTGGTCTTTGACAAAATAAATGCGCCACCACACGCCATATAACAACAAGGAACATTGAGACGCAAAATGTAACGATGCTGTAAAAGAAGAAAAAAATTATTCTTAATAAGTTAATTAACCATGAATATATATTTTTGAGTTATTTCTCATTAAAAATTATATGCCTTATTAACACCCATCTTTGATAGTAATATGAATGGATATATATATAAATTTGCTTTTAAAAAAGAAAATGTCTTGGACATTGTATACTAATTATTACTAATGAGATTTTAAAAGACTCTTCTTTATTGATAAATATATATACGTATACTGTGGAAATTAGAAAAATATTTCCATCCCTTTTTCCTATTTAATATATAAAATTTTACAAAAAAAAATGTTTATAATAATGTTATTGTTTGAGGTAAAGAAAATTTATTTATAATATTTTATGTATACCTTTATAATATTTATAATCTTACGCTTTTTGTAAAAGAAACATTCATAATAATACATGTGCATGAATGTTTTTAAAAAAAATATAATTAAAAACTAAAATGTTAATTTTTTTTTTAACTCCACATATATATATCTTATCAATCATAAATATAACATTATAATTTAATATTTACATAAACAAAGAAAACAAATACTTACCTTGATAACAAAAAACACCAATATTTCCTTTCTTCTAGGCACTTTCTCTCTTCTTCTGTGATATCTTGGAATGTTCTTGATATATTACAACCCATCATTGGAGGATATAAATATGGTCCAGGAGAAAATCCCTTGGATCCTGTTGCTCCTGACGCCGCCTGATGATACAGATCCGCCATTGTAAATTTAATATTTTTCTACACTAGAGAGTAAGAATGTTTAATATCAGTTCATTCATTGGCAAAACTTAAAAAAGTAACTTAGCAAATAAAATGCACCATCCACAAAGTTAATAAGATAGTAAATGTATCAATAATTGTATATATAGCCGTGACTTTTCTGAGTGACGATAAAACAATTACAATCTAAAGAATGTATAAAAATATTTTAATTCTTAAAAAAAATGAAAATACAAGTATAGGATGTGTATATATCTATAAAATAATAGAATAGAAGTTCTTTATAATAATAATATATATGTATATAAAAATATTAATAATACTAAATGAAATAGGTTATTATATAAGAGTATAAGAAATACTTTCTTAAAATTTAAAATTTTTTCAAAAGAATTTTATATACAATATAAAGTATAATTATTTGTAAATTAAAATCGGTTTTTATTATTAATTATTATACAGCTACCATCTTTAAAGTAGTCAAATTTATAAATACTAAGTTGTATAGTAACATTGAAACAACTTTGAATAAATTAGATGGCCACAAATTAAGGATAACGACCTACTGAAAATGTGTTAAAAATTATTATTGTGTAACTATAAATATAAATATTTCATTGACTTGAAACAATTCAAAATTTTACATAACAATAGGAAAAATATGAATTGAGAAACGAATGGCAAAAAGCAATTTGTTTCATTTCTAAAAGAATATTAAGGTTTACATCTATTTATATGAAGGAAAGGACTGACTTTTATAAATATATCCCAAAAGATAATAACTAGAAAATAGATATAATAATTGAATGATGAGTTATTCTTTCATTTTTACATCTTATACCACCATAGCACAAAATATTGTACTTTTTTAAATAACAGATGTATATATATTGGATTATTTTTATTTAAAACATTTAATTAATAAAATTTAAAGTTAATAACATTTATTTCTTCTTTCCACTAAATATTTTTAATAATTCTACTAATTATATTTTTAACACAAATTTTTTTTAATATAATATTTAAAATAAAACTTTGACAATTATTTTAAAAAATAATTATGTAAATAGAATTAATGGGACATGATAACAATGGAAATGATTGATAGAAATATAGTCTACATTTTAAATTATGACGTTAGTTATGTTTAAAGAAAATATAACCTTTATTATAAATCAAAAAAGTTCAACTGTGTAAAAATAAAAGAAAAATACATTTTAAGATAACATAATAAAGTCTTATATCAATATATATTTATAATTTTTAAATTATTAACACTTTATACCTAAGATGTATATTAGAGAAAATCACTTGAATATGAATGTATAAAAAGAAAGATGTAAATATATTTATGTATGTGTTGTATTGAAAGTATATAAAAATAATATAAACGTTCTTTAGATATAAAATACATAAAAAGAATTTTATAAAATATCATTACAGGATTTTAGAAGGAAACGGATAATATATAAATGCATATATAATTTATCACAATTAAAGGATTAAATTATATTTTTTTATTAAAATGCTTTTTTACTATATAATTTTTTACAAAAACGAAAATAAGTAACAAAATTTTAGGATGAAAAAAAAATAATAATGTTGATAGATAAATATGGTGAATTAAAAATTTCTTTTTTGATTAAGCTTAAGTAACAATTGCTGCGAGCCATTACAGATAAATGATATTGGTTCTATGGAATACTACTTTTATGTTTGGTAGAGTTAATATCTTTGGTGCGTTAGTTATACTCTACAATGTCCATTGGTTCTGACACTAGCCTCTTTTAACCAGCACTAACAAAAGCTGCTAGCAAATTCATTTTACTCTCTCTCTTATCTCATCCTTTTATTCCAGATGGCTAGCTTGATATCTAAAGACGAAGGAAAGAAAGAGCCGGTGAAAAGAATAATGGACGGTTAGGTTCAGATCCTACTATTATTAACAAAAAGCATATAAATATATATATCTTATGGCTAAAGGTTGCCATTTAGATAGATCGTCAATGACTTTGCCGGCTTTAATATTTTTAAGACTACACAAGTAATATTAAATAATCTTCAATGGTTGCAATATTTAATAATATTTGTATTACTGATAAAATAAATAATAAACTTATTATCTCCACAAATCATAATGTCTTTAAAAATAAAACATTTGTTTCAGGACATTTTTGTTTAAAAAATAAAAAAAGAATATAGTTGTATAAGTAATTTTAAATATATTAAAAGTACGCTCTATCCAAAACACAACTTTCATTATATATATCTTATCAATAAATTTTAAACTTAATTAGCTAGAAAGTCTCTCCAATAAGAGCAATTGATTAATAATTAACTAATTATATTTTTACAAAATTATGTTAAGAATCATTTTATTATATGTTCTTCAAATTTATATATTTAAACAAAAATATATATATTGATAAAAAAAAAGGCATAAAATAGACTTTTATCATGTTCATTAACTTTTACTATTATAAACGTAATTATAATATAATATTATATATATACCTTAAGTATATATTGAAAAGTAAAAAATCTTTTAAAAGCAAAAATTTAATGTTCTTTAAATTGCTTTTTGGAAATATAATATTTATAATATTGGGATAAAAATGTTAACATAATTCAAATGATGTCATTTGTTTTGAAGTGAAGTATTATAATAATATATTGAATAAAAATGAATTTTTTTTAATATATATTTGGTATATTATATAAAATAATGGAAGAAAAATGAAATAGAAGGATATATATTGTTGGTTATATTAAAAATTTGTTAAATATCATAAAAACTTAAAAATATAAAAGTATATACATTTATGAAAAGAGGGAGGAAAGGAACGATGTATAAATATCGTTTTTAATGTTCAAATATAAAAATTGTTTAAAGTTTTTCAAAAAATAATGTTTTTGGCAGATAAAGTTTTATCTTTTTATGAATCATTTACATGATGGTGAAAATATTTGCAAAGTGTTTGGAAGTATTTAAAAAGCGAAGGAAGTTGTAATAATATATAAAAATTTTTATATTTTAAAAACATTTATTTAAATAAAATTTTAAGTTACTTTTTAGTTATATTCATAAATTTTGATAAATGAAGAGCATTATAAGTTCAAATAAATTATATCAACAAAAAAATGTATGGATTGAAATTAAATATTCCAATAAAAGGAAGTGCATAATAAATGTATGATTATTTCAAAAGATTTACAATAGAAATTGAGTTAAGAAAAATAAATGATAGGGGGGAAAATTTAATGTTTGTTTAAAGTCCAAGATTTGATTACTTTTTACTTTAATATATAATATACTTTCCTCATTAGGATTATGTGGTATTTTAAAGAAAGAATAGATATATATATTTTTGCAATCAAGAAAGTTTAACTAAATTTAAGAATTGTAAAAGAATGGAAAACTTTTAAAAGTATATATTCAATAAAATAAAACAATAAAGAAATATTATCATATTCCTGTAGAAGTTAATATTTTGTGGAAAATAAAAAATATTATACAATTATATAGGAAAAAGAAAATTGCTTTATACTTTTAACTGATAAATGTTTTTAAAGAAAAATAACTTTAACATCAATCATTTTAAGAAAACATGACTTTGATTAATACAAATCCATCATCTATTGAAAGGTTTTTTGAAAATAAAGTGCCAAAATACACACTTACACCTATCAAAATAATCACTTAGATATTAAAATAAAAATATTTAAAATCATAATTTTTATTTGAATAATCAAAAGAATAGAATTTTTTTTAATATAATATTAAAAAGATATCGCTTTAATAATGACATTAAAATTTTATTTTTTATCTCAACTTTATTCACATTTTTGTTGTAATAACAGGAATTTTAACAGTCAAAGTATTATTATATTTCTTCAAAGTCTCCAATTTCATATCATTTTATTGCATTTAATAACATATAATATTATTATAGGTCTTCATATCTATAGTACTTCAATAAAGATATGAGATATTTTAAAAACAATACGTAATGATATAACGTATTTGTTTATTTATAATTTATATAATTAATCGGCATTTTTGAGATCAATTTTGATACTTTAATATAATCAATATAAAAGGAAATAATTGTAATAATGTAGATAAACAACATATCTATTTATATAAAAGCTATAAAAACAAATATAATAAAAAATGATTACTTCTTTCTCTTTTCACTTCATTAATCTAATTAACCTTATTCCTTTTTATTATTGAATTTAACCGTACTTTTTATTTATGATGCTGAATAAATTATAAGCAAGGTGTTATTTAATCTCACTTTTTTAATCTTATTAATATTAATACATTAAGAAGTTTGAAAGAGATATGAAGGTGTTTATAAAAATGTTATGACCGAACAAGGTTTTATCGGTATTCTTTGACGGCAAAAGCATCTTAATTGAATTAAGTACCTATCAATAGCTAACATCCCTATTAAGTATCTTTTTTTAAAACACAGTTGTTTTTATGAATATTTTCATTTATATAATTCATTAATCTGTTCATCTATAAAAGCATCTATCAAGTGTTCTGATGCAATAATAATGAATTAAGTGGTTATGCCGAAAGTGTTAAAGAATATATCATGTCAAGATATTGGCACTTGATTATACTATTAAGAAGATTTGATAGAAATATTATTTCTTTTTCTCTTAACTCTTTTGAATACCAGGCCACTCATTAATCATTTTAAAATGCTTCTCCTTAGCTTTATATAAATTTGTCATTGTGATTTTGAAACTGTCGAAGATCAAATTAATGATATATATAAAATTTTATTTTAATAACAATGTGGCAAATTATAAACAGATGTTTATGATACATTTGTAACAAAGTTAAAATTTTATAATAATATGATATAGGTGAATTTAAAGGCAACCCGCTTCCTCAGGCAAATGTTATCTTTTCATTTATAAATATAATATAATGACTGATAAGACAAACTATTTATTAATGGGGGTTTATAAATGAGTTTCAATGGATCTAATAAATAAAAGAGTTGTATTATTTTAACCTCATATTATAATATTATTTCAAGAAGTTGTTAATAAATAAAAAATTATTGCATATCATTAAATAAAATAAAAATAATTATATAAACCTGTTAATCATTTGCTTTTAAAAATAAATTGATCATAAGAAAATGTAGCATAAAGATAAATTATTTACATTAAGAAATTGATTTTTTTTTTCACAAACTTAAGCATATTTTAAAAAAACTTTTAAATAAACAATTTATATATATATAAAAAGATTATCCTTAATTACTTCATCAATCTGGAATTAATATTACCAAAAAAGTCTGTTTTATTTTCAAAATAAGGTCTTATATCATTCACCAAATGTCACATAATAACGCTTTTACAACCTTATGGAATGGTTTTGTTAGTGCTATGTATTCACACTTCTGGAAAAAAGAGATCACACATATAAAGATGGTACATATAAAACTGCCATTAGAATCAAAGCTTCTGTTATTTTTCTTAGTTTGGACAGATATGTTTCTTTTTATTTGTATTTGACAAAAGACAAATCAAATTTCCCATCATCATTAAATATAAAGAGGTGATTGGACTATAAAAGATGCATGTAAATGTCAACGTTTAATGAGATGCGAAAATAAATGTATTATATATGGGAGGAAGTATGGTTTGATACTTTCAAATGTCTTTATTTGTTAAAAAGTTGTTGAAAAGATTAAATGTTGTATTTTTTTATACCTCACATTGAATTTAGTTTTTAGATTACATTACCATCATGATTAATAACAATTAAGGTAAACTTTTGAGCGATAATGCATTAATATCTATATAGATGTTCTACTTTATAGATATCCTTGACAAATTAAAATAATTATAATAAAACTTGGAACGTTAAATAAAAAAATTAAACATGATATAAAATTTTAGATGTATAAATTTTCACAGTTTTTTTTATATATACACATCTTTTTAGTGTCATGCTGTTAAAATTAATTTTTAGATATCTTCTAAAAACAACCTTATTTTACTTATATTGAATGTATTAGTCTACTTATTGTAAAATGAATCACTCATCTAATTGGATATTCTGTTAATGAAATTTAAGAAAATTTATATCCTAATTTTTTATTCTATTTTCTATAAATATCATTTAATAATTATGAAACATTCTTCAATTTCATTCATACATGTATTTTTGAATCATAGTATTGAGTGTCTTTACATGATATAATTAGTAGTGCTAAACTGAGTCATAGGATGATGATTGAAAATGTTAACAATATTTTCTATACAACATTGATCATACAAAATGCTTATTTTAAATAAACAATAGAAAAGTTTTCTTCAACAATACCTTATTCTTATTAATTTTAAAATGTAATTTTATTATCAAATATTGGCATTATAAATAGATAGATATAACTTTTTGATAATTGAAAAAATAATAAGATATTTAATAAAATATGCCTTTATAAAATAAATTTATATGATTTTAGAATTATTTTATATAAATATAATTTTAATTCTTTTAAACAAAGAAGTTACAGTAATTTAATGATTATCACATTTTTAACTAAAATGATGCTTTATTTAATGAGGTCGAAAGCAAATAACATTACCGTATATATGTTTGCGTTAAACAAATTTACTACATATTATAACATTCTAAACATAATATATAAAATCATTTATATAGATTTTTTATTTTTTATGTGAAGCTATTAGTATAAAAAAATATTTCTTACCACATTTATTTTGAAGGATCACCTTTTTAGATAACACATTAACATGTCATAATTAACTTTAATTATTCTCATTAGTATTCTTAAAATTTATAGCTTCCATCATAAAAAAAAGTAATAAAAATTGAGATCATACACATTTGGTTGGAGGTTAGCCTATTGCGTTCATTCTTGATATTCTTTTCATATAATAATGAGTTTCATTGAAATGAAGATTTTATTATAAATATATAATGGTACATTTCTCAAAAGTATCACTTTTAATCTTTAGAGATTTTTCTCTTTCTACACTTCTTTAACAATATATTTTTATTATAATAAAGGGCATGTATCTTAATGAGAAAAGTAGGTTTATATAGATATATATGTATTTGTTTTCTAGTATTGGTCCAATTGTTTTGAAACTCTTTTTAATTACCACGCCTATTTGAAGCATCTTGTTTAACAATATATTATGAGGAACTTTCACATGAATCAGTTCTTCTTCAAATTACTCATCTCTTTCTCCCTCATCTATCATCTCTTTTTATCAATGTTAAATTTATATTTAAATATATAAAAAATAATTCTTACATGATGATACCTTCTAATACCATTAAAAGATAGTTATTGGTATCGCTATTTCGTTTAAATATTTAAAATAAAATTCTCCTCTCCTATTGTTATTTTTGATGTACCTTTAATATAATTTTAATTTATAACTTTTAAAATATTATATCTATCTATTATAAGAAACTATTAGTTGACATAAAATTGGTTCTATGTATGATTTATAGGTGATGAAATGATTGGTTTTTTATGTATTTTATATATATTCATCAATACAAAAACGCATTGTGAAAGATGTTAAAAAGGAACTATCAAAAATTTTAATAATATTAAAATTATAAAATTCCTTAATGTGTTGCCGAATAATAAATATATTATTATGCTTTTATATTTTAATAAAAGTCTTTTAGCAAAAGTAGTATATATTGTTTAGAAGTTTAAAAAGATTCCCATCTTTAATCGTGCCGATTGTTACCTCCAATTGATGACCAATCATTTATTACCAATCATCATTATACCAAATCATCCCTCCTTGAATATTTCTTATGTACATTTATAAAGCGCTCCACGTATATTATAAAATTTTTTCAATTATTTTTACAACTTTTTAATTTCCTTTTATATATATTATAAATTTTTTCGATTAAAAAATAAATGTATATATAGTTCTGATATATTTAGTAATATTTTTATATGTTTTCTTATGTTTATAAAAACTTTTTTCTTTCTAGATATTATTTTTTAATTTTAAAAAACTTTTATATATTTTTAGATAATTTAATTATCTTTATATTAAAAATTATTTTATCTATGTCTACAGCAGTAATGTCAACTCTTGATGAAAGCACTGACTTATCGACAGTCTCCTTTGACGAAGTTAAGATTGAACTTTCTAAAATTGCTATTGCCAAGTAAGTTAATATTTTTATAGAGAATGAATAATATAAATCGAATGTATAACATATACATATCATTCTTTCCCTTTTAACAAATATATGTATTTTATCTAACACATTCCACAGTATTATAAAACTAACAAATTAAGTATGTACTTTAAGATCTAATAAAAGCTATTGTAATTAACACATACATAAATTTTTTTATATATGTTAAAGTTTTATCAAACTTTAAAACTTTTATTAATACCATAAAATATATAAATAATTTTGATATAATTTTTTACTATACCATGAATTATACATTTCTTCTTTAAAATATTTCAAAAATCTATTCCAAATTTTGATAATACTATGATTTGTCATTTTAATCAAAAATATTTTTACTTAAACTAGAACTTGAATGTAAAGATAACAAAATTTATTAATACAATATATACATAATTCTCTAGTGATTAATATCAATATTTATCTATTTGCACAATTAATAATACACAAGTATCGCTCTTTTTATTATTTTGCCCTCATGTCATTTATAAATGGGACCCATAGTATAACTTTTATATCACTTTTTACACAACATAAATGAGTTAGTTGAATATATATCTATAACATATCAATAAATTAAAAAGAATAAAACTTTATGTTCGGTATATTCTTTGACTTTTAAATTGTATATATATGCCTATATTCTAAAATTAAAAGTTTTTGGTCAAAAATATGTAGAAAATGTATATATTTTATCTTCATAAACAGAAATATATATTTTGTAGTTGGATAAATAAATAAATTTTATTTAAAGAATTTGATTAATAACATATAGATAATTTTTATTATGGTAGAATACAAAAATTATTAAGATTTTATTTATTTTAGAAAAGCAATTGAAGATTTTGGTACCAAACGTTCTGAGTTATTAGGTGAATATGAAGAGTATCAAAGAGCAGGTGATTTTCTTAGTGAAACACAGATTACCTTAGAAGCAATAATGAAGGAAAAAGAAGAACAAGAAGATATTCTTAGACAGATAAATAATGATAAAGAATCTTTAGAAAAAGTATTATCAGAGATTAAATCAGATCAAAAATCATTAGAAATTAAATTAGCTCAAAAGTATGCAGAAGTATTTAAACTTTTAGGAGAAGCTAACAAGCTTGGATTAGAAGCAGGATGTATAAAAGAAGAAGATGCCATTCCTATCACTTCTTTACCATCCGGTTTAGAAGTATTTAAAATGAAACCTAAGGAGGAGGAAATAGAGAATTTCCAATCAAATGTAACTCCTCCTAATATCTCTGCCTCAACGCCAAACATTAATCAAGGACAAATACCGAATCCATTTTTAACACCATTTAAGTTACCAAACTTGATGTTTAATTTTGATCCCTCTGCATATCTAATGAGTAATAATTCAACATCACAATTTCAATCACCAATGCAAAATATGGGATTAGGTAATGGATTGTCAAATGCAATGAATAATGCAGCAAGATTTCATTCAAATATGAGAATGATGAATCCAGGATTACATACATTAGGTAAAGATAATAGTCATCAATCTCCACCAATGAAGACATGTCAATCTTGTTTACAACAAATTCATCGTAATGCACCAATATGTCCAATGTGTAAAAGTAAAAGTAGATCAAAAAATCCTAAAAAACCAAAAAGAAAAGGAGACTAAGGAGGGTGCATAAAAAATCATCTCACTTTTTTTTTTATCTATTAATGACTGTCAAATGAAGCTTTAAGCATTTATCAAAATATATTTATACAACAAAATGTATTATTTTTATCTAACAATTATTTTATTGTTCATTTTGATGATGTCAAAGATATCAATTACAAATATATATATTACGTGAATATGTCACAACAAAACTTCTTCTTTATTGTCAACTTATTTTTTTTATCAATATATCAGTCTGAATATTTTTTATAAATTTGTAATTAACAAAATTGTATATTTTGTATCATTTTAGTGTTCATCATGACCTTAATTTTTAAAAATTATAACTAACTATAAGCTTTTTTTATTACCAATAAATATTTTTTTTTATAATATATATGTTTATATTTTATCGTGTTAACCCTCTTATATAAAATATTAATTTAATAATTATTAAAAAGCAAGACATAACTTTATACAAATTATAATATATATCTTTGTCGGTTTTTACTTTTAACTATCATTTAAGAAATGTTTTAGCACATTAATAACTTATCATAGATTATAAAATTTATATTATATCATATCTTTTTAAGTGTTATCAATTATTGTAAAATAAAAAGTTAAGCACCGATTAATTTGTACCTAGAGTTAAATCATTATTTCATGATAACTGATATTTAATAAAGATAATTTTATATATTTAGTATTATATATAGGTATTTCAAAAATTTTCATACAAACTTTGATATGTACAAAACTTATTCATTTTCAACTACCATCTTCTTATCATTAAATACATATATATATATTTACATTCTTAATAAAAGTTTATATAATCAAAATTTTTATAAATTTGATATGCTTATTATTATTACGTATAACGCTAGGTAGTATTATTATTAGATACCTGCATGTAATTTTATAAATTATTAATAACCTCATTACTTTTTAAATAGATATATTTCTTGATACTGAAAAATTATCAATATATTTTAAGAATCATATCAGATTAATGCAAAATCAAAAATTATTTTGTTAATTTTTTTATACAATCATACATATTTTAAACGTAATCTTGTACAATATTCTTATCTTTAAATATTATCTTATTATTTTTTAACAATTTATATTTTTGTAGAGAACAGTATTATTAAAAAGGTTATTTCATCTTTTAGTTAAATGTTAAAATTATATGTCTAATTTTTAATTAATTTTTTTAAAGATTTTTGTACTAATATATAGAACTCCTTTTTCGATACATTTTTATAATATATAAAATATAAATGTTACATGTATTTTATAATCTGATCGGAGTAATCATCGATATGTATTTTACTTTTATTTGCTTCCCTCCTAAAATCATACTTTATTTGTATATATTACCTAATAATATTTAAACGTAAATATTTAAATTTAATAGTTTTATAGTCATAGTGGGGAAAAAGTTAAATACTATTATTTTTATATAAGAAAACTTTTTGATAAGACGAAAAATTTTACACTTATTTTTTATTGTTATTTATTATAGAAAATGGTATCTACTGCTAAGATTAGCAATGAACCAAAGTACAAATCAATCAAAAAAATACAACAACAAATAGAGGAAAAGTTTTATCCTCAATTAGTAGTTTTAACGAATGCAGGAGAGAAATGGCAAAAGTCTATTGAAGGTAATTTTTATTCTATTTTTAAAAAATTGTAAAAAAAAATAAACAATTATAATTTTAGATCTGACAATGACAACAAAAGGATACTTATCAGCATTAGTTGATTTTTCCAAAAGTGTCCCTGAAAATTGTAAAGATGCAGGTGTTGCTGCAAAAGAAGTAAATGAAATTGCTAAAAATACTGATCTTGTTTTGAAGGAATTTATAGAAAGCGTATGTTTTTCTCAAAATACATGTTATTTTAAAATTTATTTAGACTGAAAGCATTAAAAAATTTATTAGCAAACTTCAAGTTCAATCAAAAAAGGAGAAAGGTCATATTTCAACAATGAAAGAAAGCTTTGAGCAATTGGTTAAAAAGAAAAGTTCAATGTTAAAGAAGAAAAAAATAACTGAAAATGAGGTTCAAGAGTTTCTTAATATCTCATTAGAAGAACATGAAAATATTGCTAGAATAAGATATGAATTTGTATCAAGATTTAATAAGGAAATAATGAAGCAACAAATTGAATTTTATAAGAATGCTCTTCAACTTGTTGATCCAACATATCTTAATTCAAGACACAATACCATGTCAAAGAATGATTATGATAAAATGAAAGAACAATTATTGAGCGAAAATGAAAAACTTGAGAAAGATCTCATTGCTGCAGCTGATGAGATAACAAAAATTGTCCGTGAAGATCCAAAAAATAAACTTGTTAATATTCCTGAAATTAATTCCTTTGAAAGTGAAAGTTTAATTTCTCAACAAACTTTTATTACGTCAGAATTACAACACGAAGAATTACCTTCAGTGCCATTTGTTAAAGAACACAGTTTATCATTAAATAATCATTCTATTATTGAAAATATTGAAAATCATGATTCAGTTTTAAATGTTGAAGAACATGTAACTCAAAAGCAACAATTGATTGAAGAACTTGAAAACAAACAAAATATTGTTATTGAAAAGAATGTCAATCCAGTCGTTTTGCCAAGAGTTTCAAAGATTAAAGAAGATTTTGAAGAAAAAAGTAATAATGGAGAAAATTCTTTAAAGTTTAAAAAGAATATACCAATTAATGTTCAAAAAGAAATTATTAACAAACACATTAGCAATTCATATCCGGAATTAAGACATCATCAAGAAAAAATTATATTACCAGATCCTGATTATGAAGATACAATTAATGTATTTAAATACAATACATGGGAATATGGCAATATACTTATATCAAAAACATTCTACTCAGCTCGTTCAAGAGCAGAGTTAGGACTTGAGAAAGGAAAAAAATATTTCTTTATGAAAGGTGGAAATCGCGGATGGATATTTTGTCGAGATCTTGACACATCAAAGAGTGGTTGGTGCCCAAGCGATTTTGTTGAATTATATAGAAGATAACAAATATATTTCTTTTAAATTAATTACGATAATTTTTTATTTTAAAGCTCGTAAAAGGTATATGCTGTATGACAACCACATAAAGAATATATTTATCCAAAAAAAGCATTTTTTTGTTAAATTAAATTAATAAATATGATTACATTTTTAATACGTTAAAATTAATAAAAATTAATTACATTCAAAAATAACAATCAAAAAGTTGCTATAATTTATTTTTTTCATCTTAATGATAAAAATTATTAGTTAACTATATTTTAAGTGATATATTTATTTATTCAGATGAAATAATAAACTTATAATTTTTTACAAAGCTTGCCATTATATTTTTGAATTCAAAAATATTAGTTTAGATCAATTTATTATAATTCTAGTATTTTATCAATAAATAAATTATTTTGACACACTAAATGTGATAATAACTTTTGTTCGAATATTTGTTCTTTAACATAAATATATATTCTTCAATCTCTAATTTTTTTGCAAAAGTTAAAAGTCGTTTCTCAAGTTTAAAAGAACCACTTTAAATCAACGTATTGAAAATTAAGATTGTTCATTAATAGCAAAATTATTTTAATATAAATTAAATAATTATAAGTTTTAATAAATTTTATTTTATAAAAAGTATAGAATAAACATACATATTCTTCTTTATTATAAAAAATAGGTTGCAAAATAAGGCAATAATCTTTTAGTATAAATATTTTATTATAGTCAAAGGTCATGTTGATTTGCAATAAATTTAAGAATTATGGTAAGATATTTAAAAATTGTATAAAAATGTTATGATAACAGATAATATTATTGAAAATGATATGCATAAGTTGTTACCACTAGCTGGTCTATTATAAACCTTAAATTTAGGTGTAGTTTTTTGATATTTAACATCAGTTACAATCTTATTTGTTGTCGATTTTTGTATAATATCGGGATTAGCATGTGGAATATTTCCTGCAGCCATTGATACACATCTACCAATAACATTGTCACGAAGGTGCTCACAAAGTTGATCTTCTTTGTCTGTACAAGTACACAATGGTAAGGTAGCACCTGCTTTTGTCGAAATAGTTGCGTTAAATAGTTGTTGACATTTTTGAGTACATTGACCATTAGTCGTTTCTGATTCACATTCAGAAACGAAAAGTTCCCATTTAGCATTACAACGCATATCAGTTTCACAAATAATCTTTTGTAATGAACAATGTTTTTCTTCCATGTTTGGAAGAAGTCCACATTTTTCAAGTTCATCCCTTCCAGGAACGCAACTTGTATCTGTACGAAGAAGAAGTCTACCTAATTTATTTTGGAAAAGATTCAAAGCGGCTAAACGACATTGAGGTTGACAAGTATTAGTAGTGCTATAAAAATTTATAAAATAAATCAATTAAATTAAATTTACCATGCTGATTGAAGAACAGCTAATCTATGAATACATTCAGTATTATTTTCACAATTATTATTTGCTGCAATACATTCTTCAGAATGAATTGGAGATCCATCTTCATTTGCTGCATAAGTATAACATATAAATAAAATAAATAAGGAATTCAAGACTAACATTTGAAGAAAATGATCTAGAATGAAATATTAATGTAGTTTTAAAGAAAAGAATGGTTAAGCTCACATTATTTAATACAATAAGAATATATATTATAAAATGTTTTCATTTAAGAGTCAATGACAATATGTAGAGACTCTAGATAACTTGTTTAATGGTCAGTTTTTAAATAAATAAAAATCTTTTTAAGAATATATATCAGAAATGATATAGTTGTTTCTTATCCACCATATCTAGTCAGATGAGTTTCTTTTATTTTTGTAGATCTCTAACTTTACTTATTTATTACTTACTTGAAAATATATGACTAAGCAAAAGACCAGTTTGCTTTATTTTTTAAGTTTATAAATCATTTTTATAAAATATAAAAATATTCAATAATAAACATTACTTTTAAATTAATTATCAAATGCCATATGTTTATATATTGTTATAATGTAAAGCCTTTGAGGAAAAAGTTTTAACAAAAATGTTGCTATAGTAACAACCTATTGACCGATTTTAACATTATGTGTCATATTGAATTTAAAAATTCAAAATTATTATTTTATTAACTATTAACTACTACAAAAATAATTATGGAAAATAATATTGAAAGCAATAATCATGAATTTGAACATTCCCTCAGAAAATCGTCAATACAAATAAACAGCAAAGACATAAATAATGACTATAACATTTACGAATTATCAGAAGAACTTTTGGACAAGTTAAAATTTTTAGAATATGAAAACGAATTTGTTAAAAGTAATTCTGGTTTCAAAAGAATACATAAATATTATTTTATTAAAAGTACAAATACAGGAGAACAATTTTATTTATTTACTAATTTAGCAGCCTGGCTAATACAAAAATGTGGTGAAAATAATTTTGAAATGCCACAAGAATTTGATGATCCAAATATTACAATAGGAAGAATTTTAACAGAACTTAAAAAATTTGTAAGATTTAAATTTAAAAATTAAATAATATTTATAGGGAATTACTGATACATATTCTTCATCAAAATTAAAAAATGGTTCTGGAGAATTGGTTATTCAAATATTAGATATATTAAGTGATATGGCATTATCTAAAAAATCATTTTCTTGGGAAACCATACAAAAACCCATAGAAGAAAATGAAGCAGAAGAAGTTGAAGCAGACGATGCCGAATTAGTAGCTGAACAATTTGAATCTGATAATGAAGATGCAGCTATGGCACTTGAAAATGATGATAATGCCGTTTATATTGATTTAGATGCTAATACAAAAGAGGAACAATTAGAGAACTTTGATGAACCAGAGATTCAGGCTATTAAGAAAAGTGAAACTAATTCAGAAGCATGGAAAGAAGAAGTTGAAAGAGCTATACCTCAGTTAAAAATAACTCTTCGTTCAGATGCAGCAGATTGGAGATTAAGATTAGATCAGATGGAAAAACATTTTAAAATTTTAGATGAAAGCTTTGAAAAAATAAGACCTATACTTCAAAAAATAAATGATAATGTCACCACTGATATTGATAGAATAGATAATAGAGAAAAACATTTAAATTCACAGGTAGAACCATTATTGATAACTTATAGGCAAACTCAAGATCGATTAGCAGAAAATTCACAACAATATAAAGAATCAAGCACGGGTTTAACACAACGATCTGAAATTTTATCACGTTTAACAGAGGATATTGATCAATTGAAACAACAAGTTGAAGAACAAGGATCAAAAAATACTGATGGTGCTCCTATGATTCGTATTAAGCAAGCAATTGCAAAATTGGAAAATGATATAATAACATTAAATGTACAAATCGCAATTACAGAACAACAAATAATTCTCAATGATTTGAGTGAACGCAAAAATTCAAATAAATAATATAATTATTTATCACCTAAAAGTTTAATAGAAATTATAAAATAAAATATATGATAAAATAAAAATTGAGACGGTGTTTAATTTCTTGTACTAATGTAAGATATTAAATCAACAACACGATTTGAATATCCATATTCATTATCATACCATGAAATAAGTTTGACGAAGTTTGGATTAAGAGAGATACAAGCTTCAGCATCAAAGATTGATGAGTGAGAATCAGAAACAAAATCAGTTGATACAACTTGGTCCTCAGTGTAAGCA
This sequence comes from Parastrongyloides trichosuri, assembly GCA_000941615.1. Classification (NCBI taxonomy): domain Eukaryota; kingdom Metazoa; phylum Nematoda; class Chromadorea; order Rhabditida; family Strongyloididae; genus Parastrongyloides; species Parastrongyloides trichosuri. The sequence continues at coordinate 703,628 of LM523159.1, read as the reverse complement.
AGAACTCCTTTCATTGGTCCTTCAGCAGCAGCTTTGACAACAGCTTTTATCTCATCCATTGAAGCTGGTTTTTCCAAACGAGCTGTAAGATCAACAACAGACACATCTGGTGTAGGAACACGAAAAGCCATTCCAGTAAGTTTTCCGTTAAGTTCTGGAATAACTTTTCCAACGGCTTTAGCGGCACCAGTTGAAGCTGGAATAATATTTTGGGCAGCACCTCTTCCATCTCTCCATAATTTTCCTGATGGTCCATCAACTGTTTTTTGTGTAGCTGTTGTAGCATGAACAGTTGTCATAAGTCCTTCAATAATTCCGAAGTTATCGTGAATAACTTTAGCTAATGGAGCTAAGCAGTTTGTTGTACATGAAGCATTAGAGATAATGTGATCATTTGCAGCATCATAATTATGATGATTTACTCCCATAACAAACATTGGTGCGTCAGCAGATGGAGCAGAGATAATAACTTTTTGTGCACCTCCTTGTAAATGAGCTGAAGCTTTTTCAATGGTAGTAAAAACTCCTGTAGATTCAACAACATATGTAGCACCACATGAACCCCATTGAATTTCGGCTGGATCTTTGCAATTAAAAACTTTAATAGTATGAGCTGATTTTCCATCTAATTTAACAATCAAATTTGATCCATCATGAGAAACTTCTCCTTTAAATCTTCCATGAGTAGAATCATATTTAAACATATAAACCATATAATCAATGTTAATGAATGGATCATTAACAGCTACAACTGAAACAACATCTTTTTCAACAGCAGCACGAAGAACAAGTCTTCCAATTCTTCCGAATCCGTTAATTCCAACAGTTGGACGTGACATTACTAAAATCTTTAAAATATAATTTGAACAAAAAATTAAATGATTAAATTAAGCTCAGATTATCAATTATATACAAAATATAACATAGAAAAATGCACGTATTCAAACTTAATTATGTTAATAAACTTTAAACTAAATGAAAATCATTTGATCAAAAATAAAATGAAAAGATTATAGAATGGCATTTGAAATGATTGATAGATCAAATAACTTTGCTAAACAATAGCATAAAGATTACTTGTGATGATACATTTAAAAATAATCTCGGATTCATTGTCTTTTAGACATTCATAGTAGAAATACTACTAAGATTAACTAAGGAGCGGCCGCTGAGGAAAATTACTTTATTTATCCCATGCAGATAATTCATTGCTTAAATAGGAACATTTTTCCAAGATACATAAAATTATAATTAATATTAAAAATGTTTAGACTGTTTAAAAATATTAAATTTTATAACTACTTTAAGAAAAGAAATTTTGTTTTAATTAAAAATGATAAAATTTTCTTTAAACCCATAAAAATATTATATGCCGGTTCTTTAATATTTGCAATAAAAGATTTTTTTGGTATCGAAAAACTTAGACTAGATGACGACCCCTTAAAAGATATGGTCAAACAAGCATGGTTGTATACTAAATACGAAGACTATAATAAAGCCATTACTATTCTTCATCATGCTTTAAAGATAGCTTATGAACAAAAAAATGACATAGTAATGACTAGAATTTATCTTGAAATGGCAGACGTCTTTGCCGCCTCTGAAGAAAAGAATGGAGCCGAAAATTTATATAAATTGGTATTACAAAGATTAACTACTGTTCATAATTTTTCAAATTCACATCCATCATTTATTACAACATCAATTAAATTGGCATCTATATTAGCAGCCAAAGGTAATATTCGCGATGCTGACATTGGTTTTAAGCATTGTATAAAGAAACAAAAAGAAAATGTTATGGAACAAGAGAAAGATGAGACTAATAACATTAAAGCTTTATATGGTTATGCCCTTAATGCATATGCACATTTTTTGGTAAATTAAATTTTAATATGCCAGACTTTTTAAATATAACATATTTAGATAAAACATGGTGGAGATGAATTAGTTGAAGAAGCGCAGATGTATATGGATATATCAATTGAACAGTCAACAGATATATTTGGTAAGAATGATAGTTCTACTCTACATTTAATTAACAATTTTGCTGCTCTTTGTATAATGAATAACTACTTTGAAATAGCTAAAAAATATCTTGAAAGTGTAATTAATTCTCAAAAGAATACTATAGAGGATGAAGAAATAGTTATTGCTATGTATTGTAATTATGCAGAAGCATTATATCATACTGGAAAAATTGAAAAAGCAATAAATTTTGCAGAACGAGCTCTTTTACTTTCAAATAAATTTGATAAAAATATTCATGATTTTGCACTTGATTATAATAATTCATTAAAAAAAAATGAAAAGAAAACATATTGGTTCTTTTTTTAATTTAAATATATATCTTGTTGCAATCAATTATTATCAATTTTAATAACTTGAATGTTAGTAATATTGTTTGGGAGAATGTATATTCTGGTGGTCTATTGACGAACTATATCCACTTATCCTACACAAACATTACTTCCTCATATACTTATATACAACATTACTTCTACATAAAATATAAAATCAATATATTAAAGTAAATGATGATTATCAAAAAGCTTCTTAATCCTCCTTTTCAATTTATTACATTCTTTATCACTGAAATTTTCTTTTTATTACGTCACACTATTTAATATATAAATGTTAAAAGATATACATTTTTCTTCTAATATTTCTTTCACTAATATATTATAGGTTTCGATATAAATATGGATGGCGCAGTTGAGTGGAACTCACCACAAATAACGGATGTTAACATTGAAAGAGATATATTAAGAATTACCGAGTTGTTGGAACATTGTGCCAGTACAGGTGAATTAAGTGATAGTAATATTGTGCCTTTGCTTAAGATATTACAAAGTCCATTTATGAATGCTGTAAGAGAAGTATATGAACATGTATATTATGGTCTTAACGACAACTTTTCATCTCCAGAGCAACAAGCTAATATTACAGCAAAAGCTACTGTCGCTGTATTTGCTGCCTCTGTTGGTCATGCACATCCTCGTGTAGTTGTATTACCTAAGAATGATCAAGGACTTGGGTTTAATGTAATGGGAGGAAAAGAACAAAATTCACCAATATATATATCAAGAATTATTCCTGGTGGTGTCGCAGAAAAAAATGGGAGTTTAAAAAGAGGTGATCAACTTATTTCTGTTAATGGTATAAATGTTGAAAAAGAATGCCATGAAAAAGCTGTAGAATTACTTAAAGCAGCAAAAGGTGGTGTTAAACTGGTAGTTCGTTATACACCAAAACTTTTAGAAGAAATGGAAAGGCGTTTTGAAAGACAAAGACGACGAACAAACCAACAGTCCCCTTCGTTCCCAAGAAATAAATAAATATATTATAATATTCTTATTAATATTTAATTATCTTTTTTAAATAAATTTGTATATATATACATAAAACTTTTACAAATATCTTTCACACAACTATTTATTTTGTGAATTATTGAATTCCAATCAAGTGCGCCTATCATACCATCTAATTTATGTAATTTTTATCTACTTTTTAAAAAAATTTGGCCATGCATAAGGAGGAGATATTGATGAAAGACATTGCCTATGGATGGACATTACGAATTATTTTATAAGGTGTTTCTTTCTTTAAGCCCTCCTTCTTTACATCCTAGAGTGCCTAGTTATATATAAATTTTAAATTTTATCCTTTTACCTTCTATTCCATTTGCTTGTAATGTTGCACCCATTTTTCAAGAAAATTTAAGTATGACCATTATAAAAAATTGGTAGTATATAAGTTTACTTCAATTTCTATATCACAATATTTGTATAATTTTTTTATATTTTTGCAATTTAACTTTCCATTACCATTTCATTACCCATATACTTACTTTGATAATATATATGTCAATATGTAGTTTTCTAAATATGCTTCCACTAGAAACATTTATATGATACCAACATTTTTTTTNTTTTTTTTAAATAGATATATTATATAAAATCTATATCATGTACCATAGAATCAGAGAAAAAGAACGATGTACCAACATCTTTCTAAAAATAAAAAATAAAATAATTTATATTAGTAGCAAAGCTTATACTCTTTTAAAATATATCTTTCTAGAAACATTATTGACTGGCTGTCTTGTTGGCAACGCGGCGCTCTTATTTTCTATAAATAATAATTGGAAAAAAATTACTATTACATCTTCTATTTATATATTAATTTTGAAAAAATTTTTCTATTGTTACAAAACTATTATTTTATATAAATATTTAAAACATGTCAGGAAATGCCCAAAGAGAACGTGGAGGTGGAAATCGTAGAGGAAATAGACGAACAGGTAAAATATATCATTTTTTTTTAATCTATAGTTATAGGAGATTCAGGATATCGTAATAATCGCCCACCACAAATTCCAATAGTTCAAACATTTACACAAGAACCAGGAACCAATTTTGGTTCAGTACCTCTCAATCAACAGCCTCAACTTTCTTCGTCATCAGTTGTTAATGGAAGGCCAAATATGAGTATTCCCCCACCAACCATTGCTTCTTATCCTAATGGACAACAAAATGTTTATCCTAATGGACAAAATTCTTATCCAACTGGACAACAAAATATTCCAGGTACAACAGTAGCTTTTATAACACAACCTCAATTTATTCCTAATCAATATAGGCATAACTTTATACCAGCAATTACAATTCCGCAAACGCAACCATATCAAAATAATCAACAATATTTACCCCAAGGAATGAATATAAACTATTCTAATCAACAATATGGTACACATGGATATACAACAATACCAGGCTATCAACACGTTCAACCTCTTGTTTATCCAATATCAGCTATGATACCAGCATTTCCTGGTGTTATATCACAAAATATGGTCCCGGTTGCTGGACCAATAGTACATCCTATTACTAGTGTACTTCAGCAACCATATCATGATCCAAATATAACTAATGATATCACATCTTTAGGAGGTGTTCAATTTGCTGTTCCTGGTCAAAATAATGATAATAAAAAGGAGGAAGTTAAGAGAGAAAGACGTGAAAAAGTTCCGTTAAAAATATTGGATCCTGATACAAAGGAAGAAATAATTGATACTCCTCCTGAATCAAAACCAAGATCTGAGACTGTTCCAGAATCTTCAATAATAAATTCACCACCAAATATGGTTTTAATTCAACATCCTATAATGATACCAAATCCAATGATTATTCCAGGACAACAGATAATAAGTCAGCCGCCAATGCTTCCAATAGAAAGTCAACCAATCTCTCATTATGTTCCCAATCATCAGTTGCAACGTAATCACTCAAATATACATTTAGATGCCGCAATGGATAATCTTCAAATAAGAGATAATCGTAATGGGGTTTCATATGATAATAGTACAAATACTTTCCCTAATGAAGAATTTAGAGCCAGAAGATTAGAAATGGAATTTGCAAACGAATCTTCAAATATTACTACTGAAGGACGTGATATATACAACAATAGATTTAAAAAAGGATATAAAGGGAAATATAATACATATTACAAAAATGATATTCAATCATCTGAAGAAGATAAATCACCCAGTCCATCTTGTTCAGAAAAGAAGAACGGTTTCGCAAATAATTTTAAAAATATAAAAGAAAATAATAAAAATGATTGTATAATATATCGTAAAGGGAATAATTCGCACCGCAATAGACAGGGAACCACTTATCGTAATGATGCAGCTGCCATTAGAAATGAATTTGCTAATTTTAGATTAGATCCTTCATCATTAAAAATTGAAACAATTACAATTAGAGGATCTCCACATTTTAAACCTGGAACTGTTATAACTGGAGGTCTTGAAGGACTTGCTCTATATACAAAAAAAATGAATGAAGAAGCTAAAAATTTAGAATCAACTGAAAAACGTGAAGATGATACAGGTATTCAAAGTTCAATGTCAGAATCTGTTGATGAAGGTGAAGGAAATGATAAAAAATATGAAACTGTTTTTAAAGTCCCAAATGATTCTAATACTAGCCAAGATGATGTTGATGGAGAAATAAATGAGAGTAAAAGTCTTGAAGAAGAAGAAGATATAGAAATTCAAAAAGAACAACCTGGTCCAAGTATCCTTTCAATTAATGGAGAAAAAATGTCCTTTTCAAATGCCGTAATAAATGGTGGAGAAAAGAAAGATAATGAAAATGAAGAAAAAGAAGAAAAGGAAGAAAAAGAAGAAAAAAAAGATGAAGAAAAAAAAGTTAAAGATAAATCTAACAGAAAAAAAAATCATAATAATATTAACGGTGAAAAAAATAATGGTCATAGAAGAAGAAGAAAATAATTTTATTCATATGTATAATTTTATTATATTGTTTAAAACGGTAATTTTAATAATTTATTTTTATTATAAAAAGCTATTATACTTTAACAAAGTACATATTTAATTCTAATAAATATTTATTTATATCATTGTTCATAATATCAAATTTTTAAATATTTATAATAAGTATTACGACAAAATTTATTTATCATTGAATATATAATTTACAATGAAATATATAAAAAATTTTTAAAAATAAACTTTATATACAATGATATATTATATTTACTTTAAAATTTAAATTGATATGTTATTTAGACAAATATTTATATCGTTATATTTTGATTCATTTAAAAATCTTCCACAACAATTAATAAGTTTAAAGGATTCAATCATTTTTGGTGTTGTACTTTCCCCAAAGGCGTTTTTTAAATAACAAGGCATTGAAAATTGACTATCACCCATTTCTTTTATACCACTGATTGTTGTTGCAACACCACATATCAACGACAATATAATTATGATACAATTTATGATCAATTTTTTTCTGTTGGTGTTTTTATAGACACTAAAAAAAAGAACATTAATTAACTAAATAATTTACTTACTCCATAATGGTTGGATAAATTTCATTTTCATTCTTCTTTTCATTATTATTATATTTAATCATATTAAGTTTTGTTTCCATAAAAAGATTAAAAAAACATGGTAAAATTGCTGATGTTAATGTAACACAAGTTCCTCCAATTAAATTTAAAATAGGTCCAAAATTAGGTATTGTTTCAGCAGTAAATACAATTAATCCCATTACAAATGATCTTATAACAATACGTTGCCATCCAAAATGATGTGGAGCGTTAATAAGATGTTCAACTTCCTGATTTAAAGGATTAATTACAATCGTTAATGTTAAAATACAATGAATAGCTATTAAAGCATTCGCAATATTTTGTAAAATTGGTGTTTGTAAAGAAGATATAATACTATCTTGTACACTATCTCCATAAACAACATAACCTAATACTGTAACAGGTACATACATCATGATAACTAATATGAAGGCAGCAATTGATGCTTTTGTAAATAATGTTGGTTTTTTCATGTCATGTTGAATTGTGGGAAATACTGCATGACCACCGAAAGAAAACATAAATGTTCCCAGTGATAAGAACAAATTTCTAATATCGAAATTTGGATAATAAGCTACGGAAGTACACGTATTATAATCAGCAATTGTGCCACCAAAGATTAAAATCACAGCGAATAAAGTTGTGAACATCGCAACAACAATTGCCCACCAAAAATCTTGGGGTGATTTAAGAAATGTTACAGGAAGCATTATACTTGAAACTATTAAAAGCATTAAACATGAACCAAAATTAAGACCAAAAAGTGAAAACACTATATCATTAATTATTTTAGATGCTAACAAAAGGTATACTATGGAAACACCATAAAGCATAGCATTTATAACAAATGAAGTAAAAGTTCTAAAACATATATATATTATTAATTTAAAACAAATTACCTTGATCTTTGACCCATACTTCTTAATGCCATTTCAGGGTAAGGTTTTCTACAATGTTCATTATATTCTGGCCAATTTTTACACATTCTAATCCAATTTTGTCCTAGTAAATGAGCTGTATAAGTAAAGACAATAAATAAGATAAACATAATAATTAAGCCAGCAATCAATCCAGATTTAACCATAGCAAGTGGCATTGCTACAATACCACCACCAGCTAAATCAGCAACAATAAATAAGGATGTTGTTATCCAATGTAATCCATTAATTTTTCCTTCTATTTTAACAATTCCCATAATACTAAAAAAATTGTATATGTTAATTCAAAAATTATTTAAAAAAAATAAATAATAATAAATATATGATCAAGGAAATTTATAATTAATATGATATGACATTGTAGATTCTTATATTATTTTTTGATATAATAAATAACGATGTCATTTTTCATTGGTAAATTATTTTGTTACTTCGAATAGAATATATTATATTGACATAAAATATATTTTAATAGATGTCAATTCAAACCTGATTCTAAAGAAAAAATTAGCTTTTAAAAGATAGTAAGGAGGAAAAATAATAATGTTTAAATAAATTTTAAAAAATTTTTAAAAATATTACTTTCTATTATATATGGTGAAGCAAATAACAATTTATGTATTTACAAGTAACACACTTTTTATGATCATTTTACTAGAACATAATATTTTCAAGAACGGTAATAGTTTTATTGTGGCATGATGATATGGAACGAATGAAAGTGGTTTAATGTTGTATTTAAACTAAAAAAATTAATCCTATAAAAATTTAAACCAAGTAATATTAAAGGCTCGTGACAACGATTATTATTATTAACTGAATGTTAATGACTTCAAAACGATTGATGTTAAATAATATTAAATCATGATTACTGTGTAATTAAAATTTTATTCAAAATTTATCAGCTGATTCTGGAAAATAATTATAGGAAAAATAAATTAATTTAATGAATGAGTTGAATTATTATTATTATATATATATAAATTTATTATTAAATAGAGTGAGACTAATTATGACAAAATCTCATACTCAAGTGTATGCCTATTTTTAAAATTTAAAATGCTTTGACATCTCACTTCAACGGTACACTAAGTTAATAATTTTATATACAAAACCAGTTTGGATATGCTTTATCTTTACATTTGAAATTTTTTAGAAGATTATTTTATAATCAACCTTATCCATCATTTTTCTTCATTATCAAAATCTTAGAATTTTTATAATTTCCATATTTTATGATTATATAAAACAAGGTCAATCTTAATGTTACTCATAATTTTGATGAAAGAAATTATTTAACAAAAGAAACAATAAATAAATTTGAACATCGATAACAGATAGAACGTTGTTTACCAAAACTCATTTATTTATCAACTATGTGTATGTTAAGAAAAATTTATCAACTATGTATGTTAAGGAAAAAAATACAAGTATGCTTTGTAGAGATATTTTATCATTATACAATGATCCGGTCAAAAGATACACATTCATTTTTAACACTTTTTTCCGCCCATTCATAGAACTTCCTGCATTTCATATATAGCTTGGTTTAACATCAAAATGATATATACATATTGTGTTATCATTTTTCATCTCGAAAATTTTTTTTAGGATGTCATATAAGCTTATTTTCAACATATATAGTATAGATCATCATCTGAAGAGGTATTTATTGTTAGGTGGCTGTTCAATTTTATCACTATTTTCTATTACATTTATAAAGGTAGCTTTTTTTTTTAATTATTGTTACTTTGATAACTACTTTTTCTCTTTATCTGAATTAAAATTATAAGAAGATAAAAAAAAATGAGTGTGTATATGTATACATATATCTATATCTTAATGTATAGTCTTGGCACATGGCTGACATTTCTAACTTGTCCTTACTAACACATATTCGTTAAGTATATTACTTGTTAATATGTAATTTATGTAACAGCACTCGCATTAGTTAAATATGTTTATCATATCTATCCTTCTTTTCAGTAAAATTCTTTTTATTTTAAAATTTCAATACAAAATCATTTATATATAATTTTACTTTTAACAAAGATGGCATTGCCTAAGTAATAGAGGAAAGGACACACCTACGTGATAATTATTTCGAGATTATTAGCATGGTTATTGAGAAAATTAGAAAAAGAGAAAGCTCTGCATTATATAATTTTTGTTCATATATATATTCATGTGCTAATAAATTTCTTCTATTGATTTTAGAAACAGCTCCCATACTCTTTTTGAATAATAATTGCAGTCAGCCGGCAACCGAGCTAGAGAAACCTTTGCTCTTATCAAACACTCTGTATCTCTTACAGATTATTGTGTGCAAGGTTGTGATGCAAAACGTTGGTTAGAAACACAAGGATACGCCAAAAAAACGAAGGAAGCTTTCCAATTTGAAATATTATTATTTTATAAACGACTTCGGCAACAATTCTTTAATTGTCGTCGTACTCTTATCATATTTTTTTATTATTTTATCAAAAAATTATTAATATAAGATAAAATATAATGGCGCAAAGTAAGTTTTATATATATTTTTTTACATTACCATGTGGTTATGTGATAAAATATAGAAATATGTCTTTTTGTCAAAACAATGTCATGTGGAAAACTAGCTTTACCTTTAATTTTTAGGGCGCAAAGTACCAGAAGGTGAATTGTGTGCAGTTTGCTGTGATAAAGCTACTGGTTATCATTATGGAGTTGCATCTTGTAACGGATGGTAATTATTTATATCTAATTATACTATTTTATAAATTTATTTATAGTAAAACTTTTTTCCGTAGAACCATTGTCTCTGAACATGTATTTGTATGTCAATACAATGGAAATTGTGACATAAACAAAAGTTTGTTTTTTCTTAATATTCATTATATATATATATATTAATAATAAATTTTAGATGTACGTTGTGCTTGTCGACATTGTCGTTTTAATAAATGTCTTGCTGTTGGAATGGATTCTAATGCTATACAAAATGACAGAGACAGAATTGGTCCAACAAAAAAACTTAAACTTATAAAAAATGAAATTTCTGATGAAGACAATCCCGAATTTTTTCCTGTCAATGAGAATAGTGAAGCAGAAAGAGTTATGAGAGATCTTAATGGAATTGAAGATCTTTGCAATATTCTTAGGACAAAAGTTTTCCCTGAACATAATACTGCGAGAGAAACATTAAAGGCACCTAGCTTAGTATACCAAGCTTCATCTCTTTTAACAGATGTAAGCGTCATATTGAAAAATTAATAATTCTTTTTAGCAATATACAAAATATAAAGACCATTACCCTGCTTCTATGAATGATGTCCAAATGTGGAATATTAGAGAATTGAGACTTTGCCTAGAATGGGTAAAGACATTTCCTGAGTTTACTGCTCTCCACATGGACGACCAGGTTAGATTTAATTAATTCCAATTAATTATATACATATATATTATAGTTCTCATTAGTGCATAATTTTGCATTTGCTTTTAATATTCTTAATCGCGTATATTATTCACGTGATAGTGGTCCAGATAAAATAGAATATCCTAATGGAGCATATATATTAAGACAGCCACAGGAACAAGTTAGAATACCAGGATGTCGCTCTATTTATCATAGACAAATGGATGAAATAATGATCCCTTTTCGCAAATTAGTTATTACTAGACCAGAATTCGCTGCTTTCAAAACTATTTTGTTATTCAATCCAGGTGCATTTTTTTAATTTTTGTATAATATTTTTATCATCTTTTTTCAGATGCATCTGACATTTCCATCCATGCTAAAATGGCTATTGAAAGAGCAAGAGAAAAGTTTGTGCAATCATTGTTTGCTCACATGGTTAACAAGTTTGGGGTAAATACAGGAGGGATGCGTTTCGGAAAGTTGTTATTAATGACTTCCTCAATTCAGGTAATTATAAAATATTGTAAATTATTTGAATAAACATATTTTTAGCAAATAATTGCGCAAAACGATGAAAATATGCAAGTTATGGAAGTATTTGGACACTTCTGGAGAATCGACCAGTTTGTAAAAGAACTGTGCATGAAAGTAAGAGAAAATGATAGAACGTAATTAATTTTTTTAACAATTGCTGCTTTTTAGAATTATAACGAACATCGTCAAAACGAAGGCCAACAACAATAATAGTATATATAACATATATACCTATAAAATAATTTATGTCAAAAAGGTATATATAATGGTTGACACTTTGTTTTGAAAAATCTTTCTTGTGGTGTTCGTTATATAATCAGTACACCTTATACCATTCTCCTTTTTTTATTGCCCGTATCTTTATTATTTGAAAAACAGCATTTAACCCTACAACTTTCTCGCATACATTTGTCTCGTGATATTATATTTAAAAAAAATATTTCTGTACACTTAATAATCACCTCATTCTTTGGCAAAAATGTGTTAATATTTTGTGTAGCACTCTTTTGTAATTTATCCTAGTAATGGTACATTGATATTCTATTTTTATTTTTTAATTTTGATTATCAAAACCTATCTCATTTTGTTTTATTAATTTAAAAATTTTCAAAACAATCATATCTGGTGTTTGAAAAAGAAAACCCTACGGGTTACGATGATATATTGTATCGTCATTCAACAAACTCGTAGTTTTATTCAAAGTCCAGTATCTATTAATTATTCAATTTTTTTTTTGTTTTATGACGATTTTGAATATATTTCCAGTTTATTTAAATATTTTTTTTTTGTGTTTTGGTTTCGATAACATAAAAAATGCCATTATTATTCATTTACCACTTTTATTTTCAAATAAATATATACCACAAGTAAAGGTGTTTCTTAACTAATATAAACAAAATTAATTTTGGAAGAATGAATATATTTAATGGTTTATAGATATTGAAATGGTAATAAAAAATTTTATATTACTCACTGATAAATGAATAAAATATTGAAGATATCACTTTACAACATTTGACAAATAAATTAAATTTCTCACAAAACGAAGCTACTTCTTGAAAATATTTAAAGAAGACAAAAATTGAATAAAATAAATAGAATTTTCTATCTTAAAGCATCCTTTTTTGATATATATTTATACATATTAATAGAAAAATTTTAAAATTAGATTAATCTAATGATAAATTTTTCTCTTACTTAATTCTTCAGAACTAAGACATATTTGGCATTAAATGCAAATAACGTTTTTGTCATCTTTATATCATTCTTAATACACATAAGTTATTGGCATTAAACTAAAAGTCATTGTAAATACTTTTGAAATAGGTAACAATATAATATAAATCTTTTTATATATAGTTTTAAAGTTAACAACGAAATACAAAACTATAAAATTATCCCAAACATGAATTATATATATTATTACCATATTTAATCTTGTTTTTACTATAGAATGTAATATATGAGATGCATAATATTAAAGTAAAACAAAGAAGGTTGCGACCCGTATTGAGAAACAACATAGAGTTGAGAGAACCTAGCGCCACATTAAAATGGACTGTTGCCAGAGTCGGAAAGGCTTTCCACTACAACAGCATATATTTCTTATATTGATTTTCTTAGAGCATTTTATCTGTTATAGTTAGCGCTTGATTTGTGGAGGAAGAAAGCAAACGGCAAAGTTACACAGCGCAGTCAGCTAGTCTCCATTGGCCACAATCTAGTCATTTATCTACTACAACTTAACTACATTTTAATAGTTAAAAAGTATATAAATGTTTAGTGTTCGCTACTTTTAATCATACAAATAATTTTAAAATATTATGTATATTCATACAGATAATCTAAAATATGGTACTAGCAAGTTACCTTATAATATTCTATTATATAGATTTTNTTTTATTTAACATTAAATATGTATATATATTTTTTAAGTTTCATATCTTTTAATGTTACCATTAGACTTACATATATAATGTCTATCACTCATTTCTATTTGTTCGTACTTTTAAATGTCTTTTTTCCATTAAATAAGTAATAGTTGTATAATGTATTTGGTACAATTACCATTCGATCATGTTGTTATTTTTACCCATTTATTTAATTTACATATCTAGATATTAAAATATTCATTATAGATGCCACTAATAGTTTGCAGCCGATTTATCTGTCCTGTATAATCTTCAAACATTTTTATTGGAAACTTATATATCATTATCAATTAATCTTATTTAATACTTATTATTTTTATCTCTTACAAACCACTAAATGCTAATAAGATGGCAGAAATGAATTGGAATGGAATGTGTGAGGTTATGCCAACAATATCAGAAGATTCAACTGATAGAATATTACCTGATTTAACAGAAGATGAATCTGGTAATCAAGAAAGTAAAATTGAAAAATTAATGGTTAATATGTTAGATCAAAGAGATAAATTAATGGAACAATTACATGAAGCTAAAGGTCAAATTGAAGAATTACATGAAACAATACAAGAAGGTGAAAAAGAGAAAGAATCATTAAAACGACAATTAGATATGCATCTTCAACATATGCCTCCAGACATTCCTACATTAACGAAAGAATTAGCTCTTCTAAGAGAACAGCTTCTTGAAAAAGATGAAGAAATTGTTGAATTAAAAGCTGAGAGAAATAATACAAGATTGTTACTAGAACATTTAGAATGTTTAGTTTCAAGACATGAAAGATCATTAAGAATGACAGTTATGAAACGTCAAGCACAATCTCCAGCTAGTGTTTCTTCTGAAGTAGAAGTATTAAAAGCATTAAAATCATTATTTGAACATCACAAAGCATTAGATGAAAAAGTGAGAGAACGTTTACGTGTTGCAATGGAAAGAGTAACAACATTAGAAGAAGAGATTAGTCTTAAGAATCAAGAAAATATAAATTTAAAAAGCCAATTACAAAAGTCACAAAATGAAGAAGCTGAAATTAAGCGTGGATTTTCAAATGATGCAAACTTTAAACAAAATTCATCGCAAATGTATGAGAATTCTATGATGAAAATGGAGATGCAAGATCAAATTGAGCGTATTAAGAATGATATGAATACAGCAATAAAACAATCAAATGATTTAGCCCAAAGAAATGCTGAATTAGAAAAAGAATTAGCTGAGACTCAAAATCAAATATGCAGAAATGAAGAAAAGAATTTGAAACTTCAAAATGATTTACAAGAAATACATGCCCAAAGAGAAGAACAAGATGCTAAAATAGTTTCACTTGAAAGTCGATTTTTAACTGCCCAAAGAGAATCATCATGCTTACGTGATATTAATGATAAATTAGAACAACAATTAGCTAATAAAGATGCTACTGTTAGATTAAATGAAGAAAAAGTTCACAGTTTACAAGAACGATTAGAACTTGCAGAGAAACAATTAGCTCAAAGTCTCAAAAAAGCTGAATCATTGCCATCGGTAGAGGCAGAACTTCAACAAAGAATGGAAGCATTATCTGCTGCCGAGAAAAAACATCTGTCTGCTGAAGAACGTGTTAGTAGACTAGAGAAACAAATTAGTGAGCGATCCTCTGATTTAGAAAGATCAGTGCAGAGAGAAAAAATGAATGAAGAACATAATCAAAGATTATCAACAACTGTTGATAAGTTGTTATCAGAATCAAATGATAGATTACAATTGCACTTAAAAGAAAGAATGCAAGCATTGGATGAAAAAAATCGATTGACACAAATGCTTGAAAATACCAAACGTATATGTGATCAAGCTCAAAGAGCAAAAGAACGTTTATATCGTGATAACGAAAATTTAAGAAAAGAGATAGAAGCTTTACGAAATCAATTATATACAATAAGAACAGCACAATTTTATACAAAGCTTAATGGTAATGGTATCCCTATAGTTCCATCTACAACATCAGTATATAAATCTGAATCTACACCAGATAAAAATTATACAGATGAATCATTTTCAGGTGTAATAAGATCTAAGAAAGGAAGAACACAAGCATTGGAAACTGATCCAACAAAAATACAAACATTAAACGAAGGTGATTGGGATAGATTACAACAAGCACATGTATTAGCAAATGTTCAACAAGCATTTTCAAATTCTTCATCTGTAGCTGATATGGGTTGTATTGGTTCATTACCTAGAAGTTCATCTAAGACAAATGCATTTAAAAAATCTTCAAACATTGATTTATTAGCTAATGATTCTATGGATCAATCTATTCAGCCTCATGATACACATGCATTAGCTGCTATATTGCAAGAGAGACTTGATGAAATAAATACAGAAATACGAATGATTCAACAAGAAAAAACAAATGCTGATATTGCAGTTGAAAGATTAGAACAACAAAATTGGGTTGAAGCTAATGATTTTGGTGGTGGACGTGGCATGTCAGATGACTTATTAATAAATCAAAATTCACTACATTCAACACCAAGAGGATCACCTCATCGAAATTATAATATCTCGAAATATAATACACTTCCAATTAATACTTCGTATGGAAATAGTTTAAGAAGAAATATTCCACATGATATTTATTCAAATATGAATATTACAAGTATACCATTGGATGATTTTGAATTACAAGATCATTATAGAAATTTACATCATAACAATTGTTTTTCACCACGAGATGAAATGTATAGAAGCGATGAACAAAATTCTAATAATAGAAGAAACATTTCTTCACCATCTATGTTTAATTCTAATGATATGAATCCGGGTATGCAACAAAAACTTAAGAAAAAATCAGTATCTACAAGTGGTTTTAAATCTTTAGGTAGAATATTTGGTTCTAAAAAATCAAAAAGTCAAAGTTATTTTAAAGGACCTGTTGAAAGTGGTTCATTTTCTGATAGTGAAACATCATCATTATATGAAGAGAGTACAACAAATAATACACAATATGGTTTTACTTCAGAAAAATCATTACCTAATTTATCTAGTCATAGAACCCCAACAGCTCCATCTGAATTTGATAGAAGAAAAAGAAAAAAAAATGAACTTCTGGAAGAAGCAATGAAAGCACGAACACCATTTGCATTATGGAATGGTCCTACAGTTGTTGCATGGCTTGAACTATGGGTTGGAATGCCAGCATGGTATGTAGCAGCATGTAGAGCTAATGTTAAAAGTGGTGCTATAATGTCAGCTTTATCTGATCAAGAGATTCAAAGAGAAATAGGTATTAGTAATCCTTTACATAGATTAAAACTAAGATTGGCAATTCAAGAAATGGTAGCATTAACATCACCTTCAGCTCCAAAAAATACAAGAACAAGTTTAGCATTTGGTGAAATGAATCATGAATGGATTGGTAATGAATGGCTTCCAATGCTTGGTTTAAGTAAATATAGAGGAGCTTTTATGGAATGTCTTCTTGATGCTAGAATGTTAGAACATCTTTCAAAACGTGATTTACGAGTTCATTTAAAAATGGTTGATAGTTTTCATCGTACTAGTCTTCAATATGGTATTATTTGTCTTAAAAAAATTAATTATGAGAGAAAAGTATTATATGAACGACAGAAAGGATGTGAAAATGTTAATAAAGGTTAGTATAAAAATATAATATAATAATAAATATTTTTAGATGTCATGGTTTGGTCAAATGAACGTGTGATGCGCTGGATAGAGGAAGTGGGTCTGGGTTGTTATGCAAACAATCTTCGTGACACAGGTGTTCATGGAGCATTAATAGCATTAGATGAAACATTTGATGCTCAATCACTAGTTCTTGCATTACAAATATCTCCACAAGATGAACATTCAAGGCAAATCTTAGAACATGAATTCAGTAAACTGATAATGGAATTTAGACCCACTCAATATAGAAAAGGGGATTCTTTACATGATTCTAATGCGGGGCATAATCCAAATTTCAGGGATGGTATTAAATAGCAAGCATATATAAAAGTCTCTTAAATTTATTTTATATAATTAATATCCGCACAACAAAACAAAAAATGTCTTTTAAGATGTATTCTATATCATAATACTTCAAGCGTAATCATATTTAGATTTTTATATCTTTATATTACCATCATTTAATTATTCTATATTAAGTTAGAAATTAAACTTTCTTTTTTACTTATTTATATATGCCAAAGAAACTCTTTTTATAAATATAAATGAAAAGTCATAATACTATGTTTCATTTGATATCATTTCACGTTGCAATTGTATTTAATCAAATCACGTACAAAGTACAAAGTACGAATATTGTTAAAAGATTAAAATATCTGTTCATATCATTGAATCTTTTATTTACCTTTTAATATGTATAATAAACGTTGTTTTAATGTCATCATTATTAGTTGTAATGATTTTATAAATTTTATTCTAACTGAACTTTAGTTATTATTAATTATATTTATCTTTTAGATATGTCATTTGGAAAGATATTTGTTAGAAATATTAGTTCTATAGAAAACATTGCCTCAAGAAGATTGATAAAAGTAAATTTTAAGAACAAACAGATATCAGGTTTATTTCCTTATGTCTGGCTACGTGATTCTTCACACGACTCAAAGACATATACTATCACACCAGCAATGACCGCTAGAAATCTAACAATGAAAACATTCGATGTTAATATAACTCCTGACAAAGTTTGGCATGATAAACAAAGCAATTGCTTAAAAATTATTTGGCCTGATGGTGTTGAAAGTAGTTATGATGAAAAATGGTTAAAGGAAAGAAATTTAATTGATGATGATGTTAGAAAGAGAAGAAGAGAAGTATATTTAGATAAAGTTAAAACATGGGATGCTGAAAAAATGAAAGAGGGCTTGAAAAAATTTAATCATTTTGATGTTATGGAAAAAGATGAGTCTTTACATGATTTTTTAGAAGCTGTATGTATTGATGGAATTGCTGTCTTAAAAAATGGTCCAATTAATGATAAAGAAGCTGTAAATAAAATAGGTAATAGAATAGGATTTATACAAAGAACACATTTTGGAAATGTTTTTGAAGTTTCTTTAAAAAGTGATGCTTCAAATATGGCTTATGCTTCAGACTCTGAATTACCATTTCATACAGATTTTCCATCTTTATCATTTCCTCCTCAACTTCAAATGCTTCACATGCTTAATAAGGCAAAAGAGGGAGGTGATTCTATGTTTGTAGATGGGTTCAAAGTTGCTGAAGTTTTAAAACAAATTGATTCAGAAAGTTATGATATTTTAACAAAATATAATATTGAATTTATTGAGGAAGGATATGATATTCATGAAATAGATGGAAAAGAAAATAGATTTGATTATAATATGATGGCAAAACATAAAACAATTCAATTAAATGATAATAAAGAAGTTGTCAAAATCCAATTTGGAAATGCTATGAGAAGTTATTTTTATGATGTAGATAATATTGATATGGTACAAAAGATATATACGGCTATGAAAAAGTTTACAAATATTTGTTATGATCCCAAATATATTTTAAGGTTTCCCTTAGAAAATGGTAAAAATATATTTTCTTTAATAATAATTATTGTTTTTTCAGGTGATACTGTTTTATGGGCAAATACACGTTTGTTACATACTCGTTCATCATTTATTTCCCATCCAAATCAACCAAGAACAATAATAGGATGTTATTTTGAATGGAATTATATCAAATCAAGACTGCGTCAAATTAGAAATAAATTGAAACACCACAAAAGTCAACCTGTTATTTAGAGTTATTGTTTATAACGTTTTTTATAAGAATAAATGTTTTTTATAAATTTTTTTTTGTTGTTTAAAGAGAAAATATTTAATCGAATATTGATAAGAAATAACTTTATACAACCAATTATGAAAATATTAATTTGATTAGGAACAAGTAATAATTCTTTTAAACATGACACACTCACATTTTGTATCATATTGAAAAATTATAAACAAACATCAAAGAAGATAAACTTTTATTTGATATTCTTAAAAGTGCTTTTAGATACAACATAACAAAAGACAAAAACGATTCTAGTTGAACAATGACATATAAAGTTTAACAACTTCCTTCTGTCCATTAATATTTGTATCCTTTTTCATGTCGAATGATTATATAGAGAATGAATAACTTTTATAGAAGACCAAATAATAAGTTTTTAAAATTATGAAACTATAAATGAGTTATAATAATTTAATACTTTAAACAAATGAAAATTGAGTACTTTCTCATCAAATATTTAACTTTTCATTTAATAAATATTGAGAATATCATCATTTCTTTAAAATACTCATTGGCAAAAGTAGTTTAAAATAAAACGACAATTGAAACGTCAATTTTGATATATCCTGATAATAATCCCTTTTATCAAAAGATAATCATATATATTTTAGAATTATTTTATACTTTAATTCTTATAAAATCATTTTTTTTTTGAATAAATATATTATTTATATAGTTAAAATATTATATATTCCTATCTTTTACAGGAATTATAAGATAGCTAAATAAAAAAAAATTTAATAAATCTTTAAGAATATAGGAGAGATTTAAATTAAACAAAATATATGTATATATATATACAAAATAGCATAAAGATGATATTGACCCACTGAAATATTTTAATGGACTCATATATTTCTTCTTTTTACTTTTTAAAAGGACAAATTTTATATGTTTAGATAATTTAGCTTTTATTCACTCTAACCATTTCTTTAATAATCCAACTTTGAACAACGAAAGTTACTTTTATATATTAGCTTTAAGTGATAAGATAAGGCAATTTATTAAGTTTGTTTAAAATTTACTTTCCTTTGTCCTTATATAAAAAATTATAAAAAGAATTGAAACTCTTCAATAAAATGAAGTAGAAGTAATTTTTATTCATCAAAAAGAATATAACTCTTATGTTTATCATACATATATTTTTAAAAAGTATCAATTTTGTGAATAAGCAGTTTTTCTTAAAAATTTTGTTTATTATAAATAATTGTCATTATGTACTCATTATTTTTTGTTATGAATATTTAACTAAATTATTTCACCAATTTTATTATATCTATATATATATATATATATCTCCTCTCAACAATGCTAATTTTAAAAAATAAAAAACTCTTTCTTGAAAAGATTTTTCCTTCCTATTTTATTAATTCCTCATATCTATAATAGCATATTTATTTTTTCTTTATTTATATAAAGCATCACCTGGTATTGAATATATTTTTAAATGTACCTTGCTTTAATTCACCTTTTCAATTTTATTATGCCTTTTTCTTCTATGTTAAAGATAAAATTTTATTTAAAAACCAAATAAAGTGCCAATATTAGTATTATTTAAGTTATTAATAATTTATTATCTTTTATCATATATCAATTTATCATTGTAGCATATAGCATATTACATTTATTCTCTAAAATATAACATATTTTATATTCCTTTTAATTTTTATCACATATTTTTAATAAAATTATGATAATCTAATAAAATTTAACTTAATTATATTTTTAATATACAAAAAAAAAATTATTTAATTTTTATTTTTTTTTTACAGGGTAAAAAACAAAAATCATTTCAAATGGTTAAAAGCTATTTACACATAGTGATTTGATGAATCTAAAAATAATATATTTTTTTCCTTTCCTATTTTTCATATTTAAAAGTATTGCAACGAAAAAACTTCCTATACCATGGTATGTTTTATCTTATTTTAATACATATAGTTTTGTTATTTCTATATTATATTGTAGCAAAAGAACCATTTTTAGTAGAAGAACAACTAATTATAAAGCATGGAGAGAACAAATGGTTATTTGCGAGTTGTTAGTTGATAATAAGTATCAAAAAGCTGTTAGACCTAATGGAATGACGGCTTATAATAGAACTGGTAAGGGATTCAAAAAATAATAAATGCATTCAATTACAATATTTTATTTTTAGCTGGGCCTGTCCTTGTTAAAACAAGCATGTGGATAGAGTCTATTAGTGCCGTCAGTGAAAAGAATATGGTTTGTTAGGGTTAATTTTATTATAATTATACTTATATCCTTTGTAGGAATATGTGGCACAATTTAGATTTCAACAACGTTGGTATGATGAAAGACTTGAGTTTATGAGACAGAGTGGTTTTAGAGAAAATGATGTCTTAAGTGTTGAGAGAGATCAGGTGTTGTGGCAACCTGACACATTTTTCCAAAATGAAAGAAATGGTTGGTATCATATTCTAGACCAAGAAAATAAATTTTTAAAAGTTAGATCTGATGGTTTAATTACATATAATAGACGGTTAACACTTATTTTAGCATGCAATATGCATCTTAAAAAATATCCTATGGATAAACAAAAATGTTTGATTGACTTTGCTAGTTGTACGTTTTTTTTTTATTAAAATTTTTATATTTTTTTTTAAGATGCCTATACGACAACTGATATTATATATGAATGGGATGAAAGTGGAGTAACAATATCTCCAACAGCAAATGGAGCACTTCCAAACTTTGAAATCGAGTCTTTCGAAATGGATTCTTGTGATAGTGTTACAAATACTGGTACATATAGTTGTTTAAGGGTAGTAATAACATTAAATAGAGTCTTTTCATTTTTTCTTCTTCAATTATACATACCTTCTGCAATGCTTGTTGGTGTTTCATGGGTTTCATATTGGATTGATTGGAAAAGTACAGCTGCAAGAGTTCCATTGGCAATAGTAACATTATTAACTATGATAACACAATCTCATGCTATTAATTCAAATTTACCTCCAGTTAGTTATGCTAAAGCAATAGATGTATGGATTGGAGCATGTGTTGTATTTATATTTGCCTCTCTTATTGAATATGCTGTTGTTAATTATATGGGAATTCTTGATGAGCATCGACAAATAAGAAAAATTGCTTCAAATCATACAAGATTGACGAGTGTTGTTGACACAAACCGTGTCATTGATAAATCTAAAGATGAAAACAGGATAAATATTTTTAATACACCAACATTTGAAAAAAAATCTTCAAAAAAATATAAAGCTGTATGTTTAAAATATTTAACATCTTAAAATAATTTTCTAGACGTCATCGATAAGAGATAGAAGAAGAACAACATTTGCAGATACTCCTATATATCAAGATGAGTCAGTAGACATTGATGGAATTTCAAATATGAATAAATTTTATATGGAATCGGGAGATCTTGATTATTCAATGCAAAAATTACCAGATTTGGTATATATTGGTCAACGTAAAAGAGTGGAACTTGTTAGATGGTGTAGTTTATTATCATCAAGAAAAAGAGCTGAGAGAATTGACATTATTGCTAGACTTGTTGTGCCTATAGCATTCTTTTTATTTAATATTGCGTATTGGAATATTTATCTAAATGATATGACAATGCAACCAATGGATGGTAGTAGTAGCAAAAGTAAAACTGGTTAAAATCGAATCTCCAATATTATTATATTTAATGGAAAGTAATTTTTACAAAAATGCAATTTACTTTTATCATTCATTCAAAATTTATTATCCTTTACATTATAATGGTTTTAAGTGATAAAAATAAAACTTTTTGCTCAAATGTTTATCAATGAGATGAATTGAAAGTTTTAATGTTGTTAAATTAATTTTATTCTTGCGTCAAATTAAACTTATATCGTTGAAGCCTTATCATATATAACAAACATACATTCATTTATTTTTAATATAAACAGCATGTCCCTTGTTAAACTTTTTTAGTTAAATGTGTTGGTTAAGCTAATCACTCTTTCAAATCATTAAAATAAATTGTTTTATTTTGAGAGCTCCGGAGAAAAGAATTTCCTTCATAATATTTTTAAATAAATTTATGTATTATTGTATATAAGATTAAGGTTATTGATAAAACACATATTAAACACTTCATTTGTACAGTTTCTTTAAAACAAAAAGTTTGATTTTTATATAACAATATATTTGGTGACAATGATATGTCTTTAAAGTTCTTATGTAAAGATAATATAAATTTATTCTCGATCATAATATAAGATAATAATATTGTTTTGTGTTATAGGTAAAAAAAAGAAATAATTTATTTTATTAAAAGTTGTAATGAAAATGAATCATTATTTGATTTAATTCATGATAAAAAATTAACATTTCCTTAATAATGCACCTTTAACAATATATTTGGTATAAAAATATTGATATGTATAACAATATTATCATAAATCAACAAATTTTTTTTAAATTTTTATATATAAAAAAATTAATTTAATGATTATATATTTTAATTGCGTAAGAAATTTGTTTTGGTAAAAATGATCTGTTTGTATAGGTCAACGAAAATTATTCAATGATTTATTATTCAATTGTTAAATGTTTCTAAATATATATGTATTAGTAATATGGCATTTGTACATCTTTTACAATTCTCTAATTAGTATTTTTCTATTATATTATAATCAACAATAAAGTCCTTGAAAGTATGTTTGATCACATATAAAAGACATTTCAAGTTCAATAAACATTTATTCAACATCTTTTTTCTATTACAATAACTTCTTAATAAGGTTCTAAACAGTTTTTTCATGTTTTCTCATCCATACATTTTTTTATCATTTATTTAATTAATAAATATATATCTCAAGGTAAATTTGTACTATTTTTCATCATTCATGTACTTGTACATGTCTTCTATAATAATAAGAACACGCTTACAAATTTTTTGTTTCTATTTTATATGTCATTAGTTCCCATTTTTCTGAAAAACTATTTATAACTACAAGGTATCTTTCTTCCTTATATTAATTTTTAAACATATTACCTGTCTTTTATCTTTTTGTCTAATTAAAAACTATATTTCTTATGAGAAGACCTAATTTTTTATGTTTTAAAAGGTCATTCTTTACTTATGTAGTTAATAGATGCCATATCATTATTATCAAAAATATCCTGTATAAGTTTCTTTTAAGTACTAAATTTTATCAAATTTATAAATCAGAAAAGACAAGAATTTGAAACTATTTAATATCAAAAACTAAGAAAGTTGAGAGGGGGAAATATAGTCTGATAGATGAAATCATCATTTGCAAATTTTGAAATATAACAAAACTTGTGAAAGTTGATTTAATCTTTATCAAAGATAATATAATTAAAAATATTACATTAAATAACGGTTGACAATATGTTTAATATTTTTGGGTCAAGCATATTTGATGTCTCTTGATAAAGGAAGCTTTTTCATATTAAATAAAATAAAATTTATTAAAACATGTCTAATGCGCTCATTAAAATCACATTTCCGAAAGCTCTTAAAAGGTAAAACTTGTTATCAGAGCTTTGACCGTCACAGAAATTTTCTACATTTATCTAAATTTCGCAAAATTTTGTTTATGCAAATGGCAATCAAATAACAATAATTAGAAGGCCAATGATACTATTTCATATTTAAAGAAACATTAAAAAAAACAATTAGTAATTAATTTAACTTAGAATTTAAATGAATAGTTATACTGCGCATCTAAAGAATTGTATAAATACCTTAATAAAGAGATTACTGGATCATTTCGCTTTCACTTTACCCAATAAATATATCTTATATCGTATTGTCGGCCATATCTCTTTTGTATAAAATTCCTTCCCATTTGAAAGATTTTTAGCCTTGAACTTTCCAGTAGATTTCATTCTAGTATTATTCAATAATAATAAGTGTTATATTTTATTGAAACTCAAACGATAGCAATGTGTCTATGTAAGCGGATTGTGGTTTTGTTAGATTACAGAATCAATTTAGAACATTTTTTTTTATTAATATAAATTTTCTCTTTTAAACTCACTAAAAAATTTATTGTAACGCATTCTCTCTCTTTAAAATATATCTAGATAACGATAAATAAAATATACAATCTTTTGTAACTCCTGTTAATTAATCAATTTCTTTGACCCACTCCTTCTTTTAATTTATGTAATCATGAATATATTTATATATATATATAAAATTAAAATGAGCTTTTATTATTTGTAAAAAAATTTGTTTCTTTTATTATATATATTATCTTTACCAGACTGATGATATCTTTATATTTTCTTTTAAATTTTTATAAAATTTTTATTTAAGCTTTTAATAATAACAAACGGGTCTCAGATATTATTTACAACATCTTGAGCTTTCAAAAATTTAATCTTAAATTTTTTTTGTTATTGTTGCAAATAGTAAGTTTAAAGTTTAAAGTGTCATTTCTTATCATTCTCATAATATGATTTAGTTTTTGTTTAAGAAAAGGAATTTTTCATACGATATAAAATAGATTTCATGGATAATTCAAGCATTCAATCTGAAAACTTGTCTGCTAGCTGGGAACGTGTATCTGAAATGTCATCTAATTCTAACGTAGGTTTACACTTTTAATAAAAATCTTTCTATGTTAACAAAGTACATATTTTTAACTTTTGATAATAGATGAACTAATGATGTTATAGAAAAGTAGAACAAAAGATCTATCCATAAATTTATCTGTTTATCAATTAACTGTTCTGATAATTACAAAAGATTCATTAGCTCTTTTCTAGAAATTATCCTCTTTATTAAATGTACTTCTAATTTTTATACCTTCATTTATAACTTATTCTTATAATTTGTTATACCTACTAGGCGGTTGCAGTTAGTAACACAATTTGTGTTGCAATCTTTTTCTAGTTCACGGTCATTCAAGTGAGATATATTTATGGTAGATATGCGTAGCATCAATTTAATGCCTATTCAAAACTAATTTACATCATTTCTACTTTTTGTAAATGATTATAATGTATTATAATGATAAGAAACAACTATCTTTTTGACCCTTTAAGAATTCTATTAGTATATTACCTGCTTCAATCATCAATTAATATTAAATTTCTTAGAAATTAGCATCCTTAAAGATATATTATTTAATCAAATAAAGGTACAGTAATTCATTAAAAATAATTTTATTTTTGACTGTTACTTAATGATTCGTTCCTTTCACTTAACCTTTTAACTTTATCTTTTCTAATTTTTCTTTAATATAATGATGCACTTTCAAAAAGACATATTTTATCAAGTTTTTTTAACATAACAAATATATCAAGTCATTCTCCCTCTTAACACTCCGTCGTCATACTCCCTTTTATGATTCAGAAGTAGAGATACACTTTTTAGCTCAAATCACAAATGATTACGTAACACATATGAAATGAGAAATATTTTTATTTGTTCCGCCTTTCACTACCTATTGATATATTTTATTATTTTCTTTGGAATTTATTACTACCTTAGATAACAATTACTAACGTATCTCATTTTTTTATAAATTAATTAATAAATATTTTCTAATGCTTTTACAGTCTAGTGCAAGCATGAACTCGGCCGGTGACGCTCCATTCTGGCGTGGTCAGGAAGATATTGTGATAACTGGTGTCAGCGGCCGATTTCCAAGATCTGAGAACGTTGCTGAATTTGGCGAACATTTATTCGCTGGAGAAGATTTAATTACCGAGGATGATCTTAGATGGCCACCTGGTTATTATGATTTACCTAAACGTCATGGTAAACTTAAAGATTTAAAAAAATTTGATGCCCAATTTTTTGGAGTTACTCCAAAACAAGCAAATTATATGGATCCACAAGTTAGATTATTATTAGAAGTTGCTTATGAAGCTATGATTGATGCAGGTAAGTATTTTTTTTATTTTTTATTATTTACCAATCCTTCTTATCTTTTATAAGTTTTATTCATCATTTTTCTATTAAATATATATAACTTTTATCAAATATTTACATGTTCAAATATTAACATAAAAATGATAATAATATGCATGTATTTATACGTACCGTTTGTGTCTGACACACAACCTTGAACTTGATCCATAGAAAACATAAAAATTTTTTAATATTGAAATTTTATATAAATAACTGTACTAAAAATATACAATGTTTTAACATGAGATGAATTGGATAGGAGTATTGATGTTTATGAAATCTTAATAATATTAATTTAATTTTTTTTTNTTTTTTTTTAAAGGTATCAATCCACAGGATCTTAGAGGAACAAAAACAGGAGTATTTGTTGGTTGTTCAGCTTCAGAAACAGGAGGTGCTTTAACACAAGATCCTGAAACTGTGACAGGATATACTTTAACTGGATGTGTCAGATCTATGTTTAGTAATCGTCTCAGTTTTGCTTTTGATCTTCGTGGTCCATCATTTAGTGTTGATACCGCTTGTTCATCATCTATGTGTGCATTACAATTAGCAATTGATGCTATGAGACAAGATCAATGTGATGCTGCAATTGTAGCTGGAGCCCATTTAACATTAACACCAACTGCAGCTCTTCAATTTTTGAGACTTGGTATGCTTTCAGACAAAGGATCATGTAGATCTTTTGATGAATCTGGAGACGGCTACTGTCGTACTGAGGGAGTTGCCGCAATTTTACTTCAACGTGCTCCAAATGCTAAACGTGTTTATGCTACCGTCGTTCATGCTAAAAGTAATACTGATGGATATAAAGAACAAGGTATTACATTCCCATCAGGAGAACGTCAAGCTGCTTTGTTAGAAGAAGTTTATAGAGAAGCTAACGTTGATCCAAATACTGTTACATATGTCGAAACTCACGGAACTGGAACTAAAGTTGGTGATCCACAGGAAGCTAATGCTATTTGTAATGTTTTTTGTTCTAATAGAACACCTGATAATCCATTACTTATTGGATCTGTTAAATCAAATATGGGACATGCTGAACCAGCTTCTGGTTTATGCTCAATTGCTAAAGTACTTCTTGCAATGGAAAGAAATGAAATTCCACCAAATCTTCATTTTAAAGAACCAAATCCTTATATTCCTGGACTTTCTGATGGAAGACTTAAAGTTGTTTCTGAAAAGACACCATTTAAAGGTGGATATGTTGGAATTAATTCTTTTGGCTTTGGAGGATCTAATACACATGTTTTGCTTAAAGCTGCTGATCATAAAACTGAAAAAGTTGTTGAAGCAGTACCTTTCCCAAAATTACTTATTTATTCTGGTAGAACACAAGAATCTGTTAACAGTGTTTTTAAAAATGTTGAAGAAAATAAAGACGATAATCATTTCCATGCTTTATTATATAATCAAGCTGATATTAATCCAAAAGATACACCATATCGTGGATTCATGTTAATAAATCGTAAAAATACGGAAGAAAATTTTATTGATATTCAAAAAGTTCCAATTACTGAATCTCGTCCAGTATGGTTTGTTTATTCTGGAATGGGATCACAATGGTCTGGTATGGCTCAAGAATTGATGTCTATTCCACTTATTGATGAATCTCTTAGAGCTTCATCAAAATCTCTTGAAAGTTATGGAGTTGATGTTTATAAAATGTTAAAAACTACTGATGCTACACAATATCAAAATAATACATTGAATTGTATGCTTGCCATTTCTGCTATTCAAATTGCTATAACTGATCTTCTTATTTTCCTTGGAGTTGTTCCTGATGGAATAATAGGTCATTCTACTGGTGAAATGGGTTGTGGATATGCAGATGGTGCTTTAACACGTGAACAAACAATGAAACTTGCTTATCATAGAGGAAAATCAATTATGACAAGTAAATTACCAATAAAAGGAGGTATGGCAGCTGTTGGACTTACATGGGAAGAAGCTTTTAAAAGATGTCCAGAAGGAATTGTTCCAGCATGCCACAATGGAGCTGATTCTGTTACTATATCTGGTGAAGAAACAAAAGTTAAACAATTTGTTGAAGAACTTACAGAAGAAAAAATTTTTGCTAAATTTGTTGATTCTTCAGGAATACCCTTCCATTCTCCTATTATGCTTTCTGTAAAAGATTCCATGTTATCATCTATGAAAACAGCTATTATTGATCCAAAGCCACGTTCTTCAAGATGGATTTCAACATCAATTCCTGAATCAGAATGGGATTGTGAATTAGCACAAACATCATCAGCTGAATATCATGTAAACAACGCTTGTAGTCCTGTATTATTTTATGAAGCTCTTCAAAAGATTCCACCAAGTGCTGTTGTTGTTGAAATTGCTCCACATGCATTACTTCAAGCAGTTCTTAGAAGAAATGTTCATAAAACATGTACAAATATTGGTATGATAAATAGCAAAGCAGGAAGTGAACTTGAATGTTTCCTTCAATCAATTGGAAAAATTTATCAAGCAGGAACAAATATTAAAATTCAAAAACTTTACCCAGAAGTTTCATATCCTGTACCAAAAGGAACACCAATGATTGGACCTATGTGGAAATGGGATCATTCTCAAGATTGGCCTGTTGTTGATGGAAAAATGATGGCTTCCGGTGGTGGTGGTCAAGCTGCTGCTTCTGCATCATATAACATTGATCCATTTTCTCCAGATTCAAAAGAAACATATCTTCTTGATCATTGTATTGATGGTAGAGTTTTATATCCATTTACAGGACATATGGTTCTTGCATGGAAAACACTTTGTAAACTTAAGGGTGTAGATTTCCAAACAACTCCAATTGTTTTAGAAAATATAAATGTATACAAAGCTACAATTCTTACAAAACCTATTCGTCTTGATGTTGTCATAACTCCAGGAAATGGAAACTTTGAGATTCTTGATGATGATCAAATATGTGCTTCAGGAAGAATATATATTCCTGATGAAACTCAATCTCCATATTATAACAATTTTGAAGGAATTCAAACATCACCTATTGCAGATCGTATTGAATTAGATACAGAAGATGCGTATAAAGAATTTCTTCTTCGTGGTTATGAATATGGTCAAGCATTTAGAGGAATTTATAGAGTTTGTAATTCTGGAGAACGTGGTACACTTTACTGGAATGGTAATTGGGTTACATTCCTTGATTCTCTCCTTCAAACAGCATTACTTGCTGAACGTGCGGATTCTCTTCGTCTTCCAACAAGAATAAGATATCTTCGTATTGATCCAAACAAACAAATTGAAAGTATTGTTGAAAAAGATGGAATTCAAGTTATTGAACTAAGAAATGATATTGCTACAAATGGATGTACAGCAGGAGGTGTTGAATGCTGTGATTTAACATCACATACAGTTTCTAGAAGAATGCAAATATCAGGACAACTATTTACAGAAAAAATTCATTTCGTTAAACATTTCGATCTTGAGGCACTTAAAGAATTTTCTAAGGATGCAAAAGATATTGATTTATACAAGAAATCTCTTAAAGCTCTTCTTCTTAGTGGACTTAAAGAATGGAAAAAAAATGGATTTTTAAATGAATCGAATAATGACAAACTTTTCACCATTATTTTATCTGAATTAGAAAAAAATCTAGTAGATAAAAATGTCGCAACTGAAGCAAAATATCTTGAGGAAACACAATATTCACTTTTCATTACACTTGATGATATATTTAAACTTTCTAAAGGAAAAGAAGATGATGCTTCTGATTTGGAAAATAATATTACCAATAAAATTAAAGGATCATACAAGATATTTGATAATGATAAACTTTGGGGTGCTGCATTTATTCATGATAGAATACTTAAATCAGTTCAAGATATTGTTATTGAAAATTCTGCTGGACACAAAAATAGATGTATCGTTGTTGATATGAATTCTACTGATATATTAAAATACTGTATTGCAGCAGTTAACTCACATCCTCTTTTAGAACTTGAATGGACCGTTGGAGGTAACAATGTTAATGAATTAGATGAAAATACATTAACCCAACTTGGAGCAAAAAAACAAAACATAAACTTTGATTCTCCTGATTGTAAGATTGGTGATGTTAAAAACTTTGATTATATGGTTCTTGATAGAGTTTTGAATCAAAAAGAAGATCCATTACAATATATTGATAAATGTTGCGAAATTTTGAGAGATGATGGATTTATAATTATAAATGAATATACACATGATTTTGAATTTGTAGCAGCTATCGAAGCTCTTAGTGGAAGACAATTTTCTACAGAAGTTACAAATGAACGTAAATATGGAGCATTTTATAATCATTCTCAACTTTTAAAATTATTTGAAAAAGCTAATCTTTCTGTTGCTTGTTATCAATCAGATCCATCTATACTTACTACAATGTACGCTGTTCGCAAAATACCAAAAATTCCAAGAGATCCAGTATTTGTAAACGTTGATGATGTAAAAGATTTTGAATGGGTTGAAGATCTCAAAGGAAAAATTGAAGAAAGATTAAATGAACCAGATTCAAAAACTATTTGGCTTGTTTCTGATAAAGTTAGAAATAATGGAGTTATTGGAATGGCATTATGTTTTAATGAAGAAAATCTTAAGCACAATAGATTTAGAACATTTTGTGATATTTCTACTGATCCAAAAATACGAGATGGGCCACCAGTAATTTCCATTGATAGTGAAGATGGTAAAAGAATCCTTAATCTTGATTTACATGCTAATAATTACAAGAATGGTGAATGGGGATCTATGAGACATATTGTTGTTAAAGATGAAGATGCACATGTTTATAAGGAATGTGAACACGCATTTATTAATACTCTTGTACGTGGTGATGTTTCATCATTGAAATGGTTTGAATCTCCAAATCAATATTTTGATTGTGTACCAAATAAATCAGAGAATGTTAACCTTTGTTCCGTCTACTATGCAGCTATTAACTTCCGTGATGTCATGTTAGCATATGGAAGATTACCACCAGATGCTATTCCTGGAAATTTTGCTGATCGTGAATGCTTATTAGGAATGGAATTTTCTGGACGTCTTCCTGATGGTAAAAGACTTATGGGAATATTACCAGCACAAGCTCTTGCAACATCTGTTATTGTTGATACTGAATACGCTTGGGAAGTTCCTGATAATTGGACACTTGCTGAAGCTGCTACTGTACCTGTTGTTTATGCTACAGCATATTATGCACTTATTATGCGTGGACAAATTCAAAAAGGAGATACAGTTCTTATTCATGGAGGTTCTGGTGGTGTAGGTCAAGCTGCAATTGCTATTGCACTTGCTTATGGATGTGAAGTATATACAACTGTTGGTTCTGAAGAAAAAAGAGAATTCTTAAAAAAGAGATTCCCTCAGTTAACTGATAAAAATTTTGCTAACTCAAGAAAAACTGACTTTGAAACTTATATTCGTCGTGTAACTTATGGAAGAGGTGTTGATGTAATTCTTAATTCCCTTGCTCAAGAAATGCTTCAAGCATCTGTACGTTGTTTAGCTCAACATGGAAGATTCTTAGAAATTGGTAAAGTTGATCTTTCACAAAATACAGCTCTTGGTATGGCCGTTTTCTTAAAAAATGTTACATTCCACGGAATTCTTCTTGATGCCGTTATGGATACATCTGTTGGTAAAAAATCTGATTGGCTTAAAGTTGCTGCTCTCCTTCAAGATGGTATTACATCAGGAGTTGTTCAACCACTTCCATATTCTTCCTTCTCTTCAGAAAAAGCTGAAGACGCCTTCCGTTTTATGTCTGCAGGAAAACATATAGGAAAAGTCTTAATGAAGATTCGTGAAGAAGAAGAACAAAAGATTTGTTTACCATCACAAATTAAGGTTAATGCTATTTGTAGAACATTATGTAATCCTACACATTGTTATCTTATCACTGGAGGATTAGGTGGTTTTGGTTTAGAATTAGCACAATGGTTAATTAATCGTGGTGCCAGAAATATTGTTTTAACATCAAGATCAGGAATAAGAACAGGATATCAAGCTCGTTGTGTTCATTTTTGGAGAAGAACAGGAATTAATATTATGGTTTCAACTCTTAATATTTCTTCCCAATCTGAAGCATTTTCACTTATTCAACAATGTCAAGAACTTGGACCCATTGGCGGTATATTCCATCTTGCTATGGTATTACGTGATTGTCTTTTTGAAAATCAAAACGTTCAAAACTTCCGCGATGCAGCTGAAGCTAAATATTATGGAACAATTAATTTAGATATAGCTTCAAGAAAATTAGTTTCTAATGATACCTTACGTTGGTTTGTTGTCTTCTCTTCAATTACATCTGGACGTGGTAATGCTGGACAAACAAATTATGGATGGTCTAACTCAACAATGGAACGTATGATTGAACAAAGAAGAGAGGATGGATATCCTGGTATCGCTGTACAATGGGGTGCAATTGGTGATGTAGGAGTTATTCTTGAAAATATGGGAGATAATAATACTATTGTTGGAGGTACACTTCCTCAACGTATGCCATCGTGCCTTGCTACATTTGATTTATTCCTTTCATGGGATCATGCTGTAGTTTCATCATATATTAAAGCAGAAACTGGAAATAAAAAATCAGCAGGTGGTGGGAATCTTCTTCAAACAATTGCACATATTCTTGGAGTAAATGATGTTTCACAATTAAACCCTGATGCCAATCTTGGAGACCTTGGTCTTGATTCATTAATGGGTGTTGAAATTAAACAAGCACTTGAACGTGACTATGATATTGTTTTATCAATGAAAGATATTCGTACATTAACATTAAATAAACTTCAACAATTAGCTGAAACTGGTGGAGTAACATCAGAAGTTCTTCAATCAACAGAAACAGATTTAATGAAAGAAAGTGAAAGAGAAGCAGAACAAAATACAGTAGAAGTTTTAGAAAAACAAATGAATCAATTATTTAAGATGAGAGTTGATGTAAATGATTTAGAACCAGAAGATATGCTTGTTAAATGTAACAAAGTTGAAGAAGGACCAAAGGTATTTTTCCTTCATTCAATTGAAGGAATTGCTACACCATTGAAAAAAGTTATGAAAAATTGTAAATTCCCAGCTTATTGTTTCCAAGCAACGAAGAGTGTCCCAGATGACTCCATCGAAAGTGTTGCTAAGAGATACATAAAAGAAATGAAAAAAATTCAACCAGAAGGACCATGGAGACTTGTTGGTTATTCATATGGTGCCTGTATTGGTTTTGAAATGGCAACACAACTCCAAGAACAATATGGAGATGATTCTGTTGAACGTTTAATTCTTTTAGATGGATCTCATCTTTACATGCAAACATATAGAAATGTTTATCGTAGTGCTTTTGGAGTTACTGGCGATACATTAGTTAATAATCCACTTTTTGAATCTGAAATTATGTGTGCCATGACTCTTCGTTTCGCAAATGTTGACTATAAAAAATTCCGTATTGAACTTCTTCAACTTCCTGGATTTAGAGCAAGAATTCAAAAGGTTGTTGAAACTGTCATGACAACTGATTTGTTTAAATCTCCTGATACAATTCAATTTGCTTGTGAAGCTATGCATGCTAAATTCTTAATGGCAGATAAGTATAAACCAAGTAGAAAGTTTAATGGACTTATAACATTAATTCGTGCTGAGCAGGGAGCTGCACGTGAAGAAGATGTAGGACAAGACTATGGAATTAGTCAAGTCTCTGATGATAGCAAAGTTTTTGTCGTTGAAGGAGATCATGACAGTTTTGTACAAGGAAAAACATCAACAAAGACAGTTGAACTTATAAATTCATTAATTGCTGAAACGTATAAGCATTAACTTTACACAATACCCAACTTATCTTTCAATTTATCTTATTACAATCGTTACACAATTAGTTTCAATACTTTATATAATATACAAAAAGAAACTATTATTCATATATTTATATATAAAAGAAATAAGTTTAAAAATGTTTAAAAAATCAATTATGAAATGAAATATCAATATATATGTGCTATCACTCATTTTTAATAATATCAATAATACAAATTCAAATTCTCTGGCCTTATGACTCTCCTCAATATTATACATTTATCTACTTAACGAAATTAAGGTACTAAAGTTTATCAATAAGAATATATTAACTAATAATTTTTTATAAAATGTTATTCAAATAAGTCAATACCTTTCAACATACTTAAATAGATTTATTTCAATTTGCTGACACCTGATTGTTTTAAACTATTTATAATTTAATGTTGTTTGAATTAATAAAGTTATTTTGTTTAAATTTAAATATGTGTAAAAGAAACTTTGATAAGTGAACAAAAAAAAATTAATTAAATTTCTAAATAAACTTTATTTATTACTAAATCTCATAAAATCATATGATGCAAGTAATACATAAGTGTGAAGTTAGATAAAAGTGAAGCACATCTTTAATTTTGCATATTTTTTTTATTTATATTTTTGAATACAGTTTTTCTGATAGCAATTCTATTTTCCAAAGATCATTCTTCTTCTTGATTCTCTAAGACTCATACGGACATCGTGAAAAGATTCATTATATTCTTTGGAAGCTTAAAAATATATATATTATATTGTTAAATGATAAAAATATATTACCTTTATAGACAATACTGGCATCGTATTCGCTATCATAGGCTTTTCTAGGACTAGGCAATGGGCTTAATGCTTGAGTTCTATGTGGTGGACGGTTAAATTCAAGATCATCGTTAAGACGTGGGGATGGGTATCCAGAAGATGGAGAAGATGAATATCCAAAATCTTTGTTATTACTTCTTGGAGACCATTTTCCTATAATTAAATTTATTAAAAAATAATATAAAAATTATCGTTTTATTCCTAAGTCGATAAAAATAATAAAAATATTAAACTAATCTTCATAATACATTGTTTCTTCAACTCTAATAAAGCTAACAATTTCTTCTTCCACTACCCACTCATCATCTACCTCAGAAATTTCTCCAAGTTCAGATGGTAATGAAATACTATCACTATATGAATCTAAATTTTCATTTGGATCCAATTCAATGATAGTATCTTGACTACAAACAGAATAATAACCTGAACCTGGAGAAACTGTACAACTTTTGTTTGCTTTATTTGCCTTAAGAGCATTTGTCGTTCGTATATAATTCAAAACGTAATCACTTTCATTAATATTACCTTTAGTAGCACTGCTATCATAAACAACCTGTGGAACAGGGCTAGCATTGCGACTTGAGATACTTGGTGATCTTGAACGTTCAGCTGGAATAGATAATCTTCTCTTTTGATGAGCATCTCCATATCCAGCAGAACGATGTGGTACAATTTCTCTTGGACTTGGAGGTACTTCTTGCTCAATCTTAACAGTAATTGGATCACTTGTTGGAAGAAGAGGAGTTTTCTTAATAGGAGTAGTAACTAAAGAAAATAATATATACTTTAAAGTTTTAATAACATACTTTTTGTGCTGAAAGGAGTTGGACCACGAATAGCATTAAGAGAACATTCTCCGAGATCTGTTAAAGGAGTAGTAGCGTAATTTAATTTTTCAATGTGATTGAAAGCATTAGCAATAGTAGCGCAACTAGAACCAGATCTTTTCCATCTTCCTTCAAGATCTAAAAATTTAACACGATCACGTCCTTTTCCAACAATTTTGGTATCTAAGTTAAGATAATGGATATCATCAAATTTGATACATGATTCATTTAATGGGAAACTCATAATTGCAAGTAGTAGAAAGGCCTAAAATTAAAAAAAAATATTTAAAAAATTAAGAAAGTAAAATAGAAAGATAAAATGAAATGATGATATAATTTTTGCATACTATTCCCTTTAAATAAAGGGAAATGATATTTACACAAAATATAAACAAATTGTTAATTCTATGAACTCTATT
This sequence comes from Parastrongyloides trichosuri, assembly GCA_000941615.1. Classification (NCBI taxonomy): domain Eukaryota; kingdom Metazoa; phylum Nematoda; class Chromadorea; order Rhabditida; family Strongyloididae; genus Parastrongyloides; species Parastrongyloides trichosuri. The sequence goes on along the minus strand of LM523159.1, from coordinate 666,352 downwards.
TAACCTGAGGTTTATTTTTCTCATTACGGTAGTTATAGCATCAGGAGTCTTCTAAAATAATCATGAAGGTTGGTCTAATAGATTAAAGTTCTCATTTTTTTTATTTTACGTAACAAATATTTCATTCCACCACCTCCATCAGCTTTGTGTAACGATATAGAATAAGAAAATATATATTGAAAATTGAATAGTAATCAGAAAAGTAAATACTAGTAGATAACTAACAATTCGTTTAATGTTGTTTGCCTAACTCCGACTGTCTGTGATAAATAAGGAAAATAACTTTTTATGATTAACCTTTCTCTTCTTAATAATTCATAAAACATTAATAATGTTTGGAGTACTAAACTCATGAATATACGAATTTTTAAATATAAATTCTAAGACTAACAAAGTTTATATATAACTTGATATTCTTTTTTGCCTTTCTTTAAAAAAAAAAGATTCATGATGTTTATTTTATGCATGATTTTTCATGTTTTACAAGTTTTCAAGTAAATGACTGATTAAGTCTTATAAGTTTCTAACTTTATTTGCACTACATATTTCTTTAAAGTTATTATTTAACTAAAATAGGGTCTATTTATTAATAATTTTATTTATAGATATAATTTTTAAATAGAATTTTTTCACCTATGTTTATGAATCATAAAATCAAATATTTTATTTGAAAATTTTTCATTTTAATAAATTTATTATCTTTCAAACATATTATAATAGTTGAATAAAAATTTAAAAACTCGTCACATCAAATTTTTTATGCAAAAAAATGTTAAAAATTATTCTTCGTTTATTATGTTAATGTAAGAAGTCGTTATATTTATTGCATTGGAGAAAAGAATAATAGAATGATTGAGTAGAAAAAAATATAACTATAATTCATAAATAACAAATAACCTTTCATTTCTATTTGATAAGAAAATTGTTTAATTTTTCTTTTTGCACTAATTTTTAAAAATAAAATATTTTAGGAATGAATTATTTAAGTCAAAAATAATTAATATTTTTAACAATCATCTTGTTTATGTCAAAATTATATAATTAATATACATGTTTATTGTATATTTAACATCTTAAATCAAAAATGAATAATAAAATTTTTATTTCTTTTTTATTTAAAAAACATAAATATTTTTAATTTTTAGAACCTCTGGGCTTGATCATTTCACTTCTTATCCAACATTCTTCTTCTGAGTAATGTTCAACAAAATTATTTAAAAAGTTTTTGTATTCTTCATTACTTTCAAATGAATAATCCCACATCTTAAGTTTTCGAATACTTTCAAGAATGGTAAATTGCTTAAAGCATTTAACAAAATTTATATAATTTAAACCATTTCTTTCTTTATCAGGAAGTGTGTCAATTGCTCCATTATAAATGAATGTTAAATCCTGAAGTATTAAACCAATATATGGAATACATGGTGGTTTACATTGTGAAAATAATTGTCTATAATTTTTAAATGAATAGTTTGAAGACATTATCAATCTATGTTCTTTCATTTCTTCTTTAATTGTTTTGTTCCATGGTAGACGATTTATTGGACCACAATCTAATGCTGCAATGATAGCTAAATAAGAGTTCAAGTCTCCAAAATGTTTCAAATATTTTCCAATCTTTAAAAATTTTGCAAAAACTTTTTCTCTTATCTTTTGTTCATCATTCATTAATATCATCGTTCTTGTCCAAAAGCTTATAAAATTGAAACTAATTGTTAATCTTCTCAAATTATATGAATGAGAATTACTTTGATCAATAGACCACCATAATAGTTCTGATTCTTTTACATTATGAAATAGCTTACTACTAATAATTGTAATCTCTTGTGCTAATTTTAAAGAACGCATATTAAGAAAATATTTAACCCTATAAATAAATATTTATTTCTATATTTTTTTTTTACTTTAATCAAACTTACTTTTGTCCATCCAGCATGCATTTAACTTGTCTTGGTAGAATATTATCATTTTTTGAATTATAAAAAGATACTATCTTTGTAAATATTATTTTACGAAGAATTCTTAAAAATTGAATTTCTGAATTGGTGTATAATGTGTTATAAAGTTGTGTTAATGTCAATATTATTTTCTCATTCATTTCTGATACGGATAAGTCCTGAATTATTCTTATAATTACTGATATTGTGGAATGAGCGTTGCGATTTTGTTGTGAATCATTTTTATCTAACAAATATTGAAATCTGTATATTAAATGAAGAATAACTTCAAGAGTTGATACAAAGCCTCTATAAGTTGAAAGAAAAGCTTCTTTAAATAATAATGGTGCTTCATTTTGAGTGGCAAACACAATTAATGCATCTTTTGGTCCACCACGACATATCTCTGCTACTTCTCCTTTATCATCAATTTTAATAACAAATGTTAAGAATGGTTTAACATTTAATTCTTCAAAAATTGATAAATCTTCTGTTAATGATAATATGTTATCAACTGTATCTTTTGATTTTGATAATTTATTTACTTTTTCAGTTGCTTCTTTCCCCATTTCATCAAAATCAGCTAACTCTAATAACTGATGCAAATTAATTTCTTTATCAGTTGATTTAATATTATCAATTTTCAATGGACCTTAACAAATAATAAATATATTTTTATTAACAATATAACTTACAATTATTTCTAAATTCAAATTGAAGCTTCTTTCTAAATTGTTCCTCGTGATTACTAAAAAAAATTTTTATTATCATAATAGATAAAAAAAAAGGTTACCTTATTGAATCATTAACAAGAAGATAACTTGTCATAGTTAATCCTTTAATATAACTTCCATTGTTATCATAATTTCCACATTCAAATTCCTTCTTATCATGTAATCCAAATCTATTAACTGTTCCCAAATTCATTAAAGCTTCAGGATTAACGTCCCCTGCTCCAATAGTTGTATTCTCTTCAAAATCTCCATCTCCTTCTCTTCTTATCAGCTCATCTCCATCGTACGTTTCTTTTTGTTGAGCAGTTAATTGTTTTGTATCTAATTTATGTGCTGCTGCATTAAATTTTAACTTACCATTTTTCTTTTTAGTTTTTTCTACTACTCTAAATAATATTAATAATTATTATTATAAAGTATACAACTTACTGTAAAGTAGCACTTGAATGATCAACTTTTTTTATCTTTTGCATTTCATTACTTTGTGACTCTTCATTATTATTATGATTATGTGAATCATCGGGATTTGAATTGTTATCATTTACATTACTTAGCGTATCAGTAGGCAAAAAATCATTTGTATCAAAATCTTTAAAACCTAAAGACTTTCTATTTTTGAAAAAAGATGAATTATTAGAACTTCCAAAACTACTAGAACCATATGATGATGGTTTCTTAAATGTTTCAAAAAATTCTTCATCTGAATCTTCATTGTGGGATCTATTTACATCAAAAAAATTTGTACGAATATCATCCAAACCATTTCCATATCTTCTAACGGTTACATTTTTTGAAGTTCTAGAACTGTTTACAATTCTTGTCTTTGTTGATCTAATCTCTCTACCATCAGGTGTTTTCGTTATTTCTTCTTCAGTTGTCTTACTTCCATGTTGTTCTTTACGTGTCTCACTTTCTTCTTCACACTTTGGCTCATTTTTATCACTTTCATTGTCATCGGAATCACCTTCATGAATTTCAAAGTTTGGTTTAAATACTTCAATTTGACGATTCATTAGATTTTTCATTAAAGAACAAAAATCATCATTATTAGAATTTTTTTCCAACATTGGTAAAGTGTAAACAATCATATCTGTTATGACCCCACCTGTACTTTTATCTTCATCATCTTTTTCTTCAACAGATACTTGCCATGAACTAATAGATATATATTTTTTAATATCATGTAACATTTTTCTTCCACGATTTATATCTTCATTAGTAATAAAATATGAATCATCACAACAGATTTTTACTGATAAACAATCCCACCATTCAATAAGAGGTGATAAATGCTGAGCAAATTTATGTTTCTCATTATCATTGTCAAAATTAATATTAAAAAAAGTGTTTAAAACATTATTAAAAGCATTATTTATAATTTCAAAATTCTTTGTCTCTAAGACATTAAGTAACTTAAATATAGATTCACTGGTAATACACGAAATTCCATTAGCCATCTCTGAAGATAAAAATAAAGTCTAAAAACTTATATGAAATAAAATATATATAAATAAAATTAAAATAACAGATGGTATATATCTAATTTTTTTTAAATAAATTGATAAAATATGCATTTTAACAATTGTATTAAATTTTAAAATAATCACCTAATAATTTATATATCCATACTCACATATGTTTTTAATATATATTATTCTTCTAATGACTACAAATAAAACTGATAAAAACTTTTTATTCTTATAAAAAAGAAAATATCTTATTTACTTAATTGTCAAAGTCATTTTTATATAAAAAATAAATATATATTCATTATTCATTTGTACTTGATTAGCCCTAAACTAGAAAGATATGATAATATTCGCAATATATCTTTTTTCTAGATATTTGAAAGAAATAATTTATACGTAAAGGATAAAATATTATATAATTTTACGCAAAAATCAGTATATAATTTATGATAAATATATATTTATAAAAGAAAAATAAATAAAATTTAAAAAGATATTGAATTTTTGAAACAGATTAGGAGAAGTTCAAATATAATATTATTAAAACTTTTTAATTTCTTTTCCTCATTTATATATAATATATTATAAAGATAATACAAGGAGAGTAAAATATATGTAATTTTTAACTTGCTCTTTTTATAACTGATTATATAATTTAATATCCCATTTTTACAATTTCAATACCAGCTTAAAATTATAAAAAAGTTTTTCTTCAAGATGACAAACTTTGAATTGGGTGTGTGCAGAATGATGGTAAAAGTATAATGACAATAAAATGCAAAAGAAAAGTTTAAATAGAAGCTTCCAGTAAGCTTGTAAGCAGAAAATTGAAATAATAATGATTTTTGAGGCGATGTAAAATATATATGTATATATATACAAATGTGTCACATCTTCTTCTGTATCAAAAGATGAATGGGTTGAAAAAGATTTTTAAATTACAAATAATACAACTTATTAAAAACTGAGAAATTATTTATTATATACGACATCATTGTAAATAAAATAATTTTAACATATCTATCTATTAAATAGCTAAAAATTTAAAAAAAAAACCATGCTAATTTAATGAGGAATTTTTTAATTTAAATAACATTCTTAATATATTTTTAAGAGTGTTAATTTTTCAAAAAAATCAATCTCTTTTCTCTTATCATCAATAAAAGTTATAAATACTAAAAAGTAATATTAAAATTAAGTGATTATTATGAAAATGATAATTGTTATAATTTTAAGGAGAATATAATGTTAACAATATGTTATATTGCAATATTTTTATATGAAACTATATAACATATGAGTTATTAATAAAATATATTTTAAGAGGGCAAATAAAAAACTCCCAGATGACAATAATATATATTTATTAGAATGTTATGTAGACGAATTGTTATTATGGGGCAATTTATTTTATTTAAATATCTCTTCTTAATAGTACAATTGCTTTACTAATGTTAATTTTTATTATCAAATAAAGGAGTGTAAAACATTTATATATCTTTCACAATAAAATGATGAAGGTTGATGTTTGAAAAATATTTAAAAAAAAAATTAGTTTATATGGAGTTAGATAACATTTGATTATTTATTATTAAATTAAAAAAGTACAAGAATTTAGAATATGTTTTTTGTCTTTTTTAATATAAAAATTGATAAGATTGTATCACTACATTTTTCTTTTTTTTATTGTTAAATTTTTATTAAATTCGATTGATGAAATCTATAATAAAATTTTAAATTAAATGGCATAGAATTCTTTAATTAAATTATTTATTCTATATATTATTGGATAACAAAAAGTTTAAAGAAATTTGGTAAACAGATAAATTAAATAAAGATACATAAAGTTTTATACAAAAATAAATATAAAATCCATATTGAAAACCGTATTAAATAATGTTTACTATGAAGATAAAACAGATAAAATTTTTAAAAAAATCATTTTAAAAATAATTTAATTATTAATTGAATTATGTTAGGAATTTGAAAAAGTAAAAATTCTTTTGTATTCAAAACAGTTATTTTATACAATTTTTTGAATTAAATGACATTTATTTAAAAATCTTAAGATTTTCTTTATTTTAATGTAAAAATAAAATTTACATATAAAATTAAATTAGAAAATAAACTTTTTATATCTGAAAACATGATTTATGGCGTTTGGATTTAAAATATACAAAGCGCTCTTTGAAAATAATATACAATAAATGATATTTCAAATATATTTTAGGAATAAAAATTATTCTTGAGGTAATTATTAATTAAGTATGTTGAATTAAATAGATTAGGGAACAAAGTTTTATTTTTTCAATTCTTTAAAATATAGACTATTTTTATTATTTGGAATGGATAAGAAAGGAATAAATATATTGTTATCTTCAAAATTCATTTATTAAGAGTAAACAATTATAAAAAATTCAATTTCAAATCAGCATAATTAAAATTTTTTTTATTTATTTTTAAGATATAGTACATTGCTTTAATTTTTATAGTTTTGTTAATTGAATCCCTTTAACCAATTTTAATTTTGTATACAATAAAAATTCTTAACGTTCAACCTTACAAATATCATTTATAACTTATAGAAGAAAATAATAATATTGATACAATTTATGTTTGGAATCAATGCAATGAAAAGAAAAACATAAAATTAAAGAAAATGATTTTTTTTTNTTTTTTTTTACAATTTCTTTATAATACTAAAAATTTATAAATATGAATAAAATGTTAACAATGAAAAAAGTTGTACAAAAAATTCATTTGAATAAATTTTTTTATTGAAGAAATAACAAAATTGTTTTTATGAATCAAACAACATTTTAATATATAAACAATATATTTTTTAAAAAAATTATTCAAGCTGATTTAAAAGTTGAGAAGCTCAAAAATAGAAACTTTTTTGTTACATCTTCTATGTTTATTCTTAAATTAATTTTATTTTTTCGCGCATTAAAAAGATTTACATCAATTTTAATCATTTTTAAAGAATAATCTTTAAATAAATGTTTTAAAATATTTAAATCCATCTTCTTCATTTACGTCAATCGTTACTTAGGAAAAGAAGAATCTTTTAAGATAATTGAAAGGACTTTGTTTATAATTTTATAAAAATAATGAAAAACACGCCTTAGAATGAAAAAAAAAACCTATATCGTGATTCAAAACACATCATATTTTTATTTAATAAAAGTTATATTTCTCATATATTTTTTTTAGAATCATTTTTATTTATTAATTGAAAAATTGTCAAACTTAAACATCAAAATGTTATAATAATTTAATAACAAAAGAACATTTTTAGGTATGTCAGAGGATGACATTTGATGTTAAAACACTTCAAAATATATTTCTTGTATTAGTCATTGTCATGGCTTCCTTCTCATTTGTTATTAGTGTATTATATATTAAATTGAAAATGAAATACAATAAATTAAAAGCAAATTCTTTATTTGAAACTGGTATTTCTGTAACAAAAATATCTAAACGTAATCCAACCATTTCACTGGATGTTTTCAAAACACCAAGAAGAGAAAGTTATGAAGTTAGTGGAAGTAGGCATGATCTTATGTCAATGAAGTCATCTCGAAGTACTCCATTAACAAAAAATACTTTAGGTAATTATATAAATATATGTTCATTATTAAGATTATTATTTTTTAAGATCCAAAGTCCTCTGATGATGAAAAAAGAAGATCTTCATGTGAAGTAATGTTTACAAAAAATTCAGCACGTAGTTTAAGTGAAGTTTTTGAAAATTTGAATGCAATGCGATTAGAAAAAATTACAAGTAATGAAAATAAGACTGTTGATAATAAAGGAGAAGTTGTTGTACCATCTGTCAAACCTACACAACCATTAACACTTCATAATGATTTATCAAAAGATTTATCAAAAATTGAAAAAGGAATAATTATTAATGTTTGTTTTGTGATACAATATATTTTTTTTAATATAATTTTTATTTATAGAAAGCATTACAAAAAGTTAAACCAGATCCAAAAGAAAGAATTTTAAAAAAGATTGATTCTTCAATAATTATGTTGCATGGTGAACCCATTTATAATATAACAAAAAATTCTGTTAAACCAGGAGATTTTAAACTTGAGAAAATTTAATTAAAATTATTTAAATAGAAGATGTTGCAAAATACTCTCTTTGTTTCTTCAATTTATTTAAAAAAGTATTCTGTATAAATTTATATCTTTACAATTATTATTAATATAACAGTAAATTTTAATTTATATTTTTTTTTAATAATTTTTCTAAAGTATGTATTATCAATTTTTATACACAGTTGATTCAATATTTATTATAAAAATATAGAAAATATTAATATTTTAAAAAGAAATGTAAATAAATATTTAGATATATATAAGATTCTTAAAATTATATCAATTTTATAAAGTTTAAACTAATATGTTACTTAAAATTCTTATCTTATCATTTTTAATTATTTTAATGGTAAAAGCTTATGATAAACAAAGTTGGATTTATGGTACGTACAATTAAATAATCTTCTTTCTATTTAAAAATATTTTTAGATTCTGTTAATTGTGGAAAAGCTAATATTGAGACAAAACATAACAAAATATTAATTTCAAATTCAATATATGAAATACCTGAAGACAGTGCTATACAATTTTCAGTTGGAATAAGAGGACATGGTAGATTATGTTCTGGTACATTAATATCTTTCAAACATATTCTCACATCAGCTCATTGTATTACAAATATTAGCATTAAAAATGTTGACTTAATTATTAATGATACATGTATTCAAGATCATTTAAATATTTGTACACCATCATTGGGAAGAATAATTAAAAAAATTCATAAGGTATACATTCCCCAAGATTATAATTTAACTCATAAACGTATTGGAGATATTGCTGTACTTGAGATTAATAATATTGATAAAAATTTACATCATGTTTGTTTACCAATTAAAAGTTTTCATCATCATTTAAATTATACAAATTTTCATAATAATTCAGATATTTCTAAAATTTTATTTGGATTTGGGTTAAAAAGTATATATAATACTACAGGAAAAATAAAAAAAGGAAAAGTTTTAAGAATCTTAAGACTTCCAAATATTTCTGGTAAAAGAAGTGGAAAAACACTTGATAGTGAGAATTATACAAATGAACTTTGGTATTTTAATGCTTCCAAAAATTATTCTATATACCATGGAGATAGTGGTGGAGGAAATATAGCAAATATATTTCAAGAAAAATGGTTTATTTATGGTGTAACTAAAGGTGTTATTTCAGGTGATTCCCATAGGAATTTTCCTAAGCAAGGTTTTTGTATAAACGTTATTCGATATGTTAATTTTATTGAAAATGTTATTTTAAATAATTAAATAAAAATATTAAAAATTGCAAAAAGTCATTCTCGGCCCAGGATTAGAACCAACCACCACATATGTTTGTGAATGGCGGAACTATTAACCGTTCGGCTTTCGAATGATGTTATAATTTTAAACAGAAGAGTATTTATTCTTCTCTGGTAAAATAATACACTATATTTGTTGGGATATTATTTCACATATTGTTCATTTTATATTGTTAAGATGCTTACAAATAGGAATAAAATAAAAGCGTAAAAAGTTATTTTTAAATTGATTTATATGTTATCTTTAAAGATAAAGATTTTTAAATCTTTTTATCTTAAATTAATCCTCCCTGTAGAAGCTTCTTTATGACGTTGTTGTATATATCTTTGTCTACTATATTTATAATACTTATCTAAAGTGTTATTCTATATTTTTCAACCCTGTTGCATCATTAATCTTTTATATTTACTTTTTCGAAAAGTTATTATTACTTACATTAACAATTATAATCTCTCGTTACAAGTATTACATATTAATCTATCAATTAAATAAATAAATCAAAAGATTAGTTATTAAATAAAATTAATCCGATTACTTGATAAGATGTATACACATGTATCATTTTATTTAAACCCCTTTTATTATATCTTTTAGGTTAAACTTTGCACTTTTATCAAATTACCAATATATAAAAGCTGAAAGTAATAAAACTTTTTACTGTTTTCTCATAATAATCTTTGACAATTTATTACTCTCATCAAACAATAATATAATATATTAAGAATAAATAAAATACCTCTTATCAATTGTCGGTAGTTAGCTTATAAACAAACTTTAAAGAATTTAATTATCTTTGATGTTTACCATCTTTGTTAAGATAATTAGAATGTATATAAAAAGAATAGATTGGCTGTATCATATAAACTTTATATATTAATAAACTTTTATTGTCTAATAAAAAGTAATTATTTTACAAAAATTCTCTTATTAATGCGTTTTTAAATTGCTTATCATTTATCTTGATATAATAAATGTTACAATTTAATTGAAAAGTCTCATCAATGCAACATCCATATTTATTTCTTTTTTTTTATATTAATTTATAATCAACCGTATAATTTCTTTAAATGGAAGCTGATACTTTTATCATTGTTTTTATTGCATCGCAATAATATTTTCTTATCATTTAATAAATGGACGTCAAATGACATCGTTAAACAAATGGATATTATATCTTTTAATATACAATCTACCTTTCTCATTAACATTTTTTTTTTAAAAAATTTTAATGTATCCCATAAATTTTATAATATCTATTATGAAAAGAGATATTTTTAAAAACAAGGTTTGTGAATTTTATATCTTTTTTAAACTTCCTGTATTTTCTTTATTAGATACATTCTATTAGTCATGTACATATAATAACAAAAGAAAACTGCTTTAAATTATTTATATTTATTTTTAATATTTTATAATATTAATAAAGTTAAACCATCTTAAAATAAACTTTCTCTCACATAAATCTTTTTTATATTTAAGTATCTTTATCATAATATGCCATTTCATGTTTTATAATTTGAATGTCATAAAAGTATCATATGATTAATTGAGTGTAATGAAAGTTATGAGAAAATATAAGTTTTAACACATGTCTTTTTATTTCTTCAAATGTTTCTATTATAAAAATTTGTATAGGTTGAGATTTTTATGAGGAGACGATATTATTTTTATAATATATCTAATGAAGTATTTAAAAAAATAATAAAAAATAATTGGATGATGAAATTTTATATATATATATATATAATACAAAATGATGAAACTTATATAATAATATTTTTAAAATTTAAAATTCATCTTATCAATACAAATATATACGTTATTCCCTCTCTTCCTATACGGTTATATACAATTATTTTTTATATATGAAATAAAACATTAATTTATACATTAAATTATTTATTGGATGTTGAATTAAGAGATATTAGAAGTATTGTTACTACATATGTTTATAAGATTGCGCAATATTTCATAGTACGGTATAAAAGATGATGAAATGAAAAAAAGAATATGTAAATTGTTATACTTACAAATCATTCTTTTAATGTATACCGAAATTTTTTGATATTACATAATTATTGAAGATGTTATTAAGAATTTAATAGTATTTTTTGTTTGATGTTTTATTACATCTATTAAGTGTAGTAATTAGTTTAAAAAAAGAAAAATAGCAATCATTTGTTTTAAGTACATTCTTCAAAAAACAATTTTGCCACTTATTGTTATTTTGACTAATTATTTTCTTCATCTTTAAGTACCTCATTTTAACAGTTCTTCTTATTCTTTTTTCTTCCCCTTATTATACGTAATTTAATCAAGGATATATTTTGTTAAAATTGTGCACATACTGTTTCTGTTCACTAAATATATAAGTATTGCTTTGTGTAATCAAATATGGATAAATGAGTTTTGAAGGATATGTTTCTTTTTGTTAAGCTTTTTAGATTTGTAATTAACACAGTGTGATTAACTTTAATTTGTAGATATAGTCAATTGCCGTTAAGATTCATTATTCTTTAATCGGCTTAATCAAGATTAAATACTTGATTAACAACCATTACAGACTTAATATATTTATTCTGAACACATTTCTATTTCAACTTATTATTATAATTATGACATTTATTAATAAAGGATGAGGGAAAAAGAAGGTAACAATTAGTCATTGAAATCTGTTCATTAAGTGGATTTTATAAAAGGACTTTTAATCATACTGCGACCTTATATTCTCAATTTTTAAGCCGTTCTCACCTACCCTCTTAAGCTTATGACGCAACTGAAAGAAATGTAAACAGAAGTAGATGATTATGATTTTAAAGGAAAGTGTTAAAATCCTTTTCATTACATTGTTTAGTCTTCCACTCAATAAATATAAAGTAACAGTCTTTTGTTTATCTCTTCACATTTGACAAACACATTTTAATATACATATATATTCATTTGCTAAAGTGGCATAATAAATGAAAGCAATTAAGCAATTGGATATTGAAACTGATTGCGCTATTATAAAACCTCTCAAGTACCATTATCATTTCTTTATGAAACTATAATTGAGAAAAATGGTTGTCATAATAATAAAGTTGAAGTATCTATAATTTTTCCTGTTGATTGTTGAATCAGGAAATAAAAGAGCGTAATAAAATTAAACATTACCCCTTTTCATATCATATAATTTTATCAATTTTTTATCAAAATGGTACAACTTTTTAACTACCTTCTTATAATCAAATCATACCTAATAAATTTTATTTAATTATCTGTGATAATGTTATTTTTCTTAAAATCAAAAAGAAACAGATTAAGCTACTACTTGTTAAAATGCACATATTTCATGTGTATATATGTTTGTCTAATTGCATTTAAATTACTCTATAAATGTTTTCCACCCCACAAAGGGATATAAGTATCATTTGAGTGAGTAATTGTAATAAATTTTAATGTGTACAAAGTACCCATTAAAAATGAATGATTGAGGTTAAAAAAGACTGTATATTTCAAAAGAAAAAGTTATATGCCATTAACTTTACTCCAATTTATGAGCTCCATTATATGATTTTTTTAAGTCCTCCTAGACTCATAAATTAAATGAAAACTTTTATGATAAACTGTTTTCTCTCATTTATACTCATTAATCAAATATATATCCTTTCTTAAATACCGCCATATCTTTATTATTCACATATTTGATGTAACTTCATTCCTAATCATAAAAATGCAGATGTAATATATATTTTATTAATAATAAATGTCTAAAATTAAAACTGGCGAGAAAATGACTCTCTATTACATATATTTAAATCTATTATTCTTCTTTTTTTTTGTCGTTTAAAATTTTACAATCAAACCATTTCTTGGCAAGTGTAATTCCATTTACATAAAAGTAATGTTCCGATAAATTAAAAAGGTATCAAATCTGTCATGTCTTTGTCTTATAATTTATGACTAAATATATAAATAAAATTTTTGTCATTCACAACGGAACTGAATGATCAATGGTGGTCTTGTGGCAGTGCCTACATATACATATATATATATATATATTTAAGATTAATTTGACGTTTTAGGAAGAGATATTACTTCAGTTAAGGTTAAAGCGTATATGTTAGCTTTTAGTGGAATGTACTATAATACTAGATTATCGATAGTTGAATTTTAATTTCTATTAAAAAATCTTAACAACCATCTTACATGTCATTAAACAATTTTATTACTTTTGTACCTTCTTTTACCAATCTTTAATATCTTTTTATTACAAACATTTTAACAATTCACCAGATTATTCCTTTATAAAAGCGTATATAATTAAATTTATATAAAAAACCTTATCATCAATTTAATCGGATGGTTAGATGTATTAAAATTCAATTATTATTGCTTAAAAGGCGGACAAGGTGATAAGTAATTTATCACTCTTCTTAACTACCTCTTTGATCTTGTGAGTTTAATAAGATAAATTAAGAAGAAGCAAAATGCAATAAATGTCAACAGATGCTTGATAACCGGTTTTGATTGCCAGATATGTTTAAATTTTTACAAATATATACAAAATATATTATATTTTAAAATTTTATGATTATGGCTATTATTATAAAAGTAATTTCCGGAGAAAAATATATATATATATATTAAAACTTTTATTTAAAAATTTTCTCATAGCATTACTTTTTTAAAAAATTAAATACTTTCTTCACAAGTATTTAACACTTTAAGATATGTCAAGTTATGTTATCCTAAGTAAATTTCTATACAGATCCTTTTGCATGTAACATATCTATTTAATTTTATAAGTGAAGCACGTGCTTTGTTTTCCATTTACTAACAATGACAGATTGTTGTATATCTCACAGCTTGATATCAAAGTCAAGTTAACTTGTTAATTGATGTTGTCAAGAGATTGTATCTTAAATTAATTAGCTTTCATAAAGGTCAATGTAAGATTTTTTTGATATATAAAATACGGTTATCTTAATCATTAATTCCAGTTTTAAAAACTGATAAGTCATATTTATAATAACCACATTCTTATAAGCTTTCTTAGATAATAAAAAAAATTAAATAATTGTATAATTTTTATCATAATCAGTCATAATTTTTTAAAGTATTAGTGATATATATATTTCAATGATAACATCTATTAGGTAAATATTAAAACAGGCAGTTAACTTTTATCACCTTTCAAGCAGTTATTAAACAAAGCCGATAACTTTTTATTATTTATTTTTAAATATTTTTATGATATGATTGAATATTGATAATTAAGCAAATAAAGTATTACTATAGGGATATTAAATAAACATTTGTAATTTTTACTTTTTCGTACTACTTTATATAAGAGAATAAGATAATTGATAAATTATTTAATAAATTAAATATAATGATGACGATAGCTTTTTTCTTTCATGTTTTTAATCCTTATTTTTATCTGAATTAATCTTCTCCCATCACATAAATTACCTTCATCAATCGGGCCTTTATCAAATATATATTGCAGTAAAAATACTTCATTATAATCATTATGAACATGAGAATATCAATCTTTTATAATTCTATTCCCATTATTCTTTATCATTCATCTTAGCTTTTTTTTATAATCATTATTATATCCTCATATTGTTACTTTTATGACTCAATTTATTATAATTGTGAAGTAAAACTTCATTATAATGATAATAATTACATGCTTTAAGATGATAAGACATTTATAACCATTTAAAAAATAATTATTGCTCTTTAAGTCAAATGTTTTTAAAGATGCATTAGTATAAAACAATGTTACTTCCTATTTAGTATGTACTTTATTACAAACCTAAATCATCTTTTATATACTTGTGTTGTCATGTCATAATTCAATATGCCTCGGTCGATTTCTCTTTATGTTTTCGGCATTTATCAAAGATTTTATGACAAGCTCATGATATATATGATTGAGGCGCGATAATCCTAGAAGTTACATTAGTTGCTAAGATCTATACTAGGACACACCCTTTCAATTTAAGAACCTCTACATCAATGAGATCGTTCCGCCCCTTGTTAACGCGACCTTCCTTCTCCTTCGTCTACGATGGTTATTGAGCAATTATTCCGTTTTGTTGACTGACAGTTGAGCGGTTGTTCCTTTTATATTTTTAGACGACTAACTTTCACAACAAACTTGCCATTTATACTTATTAGTGCCATCATGGTATCTACTACTTCACAATATTTAACTGAATTTAGTACTCCTACTATTAATAATTCAGTAAGTTATTATAATATGCTATTAAAATATTTATTTTTTTTTATTTTTTTAGACTGAAACTGGAAAGTCTCCTTTAGCGATGCTTGCTAAAACATGTGAAACAATTGGCCTTCCTGATAATAGTCCACCAAGAAAAACAAATGTTGCTAATAATAGTGCTTCAAGTGGTTACTCATCTACCAGTTCATCTGTATCACCTAAAACTACTAAAACAAGTGTCTCTCCTAAAGACGAAAATATTTATACACCATTAAATTCTAATCTTATAACATTGAAACCTAAACCTACTACAAATAATACCAATGATAATAAAATATTGTCTCCCGCACCAACACCTAAACGCAATCCTACAATTATTTCTCAATTTAATCCTATGCTTATGCAACATATGCCTAATCCTAATGATCCTATGGCTGCAGCAAGTATTGCTGCTATGACACAGGCACAATTTGGTAATCCTATGATGCGTTTTCCTCATGTTATGCCCGGTACTCCTTTTCCTGGAGCAATGAATGGAGGTGTATTTAATATTCCTCCAATGATGCACGGAGGAATGATACATGGAATGCCTAATCAAATGGATATGATGAATTTTTTAGCTTTACAAGCTCAAGCTGCTGCATATAATGCACAAAATCCTTTCATGACAAATATGATGCCTCAAACTGCTCAAATGTCTAATACATCTGCTACGGCTATACAAGCTTATCAATCATTAATGGCTGCAGCTTCAGGACAAACAGAAAAAAATGTTTGCTCTTGGTCTGATGGAACAGGAATTTGTGGAAAAATTTTTCCAACACCAGATTTATTAACTCAACATATGAAATGTCATTTACCAGAGTTAAGGAATTCACAAACTCCAACTATTTCCACACCATTGCCATCATCTAATTCTATTTCAAAAAAAAGTACTTCTGCTTCACCAGCTACATCAATAGATGGTGCACGTAAATCAAATAAATCTTCTAGAAATTCTCCAAATTGTCCACCGATACTTCCTGCAACAACAATACCTGCAGCAACAGCTGGAATGCGTTTTCATCCATATATGAAAAATTCTTTAATTCGCAACTCTAATCAATCAATGAAACCTCCAGCTATGGATCATGCAACACAAGTAGCTATAAACGCAGCAACAATTCAAGCATTTATCAATTCACAAAAATTGATGACCGGAAGTACGCCTCAATAGTGAAACTCATGAATGTTACTTTTCATTGAATGTCGCTATAATATGTATTAGTAATACTTGAACAGTTTTATAAAATGGTTTTAGCGGGTATAAGTTAAAAAGTTTTGTATCGGGTTTCAGCCTTGATTGTATTTTGTCATCTACATCAAAATTCATCATTATACAATAGAAAAAAATACGCTATTACATTTCATAATCGCAAATATCTGGGCGTTAATGATTAAAAAAAACAATTTAAAGAATAAAAATATATTTTAATATAAAATATTAAAGCAGATTAGGCCCTAAGAAAAAGTAATGGAGAGATAAAATTTTCCTGATAACATACTACAATCTTATTAGAACTAAAATTGTCATACATTTTGATTAATAATTTTTCCATATATTTCCCTGTGCCAATTTTTTTGTCCTTTGTAATTATGTTAAAAAGTTATATTATAAAAATAAATAATTATAAAAATAATATTTTATCTATTATCTTTCAAATCCTTTTCTTTTTCCTCTCTCAAAGATATGTTCATTTATTATATTGTTGAAGGAAAACATATAATTTTATCATTTATAATCATATCTTTGTATCACAAGATAAATACGTCATTTGTCTTCATCACCTTCAACATAAAGACAAAACAGTCTTCTATCAACCTAAGCAAATTTCGCATGTTTTGATATACCACCGGCAATCCATCAAACAATGATATATTTGATTGAAGTTATCTCAAATTCAGTTTGTCGTTTTTGAAAATAGAAGAAGACTAGATGGATTCTAATGAGAGGTGATGTAAAGGTACAAGAAAAGAAGGTCTTCTCTTTTATTAAATTGCTTAACACGATAATGTTTTAAGTTAATAAGATTCTATCTTTTGATTATATATAAAGAAAATTATACTTTAAAAGAACCGCTTAATTTATATATATATATGATAAAGATGGATTTCAAAAACAGTCATTGCTACTGTCATTTTATTATATCTATCCTTTTCACTCTTTTACATAATTTTACAGTATCGGAAGAGCCATAAATTACACAGTTACACTTAAGAAGTTGTAAAATGGATAATAAAATTTTCATGGATAAAAACCTTATTGAAAGAAGTAAAAAAGAAAAGGAAGCATTTGTAACAGCTCATTTGACAGGCTGTGAGGAAGGAGATGATATATAGGTATAATAACTAAAAACTTTTCATTGTTTAATTGCCCATATACCTTAATAACAATTAAACGATTATAGAGCCAATTTATAATTGAAAACATAAAGAGAACAGTTGTAATTATATATATATAATATAATATATGATAGTGTTAACTTTTTTCTAATTTACGATAGCCTTTCTCTACATCAAAGTGTCACTTAAATGTATGATGTTTATATGGTGTATGTGATTTTAAGATAATTGAAAATGTCAATTCTTCAACATAATGTTAATGTTTTTGATATGGAGGTCGAAGATGGTATGTCATATGTAGCAATAATTCTAATTCAAAATTTTATTTATCATATAACTGGCACTCTTTTGTTGTTATCTCTTTTAAAGAATCATCACCTAATAAAAAGGTTATATTAAATGGTAAATGTATTATAATATAAAAAGATTAGCATTGAATAAAAACAAAGATGCCGGGCAAAATTAATTTTACTATTCATCAATCTTTTATAATGACTTAGTTCTTCTTACTTTTTATAATTTATCTTATCTTCAGTAGTAATTAAATTGTATCCATAACGTTTTAAATATGTATACAGTTATGATGAAAGTTGTTACAAATAAAGATAAGGATGCGCCAATCATTTATGAAGATTTCTATTATCTATTTTTCTTTAACTAACACATATATCATCTAAATTTATCCCATATGATACCGTTCTTTTGTGTCAATCTAAATATTGTCATTAAACTTGATTAGATAAATTTAGTTATCTATATACATAAAGAAATGCCATAAACCTCCCAGGAGGTTTATTTAATTTCTAGAAGCTGTAATCGATTACCATGAAAAGTCAGTTATCTATATATATAAGATAGTAAAAATGTTGGTGTACTTTACAACAAATCTTAACAATTAATCCTTACCATGAAGCTTAGTGATTGATACATGTATGATAAATTTATGTTGTATTTAAAATATATTACTACCAGTATTTTCTTTCTTCTAAAAGTAACGGGACGTATATTTTAAAATCTATCATTTGACATATCACATAAATCAAAAACATTTGTTGTTAGAATATCATTTATTTTCTTTCCTCTGAAGTGCTCAAAATTTGATTACAGTCTCATCAAAAAATTGATAAATGAGTGGAAAGCAATTTTTATTGTGTTAAATAAATAAAGAAGCTAATGAATGAATGAATAAGGTGAATGATTGATAGCGATGATTTAAATAAAATTGTTTCAAGATACTAAAAATTATTAAAAAAAGCATTATTTTTTTCTAAATCTATTGCGGTGTAATAATAATGTAATAAATCTTTTTAAGAAAAGATTATATTTCAAAGACAATTGTTATCTAATCTATGTTCCATCTTCAGACTAATTGTTATTAATTAAGTACTTTGTTATATATACATATATCTTTAAATCAATGTTTTCTCATCAAAACACTCTTTAAATATTTATAAATGTTCATCAAAATTAAATATAATTAAATGATAAGGGGTGATTGATCAGGTAATAATTTAAAAATAAAGAAAATTTAAGTTTTAATTTAGAATTTAATTATAACAACTGTAATTGATTAATTAAATCACACCAGAAGTTTGTCATTATACCACATATCAATTACAACTATCTATAATTTTAAAAATAAAGATTGTTTTACTTTAAAAGTAATTAATCTCTCATACTACTGACAAGTATGATAATGCCACTGCATCTCACTCCATTTTTCATCACTTCTCCGCACCAGTACATTAACCTCCTTTATTAGAAGCTGTTTTATGACAGAAGAATGATTTATTATATCTTTAAAGTAATTATTATTCAAATAAAATAAAAACTTTAAATAATTCTAAAGTTAGAATAGAATCTGGGATCATAATTGTCTAGTGGCGGCAATCAAACGTCTTACATTAATTTCCAATTCAATTTTTTATTCAATTTTTAAACAAAGGGAAAGAATATGTATAAAGACGATCTTTTTTTTTTAATATTATAAATAATATATCTGTTATAAGTTACAATAATTTAAATTTTTCTTTATATTATCGCTGCTCCATAAATGAGATGTTAAAATATATTTAAAAAATAATAGAAGAATGTTTTCCCTTCTTTCATCATCTTTAAGATATTTTCCCCTCAAAACATCTCATGGATGATTAATTGTTATTAATAAATTAAAAAGACACTTGTTGTCATATTTAGTAAATGTTTAAGATGATAAAAATTGACGGATAGATATCAAAAATGATCAAGCTAATGTCTATCAAAGTTTTGTCACAACTCCTTTATGTAACCGTCAACGATGGAGAATAGGCAACATGTATTATTTAAAAAAAGATATATATCATCAAATGCCTTACCATATGATGGATTTGTCAATAGATGCCTTTTGAAACTTATTATAACTATTTTTGAATGATGTTGATATTCATAAGATAATACTCTTTGTATTATAAAATGCCAAAATATTATTTTTGACGGAGAATGGTTGTTTGGGAGAAAATGTATACATAAATATATGTATATGTAAAACAATAAATAGCGCATCTAGTAAAAGAAAAAGGGGCCATCTGCAAATACTGTTATATATGTTTCAATTACCTTTTGACAGCTTTATATGATTTTGTTTAAAAAATTAGATAAAATTCAATCATTCATTTTGACATATTAAGGGATAAATATTCTTTTAGCTTTTTTTTCTTCATACCTCACTTTATTTGAAGTATTGTCAATCACTATGTAAATGTCTCGGGAATGTCATTTAGAATAGTTATGTAAAGTAATTCTTGTCAATTATGTATTTCATAATAATTGTTAGAGTTTGAAAACAAAATAACACATTAATCTTTTATCACAAATACTTTTGATGTTAACGAATGTTCATTAAAATGATATATACTACAGCAAGTTGAAAAATTATATCAATCATTTACCGATTAATAGATTAAAATGTTGCATTTTATCATTTTCTTCTATCACAACTAATAAATTATTAGTCGGAATGTGTTAAAGACATGATTAATTATCTTCTTATATATTTTATAAAAAAAAATTTGTTGTTTCATACACTCTTCCTTGTTCTCCAGAAAATGAAAAAAAGATGCTTGTAAATGAAAAGTAGATGTTGGGATTCATTGAAAAATGTCATAAATTTTTTATAATTCTCATTAAAAATTCACATAAATCTTTTATCTTAATCAAAATTTAAATTTAGTTGATTTGAAAAGAGAACAAATATGAAAGACTTGTTTATAATATTTTTATAAAAAAAATTCCTTGTTTCAAACATATATATAGTATTTACTACAACTACATCTCCTGTGAGGGAATAATATTAATATTCTTTTACCAAATGTTTATCAAATGATAGTTGAGGAGCATTATTTATCTTCATAAATCATGATCTTTAATATATCTATAAAGATATATATCAATACAACATACAATAATTTTGACAAAGCTATGACCAATAATTTATTGGTAATATTTTTCATTCTTCTTTTTGTAGGGGCTTAATGTTTTTTGATTTATTTGTACAACATTATAAATATAAAATGTTCAAATATTTTTATATTATGTTTATTTAAGGAGGGAAAAGATACAGAAATGATAAGAATTAAAAAAAAAATGCCGTCAAGCTGTTTATTTTAAGTCTACTCTTTTATATATACATATATACAATTATATGTCGGCAGTATACAATAATAAAAAGGAAAAAGATCTATTGCCATTTTAATAATATTATACTTTTTAACACTAAAGAACTTTTAATAATTAATTACATTTGATGATCACCGAAATTTAGATATATTATTACAAACAAATCATACTGTGAACAGATATAAACTTAATCACATATCAATTTATCATCTTCTAATCAATTTGTCATTCATTTAGGATTCTACAATACATTTATAAATTATTGAGACAGTTAAGATAAATGGGTGATAAAGTGGATACCCAATTTGTCATCAATCAGTGGCCGGAACTTTAAAAAGAATTAAAGTATAAAAGAAGATTTATATCCACTATTCATGAGTTGGTAATTCGATGGAAATATAAAAAGAAAAGGCAATAATTTTAATGTTATTTTTGAATTATTTATTTACAATTCTTTACTTATATATCTTTAATTACACATTTTCACATGATTTACTACTATAGATCATTTTAAAATGCCATAAAAATTCTCTCTATTAATATTTCATTTTATTATTCTTTTGTTTAAACTGCTTCAACAATGTCATTCTTTTTTTATGGTATATTCTAAAGGATGAATATAGATTCTTATTTAACTTTTGACATTTTTACATAATACCAATAAATCATGAAAAGCCGATGTTTGATTTTAATCAATCATTATTATATTATCCAATTTCGGTAGCAGATCTTTGAAATCTTTTTTTATTATTCTGTCTATTATTAATGACACTTACTTAAAAGTCATTAAAAAAGAAGGTGATTTATTTGATAAATGAAATCTTTAAAACGACATTTTGAAATTGTTAAACATACTTAACAAAAAGCTTTAGAAAAAGATAGTTATAAAAATGATTGATCATCACTTTGTCTTTTGATATTTATTTATGGGATTTCAATGCTAATCTGTTGTTTATAATGTCCACCATTAATATTCTCATCAATTAAATGTAACAGAGGTATTTTATGAAAAAATTTTACTTGAAGAATGAATACCACTTAAGATATCTAAAAATAATCCTAATTATGATTACATTCTTTATTTATATCGTAATCCTACTACTAAAAATTTTCTTTAACATTAGTAAAGTGTCAACAAAGTGACATGTGATTAATCTTTTCATTTATCCTTTTTATCGATATACATTGAAACGGCATGCTGTCTATTCTTAACAAATCACAGGTCTTAACTATCTTTATACAGAGGCGTGGGATGACTATTTTGAAAAGATAATGAAGATTGATGTTTTCCTTTTCAATTGCTAACATGCTCAAATAGTATTTATATAGCCTTCAATCAAATATATAATAGGGGAAAATCTATGACAGATCATTAAAAAATTATTTATGATATTATGACTGATTTTTAACTTGACATTACATAAAATGACAGAATGTATAATAATAAAATACATTTTATGTTATAAAAAATAATTCACAACAATTTAAATTGCACAAAAATCTTGATTCAAATATGTGTATACAATATTTCTTTAATTTCATTTAATCAATCAAGATCATTTTTTTTTTCAATAAAAACATTCCTGCGTAACATGGTAAATGAGTTGTATTCATTTACATTAAACTAAAATAAATAAAATATTTAAAAAAAATAAATTCTTTTGATCTTTTTCAAAACTCTTCATCTCAATTACCATAACATATATATAACTTTTAAATATACATACATATAACAAAATAAATCATATCAAGTCATTCAACTAAACATTAATGGAAGAATTTGTAAAAAGATTGATTTGTAAGATAAATGTGACAATATTTATTAAAGACATCAAAGCTGATATGATTGATAGTGTAAAATGTTTAGAAAAATTGAAAAATAAAAATATGGGCCATTTTTCATAGGGCAATTTCAACTACATTTCATCTTCTGCATATCAGAATACTAATTAATCATTTATTAGAGTGATGGTTTATTTATAAGAATAAAGAAAAAAAGATATATGTGATAGTGATAAAATTGATGATTTATTAATACATATAATTTACACTACATTATAATTGATGATTTTAAGATGCTTAATACAACATGAGAAAAATTATATTTATGAATAAAAAAGAAAAAATTCTTTCAAGGGACATATTTAATTTTTTTTTTAAATTTTAAAAAGAAATATGTTATCTTTATTATATAATAATAAGTACATTATTTTTAAAACAATAAAAAGAAAAAAGTATCACATTAAATCAAGATATGCTAAACGACATAAACTTTATAATAAATAGTTTTAATGATAAACTTGTTCAGGAATTATATAAATGTAAATAAAACAATTAAGATATAATTCTCCTTAGCCGAAGGTTTTTATCCATATATGATCATCATAAATCATCCCAAACTGACTACATAATATTATTAGCTCCTTACTTTTCCATTAATGCACATGAAAGAAGGTATAAAAAATTTTTCTCAATGCTAAATCTTTATCTTGTGGTTAAATTAAAATAATACAAGTTTTTAAAATAAAAATATATAATTATTATAAAAATGAATTTGAAAACTCTTTCATTATAACATTATTATTTTTATCTATGTTATCAAGGCAGTTTTTAATTTTATAAATTAAATGCTTTTTACTAATATTGTTTAGAAGTTATATTTCAGTCATTCTTTTCCTTTTGATTAAGAATGTTTTTGAATATATATAAAATTATAGAGATGTAGTATAAAGTGCTATTATAGTGTAGTATAGTTGATCATACAATCAACTAATTTTATGTGGTCTTATCAATTATTTAGAATCTTTAAATATTCTTAAAATTTATCATTTGTAAACATATAAAGAACTTTTACAATCTTTTATCATATTGATTTTTTTCTTTTTTATAAACTTTCTATCAAAAATTTATATTTCAGCTGAAAACTTGTTTTCGTTCAACATAACAAACAATTATTGGGTTAACGTGAATCTATAATACTTTATCAAATTACATTAAAATGTCTGTTCAATCAAAATTTTTAGAAATTGCTTTAAATCCAAAAGAAAGAAGTAAATGGTCTAAAAGAGTATTTGGAATAATTGTGTGTTTTGGAGTTTGGCAAAGTTATTTAATATATAAAGATTTAGTAGCTAAAAATTCAAAAAAATCTTTAATTTCTAAACATGGAAACAAAAAAAATGCTTTTAGTTTAACTTTTGCAAATCAATTAAAATACCTTCTCAAAATAATGGTTCCATCATTTTTTTCTAAACAAGTTGGTGTTATTGGAATTCATTCTATGATTTTGATAATAAGAACATTTTTAACAATTTATGTAGCTGCACTTGAAGGTTCGATGGTTAAATCAATTGTTCAAATGAATATTTATGGTTTCGCTGTAAAACTTGCTAAATGGTTACTTGTTGCTATTCCAGCTACACTAGTTAATTCTTTAATTAGATACTTTGAATCATGGCTTTCTCTTTTATTTAGAACAACACTCGTTAAACATGCTTATAAAAAATATTTTAATGTAAGAATATAATTTTAATTTAATTAAACT
The DNA here is from genome assembly GCA_000941615.1 of Parastrongyloides trichosuri. Lineage (NCBI taxonomy): Eukaryota > Metazoa > Nematoda > Chromadorea > Rhabditida > Strongyloididae > Parastrongyloides > Parastrongyloides trichosuri. Next base: position 641,017 of record LM523159.1, on the reverse strand, counting down.
AATTATTTTTTTAGAATCAAACGTATTACAAAGTTAGCAATCTTGATTCACGTTTGTTAAATCCCGATCAAAATTTGACTGAAGATATTACTGTATTTTCACAGTCAGTAGCTCATTTATATTCTCATTTAACAAAGCCAATTTTTGATATTGCATTAATGACTCTAACCTTAATTCAATTAGCAAGGAAACGTGAAGTTGGTAATAGTGTTACTGTTCCAATATTAATTGCTTTAGTTGTTATCAGTTGTACACATAGAATCCTTAAGGCAGTTTCACCTAAATTTGGAAGTATGGTTGCTGAAGAAGCTAAACGTAAAGGTCATTTAAGATATCTTCATTCAAGAATTATTACAAATAGTGAAGAGATTGCTTTTTATGGGGGATATAAAAGTGAGCACGAACAATTGTTATCAGCTTATGATAGTTTAAGTAAACAGATGATGATGATTTATAAAAAAAGAATCCCATATATTATGATTGAACAATTTTTAATGAAATATGTTTGGTCAGGTTCAGGAATGACAATGATTGCTATACCCATATTGATGTCCCAAAATTCAAAAATTTCTGAAGATGCAGATGGTGGTATTTCTGAAAGAACACGAGGTTTTGCTACAGCTAAGAATTTATTGACTTCAAGTGCTGATGCTGTTGAAAGATTAATGACATCATATAAAGAAATTGTTGAATTAGCTGGATATACTGGAAGAGTATATGAAATGTTTAAAGTTTTTGATGATACTGGAAAGGGTATATATAAAAAAACAGCAATTATTGATACAAATGATAGAGAATCTATGGAGGATATGTTTGATATTTCGGTAATTGAAGGGAAACAAATGGATACGGATGGAGCCATTAGACTTACAAATGTTCCAATTGTCACACCCAATGGTGATATTGTTGTAAAAAATATGAGCATTGAAATAAATCCTGGAATGCATGTTTTAATTACGGGACCAAATGGATGTGGCAAAAGTTCTTTATTTAGAATCTTAGGAAATCTCTGGCCAGTCTATCGAGGAACATTAGAAAAACCAACAAAAAATCATATGTTTTACATTCCTCAGAGACCATATATGACATTAGGAACATTAAGAGATCAAGTAATATATCCTGATACAGTATCTGATATGAAAGCTAAAGGTGTAAGTGATGAATCTTTATTAGAAATTTTAAAGTTAGTTCATCTTTATCATATTGTTGTAAGGGAAGGAGGTACGTTTAATAAGTATAATATATTTATTTAATTTTTTAGATTTAAATGCATCTCAGGACTGGATGGATGTTCTTTCTGGTGGAGAGAAACAACGAATGGGGCTTGCTAGAGTATTTTATCATAAACCTATTTATGCACTTTTAGATGAATGTACAAGTGCCATTAGTATTGATGTTGAGGGAGATATTTACCAAGCAATTAAAGATAATGAAATAACTCTTCTTACAGTTACACATAGGCCATCTTTGTGGTAAGTTTTTATACTTAATAAAATGTGGTATAACTCTTTTAAGGAAATTTCATACTCATCTTTTACAATACGATGGAGAAGGAGGATATAAATTTAATGAATTGAAACAATAGAACAAATGCAAAGTTTAAATGATAAATTATATGGACAATTATATTTTTGATAAATTTTTTTTAAAATTTTATATTTTCTATCTTGAGAAAATAAATATCAATTAATTTTACAATAATTTATTTAAATAATCAGTTTTATAATGTATTTGATAAAGCTAAATATCTCTTTTTGATAATAATAGTTTTATTGTTTTAAATACATTTTATTAAAACTATCCTTTCCACTTAAAGAAGCTTTAGAAAGGTAGAATAGAAGCCAAATATGCAAAACTCTCTAAAGAATTTCTTTTTGAAAAAATAAATATTTTTTAATTAATGTATTTTTTAATATAAATAACACTTAAATGCTACATGAACCTTTCATTTTAAATAATAAAACGTTAAAAAATAAATGTGAAGTAAAGAATTCTTTATTAAATGAATGTTCAAAGGAAGTAATAATAAATATTATATAATGTTATAAAAAGTGTTAAGGGTATGATAACTTTTTTTAAAGTATAACCAAACTTTAATCGTTATTAATTACCAATTATACATGTAGAAAATAATTTTTCAAAGTATATATAAATCTTTTTAATTACAATTTTAAGATATTTATATTTATGATATATCAATAAAAATTCATTTAACAACATACAATAAAATTTGATGTTTTTTTTAAATTTCAAGTAATAAAATGTACCTCCGTAAATATAAAAATATTAAAAAATTTGAGATTTTTATGTATATATAAATTAATAGATTAAAATAAAAGAAATCTTAGCGATATATATGCTTTAATATCTATGCTTTAATTTATAAAAAAAGAAATCTCTCATTATTAAAAAAACCTATCGTTCTATAAACTTTTATATTTAATAAAGTTTTTACTTAAATATTTAGTATTTTCTTATTATTAAATATTTTTTAAAATATTAATACTAACTAATACTAAATATAAAAAAAACAACATATAATTTAACATATTAAAAAATATTTTATTATCCAAATTAATAACCAATAATTTCATGCACATATTGTTTTTTTTAATTTGCATATTTATAAATATACAACTTTATGGGTTGTAAAATTTTATTTGTAATCATTCATTTTCTTAAATATATGCTAATATTATATTTTTCATTCATAAGTTAATATACACTAAATAAAAATTATAATTTTTTTTACTCTTCTTTGCTTATTTTTGTTTAAAATTTAAATTGTTATTTATTTTATAAATTATTAAAGAAAAAGATATTTCTTTCCATGAAAATGTGAGTAGTAATAATGTTAAAAGTTTTAAAAATATCATATAATGAGAAGTGAAAAAATTGGCAATATTAAAATTTTATGATTCAAAAATGCGATGTTCTCATGGTACATCAATTTTGTCGGCATTTTAACTAATTTGTATTACTGCTCTTTGATAATATCTTTTCTTTATTTTATATAAAGCCACAAAACTTTAACAATATTTATAATTTGAGGTGCGATAACATCTTAAAAAATTGAATATTAAAAAGAAAAAATTGTATAAAAGTGCACAATTGCTAATTATTATACTTTTAATAGGAATTAATTTTTTTTGTAAGAAAGTATAATTTACATTTAAAAATATGTACGTTAGAATAAAAAAAAATTTTCTTGTTACCACATTAATTTAAAAAGTTATAGAAAATGATTCATTATAAAATATTTATTTAGTTGTATTTCTATTCCTTAAATTTTATAATAAACTTATTTTAATGTTACTTACTATAAAACTTTTTATAATAAATTTTTTTAAATAATTTTTTTGTATTTTTTTTTTAGAAATAATCAGATTTAAGAATCTATATTATTAGTGATGATATCAAAATGCATATTATGTCCAAACGTTGTTAATCATCTTCTATTACTCATAAAATGTTTCTTTATTCTAAAAAAAAATTTCTTTCAAAAAAATTTTTTCACTCCATTTTTATAATATCTTTTGTGGTAAAATATGATGACATTGTTAGCGGATAACATTAAAGGAAATAATAGATACACGATAATAAATAGAAAAATGAGTAATGTTATGAAGTTACACTTTTATCTATCTTGATGGCATATGTATTGAAACCTTGTATTAAATTAACCATCTTATTTCCTTATAGTTTTCAATCCTCTTAAAACAACCTTTAACTTTTTTAAAACCTTTAAAAAATGACATTTGATATTTTTTCACTGATTCATATTAATTATTATTTAACATTTTCATTTTCCTTAATACCACAAGTATTTAGGTTGGTACATTTAAAAAAATATTTATTGCTCTTATTTCTTTTTTACTTTGTATATTTTATTTTTCAGAAAGACAAATACATATATATGTTATATAAAATACGTTTATATAAAGTTAACATTCCTAGGAATTAATTTTTTATCATTGAATTTATATATGAATAAACTGAAGAGTATATGATTGATAAAAGTTAATATTTCTTTTTGTTATTGTATAATCAATATAATATTTTAAAAGATTAGATTATTTTTGCCATTCCAAAACACTATTATTATATGTTATCTCATTAATTATTTTTGATCTATATCAACAAGTCGTTAATCTTATTTAAGAACATCTTTAAAAGATATTTTTAAGTAAAAAAAAAGTTTAATCAAGCAAACATCTGTTTTTTGTTTCAAAATAAAATATGCCGCTACAACATATATGAGGATGTAAGGTGGTTATTTAATAATTTAAAGCATAATCAATCAAAATTAAATAGAGAGATTAAATGTATGATGAAAATGAAGTTTACGGTTAATAGAAAAAGAGAAAGTTTATTTTATTTTGAAGATTCCGTTAATTGGTTTTTATAATTTGTCATTCATTTAACGACATATCTTGCATGATTTTTTGTATTTGTTCTAATTTCTAAAAGTTATACTTTATTTTCCGTATAAAAAAATTGTCTTTCATAATTAGACAGTAGTAAAAGTGTCATTTTATAAATAGATATCATATACCTATAATTACATATTTATTCTATTTAATATATCTTATTTTTTATAATATTAATTATCTCACTTTCTTAAATATTTAAGAATAAAAAAAAGTTTTCAACAAAACTATTTTATTACAAATATTTTCAGCCATATCTTTAGTTGTTTCCTGTATTAAAATTATTGCATTCTATTATTAGGTTAACTAGTAGTAGAGATAATAAAAACATTTTTCTGCTTTAAAACACAATTTTAAAAATTAAGCATCATAAAGTTAAAATTATAGCTTGAATCATTTTTAATTAATTGCACCACGTTTTAAACTGTTCTTTTTAATATGATGACTAAGTAATTTTGAATATAAATATTTCTTTCTCGTGATCAGGACATTAAAAGTTTATGATTAATTTCTCTGTTTATAATAAATAATATAACATAACTGTTCATGTCAAAAATGCTTTATTAATTATTTTCTATTTAAATTTTATAACTCATAATTTCATGACTCATTTTTAATAACATTATAATTATTATCTCATCTTCAATGAATAAAAGTAAACAAAATGAGTAAAAATAAGATATGAATAAAAATATCCCCTTTATTTGTTAAAAATTCTATCATATAAATCTTTATGATTATAGTTAAATTTACAGTTTTAATTAGACAACCTATCCAATTATAATTTTATATGCCAAATGTTAGACTATACTTGATAATATCATTAACAATGATATAAATTATTTTCAATTTAATAGCAGCACATTTCTTGTGAGTATTTAAATTAAAAACGTTAATAATTATTTTAATATTAATATTAAACTTTAACTCTTACAACAGTTATATATTAAAGACTCTACTTTTTAAAATTTTAGACTATATTTAGATATTTTTTTAAATGAAAATGAACATTATTAGATAAAAGTACAACCAAAAATTATTTTATTAATACTATTTATAACTTCTTTTTCTCATTAAAACTATTTTCTAATTCTTTTTATCTATCTTCGAGTGATATATTCATCATTACCAAATACAACATACTTTATATTTTTATAACACAAATTTCTAATTAATAGAATGACCTTTATATTTTTATGTAATATGGTTAAATAGTTGACTTAAGATTCATTTTACCTTTTATGTTGGACCATTAAATTTAACAAATTAATTTATCTCATCCTAATTGTTTTCACAATTATTACATCTTTAAATCTTCTATTTTCACACTGTTTTAATGCTAATCATCAGTTATATTACCTTACAAATCTCTACACAAAGATATTTTTCTTGTACTTTGTTAAATGGCGTGTGAAGATTATAAATACTTCCAACATAATCTCTTTTGTTTGAAGAAAATATACATAATGGAGAAGGTCATAAGATTCTTACTATTTAGTAACAGCTATTTTATTATTATTTATTTATATAGCATTAGAAAAAAANAAAAAAATTAGAAAACGTCAAATTAATTTATCTTCTTTTGACATGTTTCCTTTTTTGTGATTTATATTTTAACCTTTTTATAAACTTTTACATAAGATAATAATATACTTACGACTTTAAAAATGCTTTATAATATGTTCTTCTTCTTATAAATCAAAGATATTAATAAGGTTTTTTAATAAATGAAAGTAAATATATTTTCTAACAAATACACATCTACCAAATATATTTCTTTTATTCCATTACCAGTTGAGCCTTTAAATTAGTCTAAATATATTCAAACCAAACCTAAAACAACACCCTTTTATTACCTAATTTTGTAATTAAAAATAAATCACGTTACAAAAACTTTTCATTTACATAAAAATAATAAATAACTATAAAAATAATAATAGGTTCATGATCAAAATGGCATCAATTATCTTTTACCTTATCGGACAGCTCCTTTTCACAGCATGACTTTTAAAACTTATAATATATCAATTCCTATTTCTTCCTTCTCTTTTTAAAATATAATTTTACTTTCTCTAAAATGGTTTATAAGATTAAGGAACTGTTAATAATATTTTCAATGATTATACATGACATGGTTTGGATTAAATTTTATTTAAATTTTACAATCTCAATCAGTAGAGTACATATAATGTGAAAATATCTATTAGCGCGCTATTTCCTTATTATCACATCCTTTCAGTTCATTTACTTCTAAGAACTTAAAAATTGTAATAATTCAATTCACCTTGAATTATACAATTAAAACATCGTCTTTTTTTTTCACTTAATTCCTATATAATATTTTGGTTAAAAAACTTTTCGATATTATTAATTTTAACTTTTTTCCAACCGGTAGTAATATAATTTGTCAAGTATCTTTCCTACCTATGAAAGCATGTAATAATTTAACTATAATTAGATTAATAAGTAAAAGTAAACACTTCATAACAACTCTTATTATAATCTTTATAATTTTATTAAAAGAAGATAAGTAGCATTATAACAGTTACTAAAAAGTTAAATAAATAATAGATGTGCTAAAGGATTACTTTTTAATAACATTACATAACCATTTAATACATTATGGTTAGTATATTAAATAAAGTTGTTAAACTTTTAACCTTTTTAATTTCTTTTATTATTTAAATATTAGTTTGATTAGCTTGACAAAGTTTATTTAAACTTTGTTATATAATTTCTCATAAAGTCATATCACCTAAGCATATCTCATTTTATTATATATACATTTCATTTAAATCTATTTAATAATAAATTTTGATTTCTATTTCTTTTAAATTTTTCATATCTTTCATTAATCTTTATTATATTTTCTTAGAGTTTATTTAAATTTCTAATAAATATAAATATTTAGAATTACTACTATTTTTAAATATAAATATTATAAAAAATATTTAAAATTGACGTAATAATTAAACTAAAACTTAATATAATATTATTAAAAAACTTAACATGCTTTATATTTAAGAAAAATTTTATAGAAAAATATTATATTAATTTTTAAATTTGAACCTAATTCCATCACTCCATTAATATTTATTGTTCTTTTTATTACTGTTATTTCTTAATAATTGATCATTATTCAACTGCTTTTCTTTATACTATTCTTTCATTTAAACCTCAAGGTAGCCTCTTGGCATGATTAATGAATATGGTTTTAAACATTTTTAAACCTTTTGAATTTGGTAGATGAAAATGATGCCATGATTAATGATGGCAACATATCTACAAAAAAAACCGACATTATTTTAATGGCGCTGGAAGAGACATGATTCAAATTTAAAGGATTGTGATTTATTAATTAATGCCACTGATTTGTTATTGAACATTTATCTTTCCATTACATTTTTCCATAACAAATGTTAAGATTTTGAATATAAGATATATTTTATAAATTTAAGTATATGAAAGCACGTCTTTTATTTTTAAATCACCTTTTTTACAGTACATAAAATGTTCAGAAGTAAATTAAAAGTTACACCTTTAAATAATCATCTCTCTAAAAAATATATTTCCACATGTCATGAATTTTTTATTAACCACATATGTGTCATTTTTCACTACTTATGAGACCATTAAGCTAACGGTTATTCATTTGAACTAACTTTTATCACGCCTAACAATATAAGAATGTTTTAAATATTCGATTTTATTAAATTATAAATATTTGTTTATTTAAATCAAATAGATAAAAAATCATTATTCATTATTACTATATATTTTTTTTATTCCTAATTCTGATATATTATCTTTGATCATTTTTATCTTTTCCCTATTATATTCTTAAGGCTTATCCAAAAAAAGTAATTGAAATAAATATTCTTTCCTCAAGATGTTTTAAATAATAAATAAGATAGAAATAACTCGGATATACATATTAATTTTTATTATTCCATCTAGAATCTTTGTCATTTCCTTTAAACTATTATGATATATAAAGGGATATATAGAATTAACCGACAACAATAAGTTTTAGTATAAAGAGATTTATGAATACTAATTTTTAATATTTAAAAAGGTTCCTTAGGTTTTGTTGAGAATCTTAATCAACGGATTAGCGCATGGTTTAAGGGGCCGCCAACAAAAGTTACTACTTCATGGTTTATGGATATTGTCGTTTGTGAGATTTAAGTCGAGGACAAACTATTCTTCAACTTTTAAATTATAAGTATTTCCATATGTTTTTAAATTATTTAAATATATTTCACCTTATAACTTCTTTTATCCTTTCATGTTAAATATTTTCAGAAGAAATAATTTATTTAAATAGTTAACTTTTGTTTAAGTAATAATAACTTTAAGTGATAAAAAGGAGACTTAACAAATCCTAATCCCTGAAAAATGAATTTTACATTAATTTGTAAGTCTTTTAAGTTTTTTTTATTATATTATACTTATCTATTTGATATCATTTAATATAGCCTTAAGAAAGAATTATATTCTTTGTACGTTTTGAGTATACATATTTATAATTCCGTTAGCAAATTCTTAACAGCTTAATCAAAATTTTTATTTTATCTTTTAGATATAGTAAAACTTTGTTTTGACCTTTATGGATAAGGTACAACCAAATATCGTCAAAAGAAGAATATCTTTACCTATTAAGAAGCCCTTGAATATATCAAAATAAAACCATCTTTAAGTTCTTAAACATTCATTTTAATTCCCTATTGCCAGCTGCCGTGACCTTGTTATAATCTTTTTCTTTTCATCCCACTATTTTCCTCTGAATTTTCCTTACTTTTTAATGTTTCTATTTCCCTCATTATTTATATATATATACTGCTAATTATCTTTCCTTAATTTATATTTTAATTGTAAAAATATTTCATAATTTTACTTAGTTATTTTATAAATTTTAGCGTGGGAACAACTAAAATATTATACACGTTATATAAATATCACCTGTTTTAATAATATATAAAAGGTTAAGCTAATTTTTATTTTATAAAAATATATTTTATAAAATTATTATCATTTTTGTTATGATATATAAAAGATAATATACAGATATATCTTACAAAAATTAACGATCATAAATATATATTTTTTAATCTTTTTAAAACCATTAAAAATCCTGTTATTTATTTTATATACAAAAATAATTCCTACCTTTTGTTGAAGGACTTTTACATTAAATATCTTACAATTAATTAAACATTGTTAATTTTTTTCTAATTTAACTGCCCGGTAATAAAAGCACAAATAGTGCCAATAAAATATTTAAGTAAAATTTTAACGAAATCCTTTTATAGGTAGTAGTTAATGTACTTTAAAAAAAAGTCACACTGTGACAAAATTATATAGTTTTATTGGTGTAAACCTGATAACAACAAACGATCAATCTTTAATTAATTTTAAAAATATGATTAAAACTACTATTATTTTTTATATTTTTAAGAGTATTTAATTTTAATAATCTTTAAGATTATTTTCTTTATTATATCAATATTATATGATCAAAAATTTTACTTTAAATGGCTTGATTTTTATTGTTAAATATTAAAAATAAAATTATGGGAAATTAATATTGTTTAGAAAAGAAAATTTATTTGTCTGTAACTTTTAGAGATGAAAATAAGTATATTAAAAATATCCAGTATTGTGATAATAGAATCCTCTTTTTTAAATCTTCATTTCTTTATCTTATTTCCTGCCGTCTCACTTCCGTACTCTTTTTAAAAGACTACATATGATTAAGAAAAATTGCTTTCCTCCTTTTATAAATTAAAAGTTTAGATAGAGAAACAAATATAGTTATACACAATTAACTGTATAAATATATATATATATTTACATTTATAAAAGATAAAAGTTAATTAAATTTTTTTTTTGATAAGTCATTTCCTACTCCTGTAATTGACATTTGCAATAATGTGTATTAAAATTAGATTAATGAAATTTTTATTGGCACAGGTAAATCATTAAATTACTCTTAATCTGGTATACTTACTATATCTGACAAACTACCCACTTCGCCTCTTAACACTTCCGCGTCATTTTTATTTTTTTTAAAAACACTTGAAAATTGTTAAAAATCTTTTAATAAGGTCATTTAGAATGAGTTTAAAAAAATGTTACCTCCTATAATTTTCAAATTAAAATAACAAAAAAGATTTTCAATATAAAATATACATATTATTAATCATATAATAAAGATTTTATCATTTTAATTTTTTAAGATTTATTTTACTATATCATAAACTTTTTTAAAGAATATTCTTGTCATAAAAGACATTTCTAAACAATACTTACCTAAAATGAATATTCTAATATATATAAAAAAAANAAAAAAAAGTATTTAGCCTTGATCATTAAAAAGTAAACATACTTTTAATTTTCTTTAACTACCTATGATAAAAATTTTTTACTTTTCTTATTAAAATATATATACATATATGTTTGATAAAATTTTGCACATACAAATTTGTATTAAAAATATTTTTAATCCAATTATTCAAAACTAATTAACTTTATTTTAATAACTCTACAAAAGAATATTTTTTCTTTTTTTTTTTTAGTTTTTAAAATTTATTTTCTTTATATAATTATATATTAATTGATATAAAGAATTATTTTAAATTTCAAAAATGGCATTTGTAATTAAATAATTTTTTTAAATTAATCTTTTACTCAAAAATTATCACGTATTAGTGTTCATGAATTATTTTAAAATTTTTTTATATTTATTTCTTCAAATTAATGATAATCTTTTAAATTGTGTCTTTCCACTAGCTTATCATCCATAAACCCCATAATTAAAAAGCTTCCGGTTTTTTAGATCTTTTCTTATCATTTCCTATTTATAAATAACCTTTTATTTTTATCTATTTATTTAAAAGTAATTAATATAAAAGAAGGATAAATGTTCTGCGATTTGATATAATTAAACTTCTAGTTAATAAAATGTATATAAATAACAAAATAACTTTATTTTTTATTATATAGATTTTAGTAATAAATAAATGAGGTAATAATTCATAAATGATTACTCCTCTTCTTCTTATATCTTCTAAGTACTAATTATTATTTTTATCTCAAAGTTTAAAAAAAATATAATTATATTATATTACTATTAAAAATTTTTCAAATATATATACTCTTAAGATCATCCAAAAAAATGGATTTAGAATATCAATTACAGGCGGTGGGCTATCAATTTTCTTTTCAATTTGATAACTCTTTTGCATATATTTACAATCAAAACAACAAATCTAATTCTTTATTAAACGAAAAAAATCACACTTCCTCTTGGCATTCTTTGTTCTCATACATCTATTAACTCAAAAACACATATACTTATTTATATAATCTATGTTCTACTCTCTTATTACGTGATACTCAATAAAAATAAAAAGGTATTATGAATAATATAATAGCGTTTATATTAAAGGTGAACAGTTTAAAGAAAAAGAAGCGTTGCAATGAGTATATTAAAAAGTTTGAACCTGCTATCAGGAAGAGATAAGATTATTATATTAAACATTTGTAAAAATCTCATTTTTATGTGCGAATAGGAAGGAGGATGTATTTTTATTAATAATATTATTAGAGAGAAACTTGTCAAATCATTATTCCCTTTTATTGATGTAACAAAATATTATTTTAATAATTTATTTTTTTAAGATCAATGGCATTTTAACATTTTATAATTAACTACTTCACATGATATAATAGCTCAAAAACGATTTTTTACAAGTTTTTCTTGCCAAAATTCCAAACATTCTTCTATCTTCTTTAATTTACTTTTTTAAATAATATTACAAAAATAATTAATCAAGAATTTTATAATATAATGAATTGAGGCGTAAAAATTTTAACAAATAAATATATTTAGAATTGTCATGATTAAATAACCAAAAATCTTATCTTAAACGTTATTATTATACCAATATATATATATATATCCTTTTATTTAATAAAATCATAATTATGATAAAACATATCACAATAAATAATATCCTATATTTACGTATCTCTTCCGTCTTTTGTTCTATGCAAATTGATAATCAAAATAAAAGAAAATCAATTATGTGATAAATCATGTTAAAATTTGTTATTATATAATGTAATATTCAATTTATATTTTAATAACATTATATCTTTTAAAGGCAAAATATTATGCATCTAGTTTCCTATCTTACTTTTAACTGCAATCATATGCCAAACTTGTTTTATCAGTAAAAAACAACCCAATTTTGAAAAGCTCACTATTAATTATGTTAATTAAAGATTATTCTTGAAATATCTATCATTAAAATTCAATCATTGCACTACATCTCTCATAACCCTTCTTAACAAATATGTTATTTCATCTATTTAATTAATTATTAACATATAATGTTTTATCATTGTAACGTTATGATTTCTTCTCAGGTACTCACAATTGCCCACTGTCCTTTTATTTATATTGGTGTTTATGGTGTAATGTAAATTAATAAAAATATCACGGTAAAATTCTACATTACTTTGTCATTTATATAAATTTATTAAAAATTAGATCACATATTGGCTCATTACTTTTTATATTACTATTTTAAAATTATTTGCTAATTAAAATACATTGCCTCATCTATTTCTATCATTATATTATTGGCGCTTTTTTGTCACAAAAAAATGATTTATAACTCTTCAATAAATAATTAAACAGTGTATGAAATTTTAAGAATATTATTACCAGTCAAGGTAATTTACAAAAATGCATATTATAATTATCATATAATTTTTGATTTCTTCCATTTTTTTTATATAATTAAAAAATAATTTTAACATAAAATTAATAGTTTTACAAAGATATATTTTCTTAAGTAAAGTATGAATAGTGTAAAGAAGCTGATGTCAAGAAAATTTAATTTTTGAGTTGTCTTATCATTTAAAATAAGACATATTTAACAGCAATTCTTTAAAACAATAATTAGTTAAATTGATAAAATTAAAAATTAATTTTTAAATTTTATTAAATTTTGTTGTATTGTAGCAAAGTTGATAACTAATCAAAAAGTAAAAATTATATTTAGTCATTCCTTGAATTTTTGATGATTAAAAGGTAATATCAAAATATAATATTATTTAAAACATTCAATGAATAGACTAAAACTTTCAATGAAAAGTTTTGTAATCAGTTGACATAACTGTTTAAGCTTACAATTAGAATTGTTTTTGACAAAAAAAATAATCTATTTTGTTGTTTATTTCTTTAATATGTATGATACATTTTTTTATTCATATATAGATAATAAATTTACAACATTGCTTATTTGAAACTTAATATAATTAACAATCATCCCATATATTTGTAATATAAAATATACTGATTACTTCTCATTCATTCTTTAATGTTTACTTCTTTATTTTAAGTTTTTATAGAAAAAATAAACAAATTTGATAATATGTTTCGGAATTAATATGATTATCAGAAACTATACTTTCTGAGTGATAGTTTAGTAGTACTTTAAATTATTATTATCAGATTTTACATGACTTCTTATCTCTCTTATAGAACTTTTTCTTAATTAATTTTTCTGGAAAACACCTTATCTGTCTATTTTTCAATCATGCCATAAGTATGTAAAAAGGACCATTATAACTTCATGAATAAATACACTTATCAATAAGGAAACCTTATTTTAACACATATCTTATCTTACCTACATTTCAGTGAAATACACATTATATTAATACCATCGTTTTTCATTCATACAGTTTCTTTGTCTTTGGATAAAGATAAATAGTTTATCAATATTTTTTACATTTTTGATTGTATCGCAATATACAATATGACTACATGGGACGTTTATCACAATTTAAAATACAATTCATTACCCTTTTTCAATCACTGTTAGATGTTTTAATTTTCAAAAACCTCCGCAAGATGGTAACTTTAATCAGGTGCAATATAATATATGATGTCTTAAATTAAATTGTTACCTTTATTATAATCATTATTATTTTTATATTTTTCATTAATTTTCCTTATATATTATTAACTAAATACACTAGTTACCTTTAAAAAATATTCATTTTTTTTAACTTAAATAAGCTGTCTAAGTATTATAAGCATTACAAAAGTTGTAACCTTTAGCTTTTATTTTTATTTTACAAAAAATATACGTCATCATTTTAAAAAAATTATATATATTTCAATTTTTTTACATCATTCTTCAAAGAAACATGTTTTAAATAATATAGGTATAGCTCACGGTATATTATAATGAACTCTTCATCAAGATAAACTGTTCACTTCTCTACTTTCTATCATATTAAACCACTATAATTCATTTCTTTTTCAAATAATATATTTATAAAACATTACTTTATCTACTTATTCCTATACACTTTTCTTATTGACTAAAATTTTTTCATTTTTAACATATATATTAATTTAGTTATATGATATACAATATTAAATAATTTTTCATGATTTTACAAGTTAACTATCTATTTGTTAAAGTTTTTTTTATAATTATCATATTTGTATCTATCTATAACACATTAATATATTATCAAAATACATTGTTATCATAAAAAGATTTTTTTATTATTATAGAAATACTATTTTTTAACGTTTCGCACGCCTTCCGTACCCTTATCTTTCTATTGTTATCTATTTTTGCACAGAAATGTAATAATAATAAGTTTTAGGTAATCATATCCTTATCAATTTTATAATTTTTAATAATCGTTAAACTTATTTAAAAAAGATATTTAATTCAAACAAAAAAGATCTTCACGGGTTGTTATTTTTTGCTATTGACTAGGATTTAAAGATATCAATAAAATTTGACATCTTGCAAAGACATGCAAATTATATCTCCCATGAATATTTATAGTGGTAGAATGGAAACAAATCAAAATAATTTATCAAATGATAGTACAAACAATTCACCAGTTAATTGCTTTAATAATAATAATTCTAATAACAATATCCCTACTTTAAATATGTCCTTATGCGATACAAGTATTACTCTTTGGCAATTTCTTCTTGAATTACTTGTTTCCGGAAAATATAATGACCTCATTCAATGGACAAATTTGAAGGATGGAGAATTCAAGGTAAATAACAATCTTTTTTATTTAATGATTATCTTTTTTTTTNTTTTTTTTTATAGTTAATTGATGCTGAATCTGTGGCAAGATTATGGGGGCAAAGAAAAGGAAAGCCACAAATGAATTATGATAAATTATCAAGAGCATTACGTTATTATTATGATAAAAATATTATAAAAAAGGTTACGGGTCAAAAATTTGTATATCGTTTTGTAGCTTTATTAGATGATTTAATAACAATGGCTAATGCTACAACAGCTACTGGATATTTGAGTGATAAAATACCTAATATTGGAAAATTGCAAGGTAATACACAAAATACAGATATCACTGAAAAAAATCCTCATTTACAACAAGCATTAAGTAGGAATATTTTTAATCATAAAATGATAATTAGTGGTAAATCAGAAACTGAATCTTCCCATCATTCTGTTTCTCCCCCAAGTACTGCTTACAGTCCTGTTAGTATTAGTAGTGGATCATGTGTTAGTAATACAGATACAGCATCATCAATGGAACATTCATTTAATTCTCCATCTCTAAATAATTTAACTGATGGGGTTTCACCACAATTTTTAAAAAGACCACCTTCTCTTGAAAATAACCTTCAAGAAGATTGTAATAAAAAGAAAAGAAAAGTAATTACAACGTTAACGAATGATGAAGTAGCAACATTACAAAATTTATCAAAGGCTAATGGATTAACACCAGCGCAAATTCAAGATTTTCTTATGACTACTTCAATGGGTCCATCATTAAAATCTTTCAAAGAATCAGATGAAACTTTTCGACGCCAAAGTGTTGAAATAAAACAAGAGGTAAATAATAAGCTGCCAACAATATCTACCTCTTTTGTTGATGTTACTCCATCTGGTGATATTATCAATGTACCTGTTGCAAATATTGAGGATGATCATGGTAAAACATATGCTACCTTAAATTCTATATCCGAGAGTCAATTAGATCAAGTTTCAAACAATGAAAATAGCATTATTAAGAAACCTAGACCAGAACCATTAAATTTAATACCAATTCATAATAGTGATAATACAAGTTTTGTAAATTCGTTCTTATCAGCTCAAAACACGCCACTTTTTGCTGGTGGAGGACAATTCTCAAATAACTTGATATTACAAAGTACTCTTAATTCACCATATTTTATAGGGAATAATGCTCAATCTCCTCTCGTAACACATTTAAGTCAATTATATGCTGCTTCAATGGAACAAAAACAATTAGCAAATTTATTAAATGCTTCAGCAGCAACTAATTTAGCAGCTGCATATGCTGCTGCTTCCTCATTAACAAGTCCACTTTGTAAGTTTATTTTTTTCTATAATATAATGTTATCTATAGGTTTAGTTGCTCCAAAAACACCAAACTTGTCAGATAAATTTTCTGCTACTTCTATGTCAACAAAATATCAACCAATGCTAGCTCAACAACCATTTAATCAACAAGCACAATCTCAATATTTTCTTTTTCCACCACCATCACCTTCGGCTATGGCACAAATGGCATCTAGTGGTATCTCTCCAGCAATGCATTCCCCTTTTTTTAATGTTCCATTCCTTGGAAGGATAAATAGAAGTCCTGAGTCATTAAAAACCCCGGTTCCATCTTTCCATTAAAAAACATTTTGTCGTAAAATGTTAAATTATATGTTATGTAGAAGTCATGATGTATCATATATAACTTATCATTATAAATCAAGAAACATTTTTGTATACATCTTATACATTTTAATCATTATCACAATAAATTTGTGTAATAAACATTTGGTTAAAGAATACTTTGCTCTACCAATAACTATTACTCTCAAAAGGAAAAATATATATGCCAGTGTATGATTCTTTTTTATCATAATTTTAAGTGATTATTTGAAAAAAAAAATGTAGAATTTTTATTTAATCATTATATGTTTTAACATCTATTTATAATAATAATAAAAAATATTTTTTCAATCTTATAATATATCATTAATTAATCAAGTTATTTATTTGACAACTTATAATAACAAACAATTGCATTTTTATAATTTTATATAATAATAAAAATCAAAAAACATGATAATATATTTATAAAGAAAGTTATTTGAAACAATCAAAAATATTATACACATGAAATTGATAAAATAATCACATGAAAAATTTTTCTTATAAACGTTTAATTATTTTACTAAAATAATATATTTCAAGAGTCATGATAATTAATAAACTTATATGTAAAATACATATTTCCAAAGTCACGTACGCATATAAATTTTTGTTTGATACTTTAACAATCTCATTTCGTTTTATCTCATAGTAAAGTAATTGTTAGGTAGAAGACTTCATTTATACATTAACTTATATTAACTCAATATAAAGATGTATATAATGTTTAACCTTTCCCTAGAAAAAAATGTTATACGTTTGTTTAAAAGCATTAGTATGCATACATTTCTTCGTTTTATCCTTTTCTTAGTTAGCATCATTTTATTTAATAGCATTTTATACTTATAGTTCATATATATATCATAAAAATTGAGAAAAAATTATATTGATCTTTCTTACCATTAACTTATAATTTACCTTCTTTATTCATATATTTTTTAATTTTAATAAATGTAATCATATCGTTCTTAAAATTACAACTCTTCTACTGGTTCATTTATAATTTATTTATAAGTTCCAAGTAATGATTAGTTAGGTAATTCTTTTGATTATAATACCTCCTTATCATTTAAATTATACATATTTGATATCATTTTATCAACATTTTATTACCCAAAAAATTTTCAACTGATTAATATTACATTATTCATCATTTTCTAAAAATTTTTCTATTCTAATCATATCATTATTTTTTTTCTTATTTTAAACATTTTTTTCTTTAATAATCTTTGTATATTTAATTTTTAAAATGTCAACGAAATGAAAGATTTACTTCTCATCATTTTCCAAAACTCTAAGACCTAACCATTTTTTTTATGTTTGTTGTCTATGCTCCCTCCTGCAACGAGACATCCATTCCAACATTTGGGACAGTTTATCTACACATATTTAACATTGTAGTGTATGTATATATGCCCCTCATTTTCATAGCACATACTTTTTATATTGATTATTCTTTTTAATTTATAAATGTTTTACGTTAACTTAAAGCAATATTTTTATCATTTATTAATAATTTATTTAATAAAAATATCATTTTTTAGAAACACATTTTTAAAATGGTCGGATTTGTTGAAAAAGCTGCTGAACTCATGAAGTCAAATCCTTTTTCTAGCCCAATTCCTCGCATGGCAGAATGCTCAACTGGATCATGTAAGTTTTTTCATAAAAAAATAGATAATATATATTTTAGCTTCAAACGGAGACACTGTTCCTCTCGGCTCTCTTAAATACTATTCTCTTTGCGCTCTTGGTGGAGCTATATCATGTGGTGTTACTCATACTGCTATTGTTCCATTAGATTTGGTCAAATGCCGTATTCAAGTTAATCCAGAAAAATATAAGGGAATCGTTAGTGGATTTAAAACAACAATTGCTGAAGAAGGAGGTCGTGCTCTTGCCAAAGGATGGGCACCAACACTCTATGGTTATTCCATGCAAGGACTTGGAAAATTCGGATTCTATGAAGTTTTCAAGAATGTTTATGCTGATGCACTTGGAGAAGAAAAAGCTTACCTTTACAGAACATATCTTTATCTTGCTGCTTCTGCATCTGCTGAATTCTTTGCTGATATCCTTCTTGCACCAATGGAAGCTACAAAAGTACGTATTCAAACTTCACCAGGAGCTCCACCAACACTTCGTGGATGTGCTCCAATGATTTACAAATCTGAAGGTCTTTCTGGATTCTACAAAGGACTTCCACCACTTTGGATGAGACAAATTCCATACACCATGATGAAATTCGCTTGCTTCGAAAGAACTGTTGAACTTCTTTATCAATATGTTGTTCCAAAACCACGTTCTGAATGTAATAAGGCTGAACAATTAGGAGTAACATTTGTTGCTGGATACATTGCTGGAGTTTTCTGTGCTATTGTATCTCATCCAGCTGATACTATTGTTTCTAAACTTAATCAAGATTCAAATGCTTCTGCCGGAGCTATTCTTAAGAAGCTTGGATTCATGGGAATGTGGGGAGGTCTTACTCCACGTATTATCATGATTGGTACATTGACTGCTCTTCAATGGTTCATTTATGATACTGTTAAGGTAGTTTTCAATCTTCCACGTCCACCACCACCTTCAATGCCAGAATCTCTTAAGAAAAAACTTGAGGCTGCTGGACAACATTAAGTAGAAAAAGTGAATGAAATTTTTTCTAAATACGAAAATAATAGAAATATATTAGACTGTTTGATTTAAGTTTATTAACATATAAATCATCTTTTGTAGTGTAGAAAGAAAAAAATTTCAAAACTTTTAACTGGTATTTCCGCAATTTAGACATTAATGAAGTTTTTTTATTGTAATTTCTAGTTGTTTACCAATAAAGTGTTGTGTCTGAAACGTTTTTTTTATTTTATATCATTACTTATTA
Organism: Parastrongyloides trichosuri; assembly: GCA_000941615.1. Classification (NCBI taxonomy): domain Eukaryota; kingdom Metazoa; phylum Nematoda; class Chromadorea; order Rhabditida; family Strongyloididae; genus Parastrongyloides; species Parastrongyloides trichosuri. The sequence continues at coordinate 620,948 of LM523159.1, read as the reverse complement.
AGATTAAAAATGATATATTTTATGGCATTATTAGTATACAAATAAATCTAAAAGATGAATATAATATATATTTTTTAAAGAAAAATAAACTTACAACATGTATATTCAAAGAATTGTTATGCATAAAACTTTATATTTTGTTTATTTTCAAATATTTTTTACCAACCAAATTATCTTGCAATCTTTATTTACTTTATTTTTAAACAAAAAAAAATATTACCTCTTAGAAAATGATAAAAACATTAAGTAGTTACACATTTTAATAAATTTTTTATGCTTAATTAGTTTTAAAATTAACAATATCCTGTTTTAATTTTAACGGTATTTTCATTTGTTGGATAATAAGTTTATACAATGCATTTAGAGTATCAGAATTCAACGATATAAATTATATAATTTCAACAAGTTAGATACGCATTAACAAATAATTTTATATGTAAATTTTTTTTAAGCATTAAAGTACTAATTTTCAACGTCTTCATGTAGAAAAATTATACATTTTTAGAACGTTATTTAGAAAAAAATAAAAAGTGCCATATTTTATAAAATAGCAAGATATTCTTTTTGGTTAAAGTAATTGATTTTTATGTGCATGATTGCTTTTTAAATTAGCTTTATTCAGTTACCATATAATTTAGTTTCTAATTAATGCAACATTGATTCAGAAAAAGTTTCCTAAAGAGTTTGAATTCAACGATTCAAAATACAAATTTTAAATAAGAAATATATACATTCCAAAGTACTTTTATAAGTACATTTAATTTCTAATAGCAAAGATATACAATTCTTACATCTTGATGGTTAAATAATATATAATGNGAAAAAATATTTTTGCAGTAAAAATTGAAGTATATTTGTGTATATATTGTGTTTAACTGTTTAAAAACTATGTTGTGTAATAATTATGTAATAATCTGGATTATGGTTGTTTATTTTCTTATGAATCAAAGTTACAAATAAATTTATCTTAAGTGCTAATTTTTGATATAATAAATATTTTTTCTCTACTTTAATAATTATTTATAATTATGGTAATAATATAATATTAAAAATTATTTACATCATAAAAATTAATTATAATATTCTTTTGTTGTCCCTAGCAACATTATAATGATTAAAAGATTAGTATGATGTAACTTAGAAACCAATGTAAAAATTAATGAAATAAAACTGTACAACTCTTATTACTTATTAATAGAATTTATTAACATCATTCAAATTTACTCTTATTATATTTGTATTTATTTTTACAGGTAAACAATGCATCTACTTTTAATAAGTACATATATCTTCTTTATGTAAACCAAATACAATAAGTTTCAATAACATGTATATTGCTTCGAAGCCGTGTCTACTATCATTATAAAAAGGGTCTTTTTCAATATAAACTTCTTATGCTTCTGATAAATTTGTTTTATAATCAATGTAACAAAATCATAATGTTAATATAATTATATGTTTGTTAATTTTATTTTATTATTGTTAAAATTTAAGTTAGATATTGTATTTTAATTATCTCTTATTATTTCATTATTATTTATTTTTTAATAATAGGTAAATAACATATATTTATTTAGAATTATTTTTAATTTATATATAAAATAATATATTACATTAGATAACAATTTTATATACCTACAAAATATTAATGTTATAAGGTATATTTTATTTTCTTTTCATTATATAAATTTTCTTTTTAGATACTGATAACATATAACTTTTATGATATTTGTTCAAATATTTAATCACAGATTTAGATATATAAAAAATTTTTAATTATAAAAACTAGCCAATAACTTATGTAAAAATATTTTTCAATCTTTCCTTAACTATAGAAATCTCTTTCTTTTGTAAAAAAAATATCGTTTTGATACATATTTTTGTTAATAAAGCCTAGGGGTAAAAGAAACATTGTTGGTATAAAACGTGTTATATCAACGATAAATGTTAAAAATTTGAATGTACCATAAACAGGTCATAATTAGGAAGTGAAAGAAAGCTGGTAATTATCAACAATACATGAAAACTATTCAAATTGATAATATAGCCAGAAAAAGGATATATTTTAAAAATTAAATTTAAAATTAACTTTTCATTTGTTGTCCATCACTGAATCACTTCTTAAGATTTACTTATTTAAATATTTGAAACTGGTTAGGAGGAACGTTTTCTCACCAAATCGTATTAAGCAAGGTATTGTCATTAATGTTCATTGCAACAAAAATATGTTTAAAATTGAAAGTGATTATAATGCACAAATACAATTTCTACAAAAGATAAAAAGAATTCTTTTAAAGCTATTCTTGATCCTTCAAACAATATTGATATATATTCTTTTATTTATTTTATTATGACGATTTTCACTTTAAATTTTTTGAATATCAACAAAAATTATATTTATAAGTTTAAATTTTTAAAAAAGAAATATTATATGGTTTTTAATATAATACGTGACTCTTTTAATTAATATATTAATTTTTCATTATTTTTTATTTAAATTTTTAATTATTAAATGATTAGAAATAAAATGAATTAATTAATTGGCTTTATTTACATTTATATTTCAATTAAAATTAGTTAAAAAAAATCCTAGTGTCTTAATTTTTATTTAAAATTAAACTATAATTATATAAAAAGTTGTTTCCGTTAAGACCTGTATTCATAATTTTTTTGCTATATTTATTCCGAATATCTTATCAGTAAATATTATAAAAAGATTTATTTTAATATATTTGAAATAAACATAAAAATACTTTTTGCATAATTATTTAAAATATATAAAAATGGTAAAATATTATCTTTAGTTTAAACGTAATTAAAAAATAATAAAAGAAACTATAAAATTGTATTATTAATAATCATTTTATTTAATAATACATCTTTCATTATTCTTTTTCTAGTACTTTATATAAAATTCTAAATAGTGCAAACATTTTATAATACACACCAAATTTTCCAGTGTAGTCATATTCTTTTTGTAGTTTCTTTTTTTTTAAAAAATTAATCTTATCATATAAACCATATGAAAAATATAAACCTTTAATTTGATAAATTTTTATCAAAAACTTTTATACATAATTTGTAATTCTTTTTCATATTAATAAATTTAGTTATAAAACTCAATAATTATATTTATATATTTAGAAAATGTTAGAAAGATGGTTTGAATATGAATCTGGGCATCCTTGGTGCGAAAGTGCCTACAGATACCAAACATTACCAATGGTTGCTGAATTTGCTAATACAGTGACTAATCTTCCAATTATGATTCTTCCCATGGTTAATGCTATGTTATTAAGAAAATACATTAAAGAAGTTAATTCATTAATATTTTGGCCTCACTTATTATTAACAATAAATGGTATAGCATCAACATATTATCATGCAACAATCAATTTATTTGGACAATTAGTTGATGAATTATCTCTTGTATGGCTTTTAGCAGTTTGTTTAACTTCTTATATACCTATTATGAAATGTTTTCCTGTCAAATTTCATAAATATATTCCAAAAATACGTTCTTCTATTGGAATATTTACAATTCTAGTTAGCATCTTATGTTTTATTGAACCTTCTTTGAATGCTATTGCTTTAATGTTATTTTCAATACCAGGGTGTTTTGTTATCTATTATGAAGGAAAGAATAGTGGGATTGAAGAAGCTGCAAGATGTGTTGATAGAATATTTTTATTGTGGGGCCTTGCAGCAACTTTTTGGGTTTCAGATCGTATATTTTGTGACTTTTGGTTATACATAGAAGCACCTTATTTACACGCAATCTTTCATATATTAGCTTCATGGGCAGGATATACATGCTTTTTAATGTTTTCTCTAATTGATATTCATAAAAGATCACAAGAACATGGTTTTATAGCAAAAGTTAAATATATTCCTTCAAATATTAATGGAATTTTAAGTCTTCCTTATATTACATTTATCGAAGATAAGATTGAGTGATTAAAAAAGAACTGCTAGTTAAAAATATTACATAATATTATTATAATTAATTTTTTTTTCTCATTTTTAAAGCAAACTTAAGGTCTTTATTTAATTTTTTTTTTATTTTATTATTTCGTTTATCAATCTTTAAAAATACTTTTTATATTTTTATTATTTATTTGGAGCTTCCACAATGCATTTGATATTTTCGAAACCAGTCTGACAGTCTGTATACTTTTCCACACACAACCAAACAGCATCACATACAAGTGACATATATTTTCTGTATGATACGGAAGATTTGTGATTATGATTCTTTAAAATTTTGTAATAATCTTTCTCGTATCTTACCAAATACCATCCTCTTGTTTCTGGATTTATTATATAGACATCTGAAACATTAACATTTAATATTAAACGATTTTGAAGCCATTCTAATTTTTGAAGCTTATCATTTATTGTATACCATATTGGAATATTCCATGTACATCTATATTTTTCATCAAAAGGATTGTAACCTGTGTGATTGTTATCTCGAATATCAAATGGTTGTTGTGTTAATTCTATTGTTTTGTTATCAATTCTTTTTACATCAACAAGTGGAATACCTTTTTGTAAGACCCATTCTTTTCTCATTAAAATAAAATTTACCTTATCACCAAACCCATTTTCGTTTGCAATTTTTTGAAATCTTTGAAAAAGTATGGTACTATTGACATTTGTAAATTTATTTTTTTTAATATATAATTTCATAGCTTCACGGAACAAGTCATAACCCATGATTAAATAAACCATTTTTGTAATACCATATCCCTTTGAATATGCCATGTCAAATTGTTTCTTGTAATTATGGACATCATCAAATTTATCTTCCAGTTTTAAATCATATGTTTTGTTGTAATCATTAAACATTCCTCTTCTAGCTCTATTAAATATTTGATATGATAAATTCTCTTGATATATTTTTTCAAGAATAATTTCTGTTATAAATTGTGTTACACCTTCGGTCAACCAAACCTGTTGCCACCATTCTTGTGTAATTAAGTTGCCTATCCATTGATGAACTAATTCATGAGTTATAGTAATTAATGCATGTTCTTGTTTTTCCATATCACCATCATGAGTAAAAAATAAAACTCTACTTTTGAACATTATTAAACCCCAATTTTCCATTGCTTCAACACATAAATTAGGTACAGCAACCATATCTAAATGATTCATTTGATAAGCATAATCAAAATAATGTTCTAAAAATATTAATATTTGTTCATTTAAAAATAATATATCATCTGCTTTATCACGATGTTCTGGATCAAACCAAAGACGTATCACTGTATGTGTTACCTCCTTCTCAATGTATTCAAATTCTGATATAAATAAAGCAAATAGATATGAACTCATTTTATGTGTTGGAGTAAATGATGTTCTTATCCAATTTCCATCAATAGCTTCTTCTTTTAATGGTGAACCATTACCAGCTGCTTTTGTTGGTTTAGGATGAATTACACTAACGTTCCAGATACTTTTAAAATTAGGCTCATCCAAACATGGAATAAAACGACGTGCATACCCTGGTTGATTATGTGTAGCGACATAGTATTTTGACGTTTCATTCGAATTTGTTGGAACTGTTGAATTTATATATATTCCCAAACCATCATTTTGACTAAGATTACCTTGATACTCAAAGGAGAATGTAAAATATTCATTTGTTTTTATCATTTCATTCATGTGAAAATAGATTATTTCATTTGCAACATTATAATCCGTATAATTTATAGAAAATTTTTCATTTGAAAATTTTATATTTGTAAATTCATGATTAATAAAGGTTTCATTTGCAAGATTCAAAGCTATTATATTTGTTTGGTTCTTTGCTTTTAAGTGAATTGATATTTTTCCTTTGAATGTAAAATCAGTTTCTGAAGAACTTACATTGAATCCTGGTATAAAAACTTTTAATTCTAAGTCATATTTTGTTGGCATAAGATTTTTAGGTAAACGTTTGTTGGAGCGACCTACATTTTTAGACTTATCTTTGCAATTATTTAATTTTGCGAGTAAAAATATGAGAAAATATAATTTCAAAGATTTCCAAATCATTATGATAAGAATAGAAGGGTATTTTGTGCATTAAAATATATGCCAGTTTATTAAATTTATAACAAGCTTTCAATTTAAATTTGCAATTAAAGCCTCAGTCTCGATATCAAGTCTATCAATCATCGTTGATGTATTCAATAATAAAAAATAACCTTTCATCAAAGTCTTCTATTTAGCCTAAGGTGCACCTCATCTTCAACTTTTAAATTTTTATAGATATGTTAATGTATTGTGATCTAGTTTCACTTCTCTCCTTTTTGTCAAAAATCTTATTCACAATTAGACTTTGAACATCATTAAAAGCTCTTTATGAAAGATAGCTTTTTAAANAAAAAAAACAAATTTTTAAGATATGTTAATTTGAAACATTGATCTTTCTCTATTATATTTAAATCTATTTTTAAAAACACATATGAAAACAACAAAAAAAGAAGTGAATATATTTAATAGCACTTAGATAAAACTCAAAGTTAATTAGTTTATTTTGATGAAGATTAATTTTAAAAATTTATGAGGTTTAATATATTAATCTGGTATAATGTAAACATCAAATAATTTTTGTTATTACATGGAACAAAAAATATTATTTATAAATGAAATAACAATGTGATATTGATTCTTCAAATATTGTTTTTTCTACAAAAAAAAACCATTCAAATTTTAAATTATAAATAATGTACATTTAAAATAAATCTAATGATATTAAATTCAAAGTTTAAAATTTAAGTAATTGTTATTTAAATTATATCTAAACAATAGAAATTACTTTATAAAAAAACAATCGTGATAAGAAACCATATTGAATTTTGAGATGTCATTTATTATTCTATTGAATAGTAATTTTGTATATACTAAAACTTCTATAGCAACAGATACTTAGAATCATCGATTTCTATTTTATATTATTTTTTGTCATTCTTATAAGTAAAGATATAAAGATTGAATAATCGATAACTTTTACACCTAAAAAGAATAAATATGCAATATATTTTTTATAAATGTTTTGATGACACTAAGTATACATTATATGTTATTTAAATAATTATATTTGCAAATGTTCTAAACTTCAAAATTCTTAATCTTTCTTCATATTGTTTTCATGATAAATAACAAGATAAAAATAAATTAATTGATAATATTATATATAATTTTTTTTTCATACTTAAAGTTGAAATGTCGCTTAAGACATGTATAGCTAAAAACATTAATAGTTAAAATAAACGTCACTCTTTTATATGTGACTTGTGTTTTTTAATTTGTATAACGCATTATTAGCCATAACTGGAAATTAGTTATCAGACAGTAACATTATCTGTAATAATTTTATTTGCCAAAAACTAGCATTCACTTCATTTTTCCTTATATACAAGTTTTATTTTAATATCCCGATTTTTTTATTTAATATATTTATTCAGCAAATCAAAAGAAATGTATATATTTAAAAATTACACAAAATATACAAAATATAAATAAATTATTTCTTGTATTTATATCATGATATTTTATCTTTTTTATATTTTTATATTGTGTTAAAAATATGTCAATAAGTAACTTCATAAACGCTATTTTGTATGCGCATTCAAAATACTTTATGTTCATATTCTTTAGGTCATCATTGTTTAAAAAATCTTGTTTTAAATAAACTTTTTAAATTAAAAATTACTAAAATTGAAATAAAAATTATTTATTATACATGATCATTCTTTGCTTATCAAATTTATGATAAGATTAAAATGTTATATTTATATAAGATTAAAAATTAAAGTACGTATCAATAATATTTTATATATACTAAAAAATATTATCTTTACAAGACATTCATTTTGATAAGCCCTATCAAAAAATGAATTCTATATATAAGCTACTCTTATAACATTTATTATTTATATTTCATTTAATAACTTTTTTAAAGTCCTCTTCTATTATAGGTTTTTATTTGCAAACAGTAATCATGGATTTTCTTCATAAAGGGTGGTTTTCTGAGTTTTCTCCTGACGACCTAGAAAAAATAAAAAGTGGAACTTGTGATGATTCAAAATTATTAAAATCTGATGGACAAGAAATGGGTGGTGCCTGGCCTGGACAATGCTTTTCACTTCAAGTTGAAAAAGTTTTATTCCATGAAAGATCATTGTATCAAGATGTTCTTGTTTTCAAGAGTAAAACATATGGAAATGTTCTTGTATTAGATGGTATCATTCAATGTACTGAAAGAGATGAATTTTCATATCAAGAAATGTTGTGTCATCTTCCAATGTTTGCTCATCCAAACCCTGAAAAAGTTCTTATCATTGGAGGTGGTGATGGTGGAATTCTTAGAGAAGTTTTAAAGCATGATTGTGTTAAAGAAGTTACAATGTGTGAAATTGATCAAATGGTCATTGATGTATCTAAAAAATATCTTCCTCATATGAGTTGTCAATTTTCAAACCCAAAGCTTAAGCTTTTTGTAGGAGACGGGTTCGAATTTTTAGCTGGTCACAAAAACGAATTTGATGTCATTATTACTGATTCTTCTGATCCTGTAGGACCTGCTGAATCTCTCTTTGGACAAGGATATTATTCACTTTTAAATGGAGCTTTAAAAGAAGGTGGTGTTTTAAGTTCTCAAGGTAAGTTAATAAAATTTTATCCTTCCATTTATCATTAAAATCAATAGGTGAGTGTCCATGGTTAGATTTGAAACTAGTTACTGATTTGAGTATCATTTGCAAAAGACTTTTTAGTCAGGTACGATACGCAATCGGCTCAGTGCCAACATATACTTCAGGTACAATGGGATATTTATTATGCTCAAAAAACAAAATTGAGGTATAAATTTCTTTTTAATCTTGTAAACTAACTATCTTACGTACCTTTATTTTCACCTCACTTAAATTTATTTTTTCTGTAATTTTTTATTAACATTTTTATCACGTTTTACTAACTTTAGGTGAATGTTTTTGGTTGCACTTGGATCTTATTTCGCACATGTTCAATTTTAATAAAACTATTTACCCATCTGTTGCTTATGCTACTCATTATGTAAGCACCTATCCATCCGGAAGCATGGGATACTTGCTTTGTTGTAAATCTGTAAGGCACAATAATAATTAACAACAACAAACTTTGCATTTTATATTAACATTTGTGAAGTTTGATTGTTATTTTAAAATTATTATCATTTTATTTTCAGGAACGTGACTTATCAATTCCAGCTCGTACAATTACTGAAGAAGAATGTGATAAAATGAATTTGAATTTTTATAATTCTGACGTACACAGAGCAGCCTTTGTTCTACCACAATTTGTGAAGAAGGCTTTAAAGGATTCAAAATAATTAAATAATAATCTTCAAAGATATTTTTTTACTTGACAAATATACTTTTTTACATTAAGCTGCTTTTTTATATAGTGCAATAAATTAAAGTAATGTGTCATAATTGATAAAAAANAAAAAATAAAATAGTCAATTATTTTGCAGTGATAATAAGCTTAAATTAATGATTTTTTTTCATTATTGGTTTCATTAACATCATTTTGAAGTTCAATGTTTGTCATTCCTTCAATTATTTGATCTGAAGCTAAAATATCTTCTTTCTTTCCATCATCATTAGACTTCATATTTTTAAAGCGTTCATATTTTTCAAATGATTCTGTAATCTCATCATTAATTGAGAGAAGTTCTGAGAAAACAGTTTCATTTTGTACAACTTGAATAAGAGAAACTATTCTCTTATGCATTTCATGTAATGTTTCAAATAATTCATTTAAAAATTCTATACCATCCTTATCATCACTATTTGGTGGTATTTGTCTCAATAAATCTTGAAATACATTAACATTTCCTTTAACAACATCAAGTTCAGAACGTAATTTTGCTAAATTATCTGGACTAACTTCAACACCATTATCGGTATTTGGTTGTAAAAATGCTGTTGGAATATTTGGGTTAGATAATGGTTGCATAGCAGGTGCTTCTTGTGGAAATGTCTTTTGAACAGACTAAAATTTATTAAGCGATTATAAAGCAATATCATATATAAAAAAANAAAAAAACTTACCGCAGCTGGTGTATTGATTGGAGGAATTTGATCAATGTTTATTTCTGAAAATTGAACTCCTTTAGCTTTTAAATCATTGTAAACTTCTACAACATCATGAAGTTCTGGAATATCTTTAAAAGCAACAGCCCAACTTTGAATTAAATTAAGAACACGTTCTTGAATTATTTGTGGTGCATCAAATTTAGGACCAATAATTTTTATAAGTTCATTAACAAATTCTTTGCAACATACCAGAGTGCGAAAATGCATACCACAATTCTTTACACATGTTTCAAGAACTGTCAATGTGTACATGACAATTGCATTATTTTTTGACATCTCATTGTTTAAGCGTTTCTTGATAGCTCTTACGGCGTCTTTTCCACCATCGGCAGTAGCATTAATAATATCACATACTTCAATATTAAGTCCCCAATTTTCTGTTGATAAAACTGTTGCATCAGTTGCCATTTCAATTTTTTTACCAACATAAGTTTCAAAAGGATCTCCATGGAAGAAATCTGAAATTTTTCCTAATCCGGAAGAAGCAGCTTCTTTTGCTGTTTCAACAGCATTTAAAAGAGAATCTTGAATTCTATCTTGCTAAAGATAATTTATATAACATTATTAAAAAAATCTTTATCTTACCTGCATATTAAAACACAATTATTTATACTATTTTTGTAACTAAAAGTTATTTTTTAATATTAAAACTTCGAGTGGAAATCTATAACAAGACGACATATATAAAGTATTTCAAAATATTTGGAAATATATTTGAAGATATTTAAAGCGTGATACAACAAAGTTACAAACAACTAAAGACTAGTGTCGGTTGTTGTTTATATTAAACATTCGCGTCAATGCAAAGCGAAAAATAGTGAAGAACACATACAGTTGTGATGCAGTACTACACAACCATCGTGGTATATATTTACTACTATAATTCACAATTATTTAAAAAAAAAACTAATTGAAGTCTATGTGAAGGATGCATCTGTTACTTTTAGGGCAATACATTTTTGCGATAAAAAAATTTTCATAAAGGATATCTCTTTTCAATAATATCTCATCATATCCTTTATTTTTTAATTAACGATTAAATTAAAAATAAAGAAAAAGAGGTTAAAGAAGAAGAAATGATAAAATGGATGATAATATATGTTGCAATTTAACCTATGGTCTTAGGCAATAACATTAGTCAATGCATTCTTGTATTCTTTTTTTATTGATATGTAAGAGTCATGAGTATGTGTCATTTTTTTTAAATATAAAAAAAAATCAATATCACATGGTTTATTTAAAAATAAAATTATTTAACATATGACACGTTGAACACAAGAATTTTTAAGCCATTGCAATGCTTTGTCACTAAATTTTGGTCTTCCAGAATAATCTGAATATGCAATCCATTCTATTCCAGGACAAAATTGAGCTAATAAATAAATTGACTTGTCAGTACATGATGTTGCTCTAATGCGGACTTCTGTTAACTTACAATTTTTTGCTAAAGCACTCAACCCTTTATCTGTTACCCAATGACATCCATTAAAATTTATTGTTTTGAGGAATCGACAATTTTGTGCAAGAATTATTAAAAATCGATCGTCAACACATAACATATGAGATGCTTCAAATTCTTCCAAACATTTTGCATTACGAGCAATTGCAAACAGAGCGCGATAAGATATCTTCAGACGACATAATTTGAGTGAACGTAGTTTATATGCTGCAGCCCTATTACTGGTACCAAAAAATCTTTGTAAGTGATAAGAATTTATATATTTAACATTTAATGCCAGATGTGTCATATTTGGAATATTATTGGTGATAAGTAATAAAACCTCATCCATTATTCTATTACATGATATATGTAATTTTGTTATCTTCTTACCAAGGGCTCCAATAAAAATACGTAAAAATTCATTTGATTGTTCCACTGCTGCATTAGTCATTTCTTCACAATTTAATTGTAAATGAATATCAGAAAGGTATGGTAAATTTAATAATCTTGATACAAGATTTGTTCCATTCTCTTCTCCTGAAACGGATAAACCAATCTTTGTTAATGATAATGGTAAATTTGGAAGAGTACAAAAATAATTACCATATAGATCAACTTCTCTTAATTCCATACCTTCAATAGTACATTCTTGTTGATTACCTTCATTTGAATGTTCAAAAAATCTACATAAGGAAAGTTGAGATATATGGGGACATCTTTGAGATAAATTTAAAAGAGAATTTGCTGGATCTTCCATATTTTGTAAAAAATTTAATTCTAATACTTCTAAATTATCACCAATACCATGTGCAATGTCATAAAGAGCTTGATCATCTATTGATCGACAATCATTGAGATAAAATTTTCCAATATTTGGATTATTAAATACAAGATGAAATATTCCATCACTTGTTATCTAAAATGTACACATTATATATACTTTAGTTATTCATTTTAACAAACCTTTGTGCAACCACTTAAATCAACAGTATAAAGATTTTGTGATTTAACATTTCTTAAACCTTCACTAGTTAAATTTTGAAGAGATCTAAGTTCAAGACTTTCTAATAAAGATTGATCTTTTGTAATAGATAATATTCCCTATACATTAAATAATTTTAATCACATTTTTATACAATTTTAAAACATACTTTATCACTTGTATTTGAACATAATGTAATTCCAATCTTTCTTAAGTGGTTATTATTTTGAACTAAATTTGATAACAACGAATCATTTACCTGATCACTTAAATAAAAATTGACTTCAGTTAAATTAGCTCCAAAATAAGGTGATGATATCAATTTTGCGCAGTCATCGTGATAAAACTATAAAGAAAGGATAAATATTTTATAAATAAAAAATAAAAATTTTAATTACCTGATCATGAGAACAAAAAAATTCCATTAACCTTTGTTTGCAACTTTCAGGAAGAAACATTAAATTACTATTTATATATGTTTTACACATAGTACTGAGACTAATATCAAAAAGAGTTCGTACCATTATTTATAGTAAATAAATATTATTGCTATAATTTTACTATTTTTTGATTATATTTTTTAAAAATATATTTTATTTCTATTAGAATATATATATATTATCGAAATGGAATTATTTATTCATTAAATGAGGAAGAATATCAATCACGACAAATTTTTAGCAGCTGACACAACCTCATCTCTAAGAAAAATTTAAAACACGTATCTTTCGTTATAATAAAAGATCTCAAATCAAGATGATATAATAGAGGTACACGTTTAAAATATATCTTAACTCACGAGAATAAACGAATATATATATATACATACATATATACAAGTATGCAAAAAGAATTGGTGGTAAAAAAACTCTAAGAATGAAATATGAAAATGTATAGAGAATATATATTATTATAATATAAAGAAAATAAAGTGCATTAAATTAGATAGGCTAATATTATAATATTAAAAATATTAAAATATATATATATTTCTATATGCCATTCAAAGATATCATAAGATTAATTTTAATCTGATGATTTGACAAATAAGAAATATAGAAAAAAAATTAAAAAGTAATGTTTTTAGTATAAAGTTTTGTTTAATATAATGAATTATTTATGTATATATATTCTTTTGAATGGCCATCATTTTAAAAACATATTTGTTAAGCTATATATTAATATATTTAAATAGCAAACGAAAAGATAATATTGATAATAATCGAGTTTTTTCTTTTTATTTATATCACTTTAAGTGTAGTGAAAACTGCTTCTTGAGTTTGTTTTTTACAACACTTTGAATAGACTTATACATATATAAAATTAAAAAATACTCATATGTATTATTATAATAACAAAATGTTAAGTAAAGCATCTGGAAGAGAATACATTATATATATATAAACATTGTAATTAATTTTTTAAATCATAAACAATAAGTTATAACAATATTATTATATTTATAACTTTATGAGATAAACATTTTTAAAAATTGTTATATAAAAAGTATGAGAAGCTTAATCAAAGAAAAATAAAATGTTTTTAATGGAATCATAAATAATCTTTCAATTTTTTTATCTGATCAAATATATTATTAGATATAGTTTTAGATAAAACCATTATAAATATATATATTACAGTTTATGTTTTGAAAGTGTTATAAGTTTTTATTTTTATCCAAAGATATGGGAAGATCATGAAGTTAGATCAGGTATATAAAATAAAAAGAAAAAAATAATATATACCATCCATAAATATAAATAAAAGAAAGAAAACAAAAAAGCTTGACATTTATTCATACATTTTCTTAAAGATTTTTGTAGTGATCTCCTACAACTAAAATATTTTATTACAAATATTAAGCCTCTCATCTTTTTCAATACATATAATTTTTATAAGATTTGTTTTTGAATAATGAAATACTCTAACAATTGTATTTTTATTTCTTCAAATACCCTTTTTTCAAGTATTTATTTAATTATTCTTTTTTAAATACTATCCATTACATCTGTGAAATTATATATTTCTTTTATTTATTTATTTTTTTATACTTTCCTTCATCTTATGTATAAATAATAAATCTTTTGTTTCAACTTTCTTCGCAACATTATTATTTATATATAAAAAAGTTTCTGAACAATATATATAAGTAAATCATTATTTGTCAATATTTTATATGATTAAAATTTTGTATTTTTATTTATTTATTATAACAACCCGATAATAAAAATTTTTTTTAAACTTAATGTAATTTGATTTGAAAATTTTTGATAAAAAAAATGTTATTTAATAAATTAAATTTAAATTTATAAAAGGTTTAAATACAAACAATAAAGTAAAGGTAAATTTTAAATAGTAAAAACAATAGGGTTTAGCATCACAATGATAAATTGTAACAGGTGCGGAAATGATATTAACATCATTTTTGGTATAATTAACTTTTTTAAACATATGTAAAGTGGTAGGTACATTTTAATTGATGCGAGGTTTAATTAAGGTCAAAGGATGTTACAATAAGATGATTTTTAAACTGTTCCCCTTAAATATAATATATTTTTATTTGGTCCCGTTAACTATCATTTACCATATCTTAATTACCTTTCCTTGGAGAACATATATATCCTTTTTAATCCTCACCAAATAGATTATTTGTCTTCCTTATAATATATGATGTTTGACTTCTTTTTCATGAAACAATACAATCCATTAACAATCACACTTAACTCTCCTCACAATGTTTCCAGATATAATGTTATTAGTAATTAAGGACATTCTTGATCAGTTAGACAAACAAAAAATGCACATCCATAAGTAAATCTAATAATAAGAAAGTGTATTGCTTTAATAAACTATATATATATATGTATGATAAGTAAGATATGATTATTTTCAATAAGTAATTCTTAAGTAGCACTTAAACAGGTATAAATATAATTAACTTTAAAGTGAGAAGATTTAACAAGAAAGTGTAATAATAATATAAGATCATTTGATTCTTTGAACATATAATGATAAGTTAACAAGATATTTGTTAATAATTAACAACTCATTCTATTGTTTCAATAATTTAACTTCATTGAATAATTGATATTAAAGTGCATATATATAAACATCAAAAACTTTTTTAAACTTCTCATCTTTTTTTTTTATTTATTCTCTCAATACACATTTTCTTCATGTTGATTTCTATTGAAATGAATATAACTTTAATACAAAGAATTTCAAACAAATAAGAAAAATGTTTTCTATTGTTATACTGCCATTCTAAGACAATCTATTAGAAGTAGATTAAAACATTACGTATCTCCATACTCTTTCAATTCATATGATTTGAAAAGAAGTTAGTTGACAATGACTAGGAATCATACAATATATATATATATGAACTTTTATATATTTGCTTTTTATAAACTTTGTTTAAATTTTGAAAGAGTTATTGTATATATTAAGGTAAAAAGTATATGATCAAAATCGGCAGGTCTTTATCAATAAGATATAACATATGAGAAAATATTTTTATTTACAGATAGATATGAATGATATGATACAATATATTTATTATAAACTTTTGTCATTTTTCTTTTGTTATAATCCCTCTTTTTATTATTATTATTATTATTATTATAATTTCTACTTCATCATAAATATATAATACATATACTTCACCAATATCATTCACTAGAATGTATATAATTCTTTTATCAGCATCCTTAACTCTATTTAAATATATAATGTTTAGGTAAAGTAATATTAGGCAAAGCATGTCCCTAACATCTTTAAACACTTTCCCTTCATCTTAACTCCATATGCTTTTAAAAGGTACTGTTGATTAAATGGTGAAATGAAATAATACTAAATAAATTTATACTTCAGATGCACACGGCTCACTTGTTGTTTAGTCATACTGTAATATCTTGATGAAATGAAAAATTGGGATATGTTAAAATAACATATCACTTGATGATACACACACAAAACCTATAAACAAGAAAACAAAAAAAAANAAAAAAAAATCTATGGTGAAATATTATTATGGGCAAAATATATACACATAAAATACATGTCATGATTTATATTTTGTGGTTCCATTTTCTTAACGAACTTTTGTTGCAATTTGTGATATTGAATTAGAATAATAAAATGATTATATCATATTATGTTACATGCGATGTAGTCATAAAAGTATTTGCTTATAAAATCAAAAATTCACAGGATAAATTATATATGATAAGGAGAGAGAAGAAGTTATAGTTATATACATAATATATAAAAAATTTTACATCATCATTATGTCTCCTTTAATATATTAGAAATATCAGATGGTTTAATAAAAAAAGCTTCATAAAAAGTTTTTTTTATTACAAAAATAATTTGAAATTTATAGAAAAATCTAGGGAGAAAAAAAAAATGTTTATATACATATTGTCTATTTATGAAATAAAAATTAATTTTTAATGTTTATATATTATCAAAATTATATTTCGTTTTTTTTAAAAAAAAAAATTATTTTTATGGTTAAAAGTTATTTTCTTTTCTGATTAAAAATCATACTTGTTATTGAGTAAAGAATGTATGAATATTTTAATGTTGTACTTATACAATCAATGTAATATATGTTATCATTCTTAGAATAAATCTATCCACTTGAAAAATTAAATTACTAAGCATAATCTTTTCAATCAAGCATCTTCTTGATTTGCTTCGCTTCTTATGTAAATTGTCATGCGCATATTATATCTATTTATACTACTCAACTTTTATACTAAAGTCGGCTCTTTTTACCTTTAAGAAAATAACGTGGTAAAAGTTTATTTGTTATCTGAAATTGTTACTTACTTATCTTTTTCCTCCAATTATTCATATAACTATTCATCCATTTACTTTAATTTCTACCTCTACCTAGCTATGGAAGTCCACGTGAGTACCTAATTGATAACACAGTAGATTTATAAGAAGAACAATTAAATTATACATATATATATCTGCCAATGGCGGTGTGACATTTTGTCTATAAAAGTTCCTTAGTAAAAAGTCATTTAATATTAATGATTCTTAATTTTATTGCAAGATACAGGTAGATATATGATGTCGGTGTCCCTCTCATATATATATATATAATCGTTCGATGCATGAATAAGAAGGCAATTTGAGAAGACTTGGTTTAGGTAAATCTTTTTTCATACAAACTTGTGAAGATTGTCTAAAAGATAGGCTGATAAAATAAAAGTAGTTAGTATGCCGACTGCCTACCTACCACATATTGGATGAAGGATAAAATTTATTGCCTCTAACAATTGTCAAGCACATATAAGTTATTACTGAGAAAATAAAGTTATGATTGGGTAAAGAAAATAAGATGGATAAGAAGAAGCTGGTTGGTATTAAATAAAATATTGTAAAACGACTTAATTTATTCTCGTTTAAGGAAATCATAAATCTATGGATAGTGTTTAATTGCTTACAACTAAAAATGCCTTAGACATATTATTATAATAATTAGCTTATTAGTTCACCTGTCTTATATAAAAGATATCTTTTATTAATTACCAATACATGATAAAGTGATTAAGAAATATGCTTTATGTATATATATATGGTAAAATACTTTACTTCTAATAATATCAGTAGATAATATGATAATTAAAATTTATATCATTATACTGTATTTTATGATATTCATTAATATTTTCTGTTTGTCATTATAAAGAAAGCTTGAAAATCCTACTAAATTTAACATTCATTAAAATAATAGTTTAATTTTTTATTCATAAACAAGCATACTAACAATATTGGTACCATCTTTGATAAATGATACACTGTTGACAGATTTAACAATTTCATATCTTGTTAAAAGATTGGCAAAGAGAATGGCTGTCTTGAAACATGATTATATATTAACATTATAGCATATCCATATTCAAAAAGTTAATTACGATGACTCATATAAACTAAACTATACACAATCATATTGTGAATGCATCACTTTATCAAGTCATCATAATAAGGTATTCATAGATTTCACTATTAGATTTATTCAACACCAATTATGTCACAAATATTACTCTCAATATTGTGTCTCCTAAATATATATGTAAAAAAAAATATGTGGAATTAGGGACAAAATATATGAATAACATCATATATGTATATATTGATGACTTTTGTTTCTCTTTTTCATAACACTTCCTGAAACTTTATTATTCAACAATTCAAGTATCACCTTAGTTTTTTACATAACAAAAAGCATCCTATTGTCTTTCAAAATATATTACTTCCGATTGAACTTTACATTCAATATGTCTTGCTTTGTATAGTTTTAACGGTTTCTATACTTAAACAATATGATGCATGAAGATTCCACTGAGATGATGCATATGATTTTCAATATCAGATAAATTCTTTTATTGTATAAAACGATTACTCTTCCTACTACTTTTTTTTTTACATATTAATTTAAAATAAATAAATTCATTTAATTATCAATCCTTGTATGTGCAATAGTTAAAATCATTTTATTTTTTAATAATATATTAAAATAAATTCTATTAAAAATAATTATATTTTAAATATTTCAACTTTGTATCTAAAAAATAAATTAATTATTTCTAAATGATTTTTTTATTAAATAATGTACAAAAAAATTTGCTGATCGAATTAAATTATTCATTTCACATTTTTTTATAATTTATATATTTTATCCTATCATTTTACGTTCTTTCTACATATAATAATAATCCAAAACACCTCAATGCCTTACCTATTCAAGCCAATTTATTTTGCCATTTAAACTTTAAATATAACTTTGAGTATTATTTATCTTCTCTCTATACAACAAACATCTTAAAAAGTATCTCTTTTCATCAACGTATACCACTTTCATTAAATTATATATTTAAATTTTTTTGTCTCCTTTTTATTGTCTAGGACAAAAATTCAATTAAAAATTATTCATAAAATATCACTAGATAATTATTTTTTATAACAACCAAATTATTAGTTTATGTATTTTTAATGTATTTGATAACATTTGTAATTATTTTTACAACTTTTTTAATATGTTTTACCATCTAAGAAATACATTAATATTTGTGTATATATTATTTTTTTTTATTTCAAGATTCATATTCTTTCTTTCATTATTAAGTTATTTTATATTTTTCAATATATGCTTAAAATTGTGTGGTAAATTGCTAATATTTTAAAGGCAAAGCTATTATATATATAAAAAATATCATTCTATTGTTAGTATAACAGAAGTTGAATCACTTATTCAAAGTTTGTCAATCTTTTGGACTGCCTATTTTTCGTTTGAATTGTTTTCCTTCTATAAATAACAACCATCTTCTTTAGTGTATATAGAGCTTATCATTGAGATTATTATGCATGTCTTTGTATATCTGTATATTTAAATGATGACACCTCTTTTCTCAATTGGTGAAAATCTATATTGAGGCGGAGTATCATGCCAAACTTTCTTTATCATTTTATTTTATTTTGATGAGCTGAAGTACATGCTGTATATTTTTCTCATTTACCTAAGATATATATTGTTTAAAAATTTCCTTTTTAAAAATTTTTAGGTATTTCTTCTTCATTTTTTTATACCAAACACATCTTGACATTCAGATAAAACCTTTTTTTTAATACCTATTGCTAATTTTATGACAATATTCAACACTAAAAAACTTTAAGGTATAAATACCAGTTGAAGTTTGAATGCATCACCATATTAAATAAGTTTAAAAAGGTACATTAAAGCTTCTCTTTGCTTCCTAACAATTTTTCTTTTAACCATCTTCCAAATAAACTAATATTATATATATATTCACATGGAAGAATATTCTCGAATTGTATGTATATATGCATGAAGGAGAATTTTAGATAGGCTAAGCTTTTATTATTTTCATAGTTTCCTGTCTCTTCACTTCCCTCCTTACTATCTGTTTCCATATAATTTTCTATCTTTATGAACTGAAGAAAAGTATCTTGAATAGCGCCTCACCATATAAATATACCTATAAAATATTTTATAAACTCCTCCCTGTCTTCATTTGATTCTTTTGAAATAAGTTTGTTTGTATGTATATGTGTAAAAGACTTAACAACTACTCTCCTAACCACACATGGGACACATCTATTATATTATTATTCTTCTTCTTCACTATTTTTCCAACACCTTAAAACTACCAATATGCTCGTCTTCAAAGAACCTCTATCTTACCTATCATTCTTATCGACAACTATATACTCGTACATTTAGGTTTTTTTTACTCTATTCCCATTTTCCTTCAATTGAAATTTTTTTTAATCATTTTTATAATACAGTAGTCGTTTTATGTGACAAAAAATTTTTGTCGGAAGCATTATTATAATGAAAAATGATAAACACAAATATTTCATTTATCATCAGTATATATCCCATTCTTATATGTATATAATCAAAACATTAATAGAATATTTTTACATTAAATTGCTATATATAATAATTCTTTCATACTAATCATAAAAAATTTTATCAACGTCATATATAACTATCATATTAATAAATAATGCTTCAAACACCTTCACAATTTATGATGTTATAATATTTTTATGATAATTTCTTTTTATAGATTTTTCTCTTTTTAAAAATTAATTTTGCCTTAAAATTTCTAACCTTTGAATATTATTAATATTTTAATGCAATTCACATTTTTGTATTGGTTACAATAATAATGAGTATAAACGGAGATTTTTTAAAGTGTGTTGAAATTAGACCAAATAAAGATAATTTAAGTTCACTTTGGACCAAAGAGAAGTTGGACAAAGATCAAATAATTGGTATTATAGATAAGGTATGTTTAAATATTAAAAATTCTACCATCACAATAAAGAATATATTTAAAAAAAAANAAAAAAAAATCTATCATTTAAAAATAATTATATTTTTATTGTAATTTTTATTATTCTTATAAATTTAAAAAAAATATAAACAAAAACTATTTATTTTTTTTAAATATAATGCCTTCCCAAGATGTATATTTTCTTCTTATAATAAAAATATAAACTTACACGTAATATATATAAAGTTGAGAAAAGGTTATGATAACCTTAAACATTATATACTTTACGTTACTGTCTTAGAAGAATCAAAGGGATGAAAGAATGACAGTCCTTATACAAAGATCATTTGTTGAAATTATAAACAGTAAATAAAATAAATTTGTAAATATATCTTTTACTTGAAGGTTTTAACATTTGTATAAAAAATTGTAAAAAAGTATATAATACTTTTATATTTAAAAAGCAATACTGAATATTTAAAATAATTAGCAATATTTAATTTGATACACGTTTTCAGTTAATAAAATATACACGAGACATTTGTCCCAAATATAATTCATAAATATATTCTATTAGTGAGAATTTTTTAAAGATGAATATAAATAACTTTTCCTTACCTGACTGTTATTATATATTAACATAGATTTTTAGATATAAATCATTTTAATATTTAATTAGATAAGAAACGTAATGATAAAAAAAAANAAAAAAAAATTTATGCACTGTAATGATATATTTATAAATATATAAACTAAAAAATAATAATATAATTCATCAATTTATTTATCAGTTTTACAGTATCTTTTATAAGATGATATATATTAATTTAATAGTCACAAACTGTCATTATCTAGTTTATATGAAATATGTATCAAAAGCTTTGTTGTTTCATCACATTTAAATGTCTTCAGTACTTTCTTATGAAGATGATTAACAGCTCCGCTTTCTCTTATCATAATTTGTTAAGGTGATTCTTCTTTACAACAAATAATGCTTCAACATTTTGACATGTCAATTAATAGAAGCTTGGTCTTGTCAAATGCGCTCAGTAACAATATCATAGTTTTTATTTAGATTTTATTCTTAATATTTACTGAGGAGTTGCAATCTATAGATGTTAGTTGAATTGATGAGACTTTTAAGATATGAAATGAAGAAAAATTGGACAAGATGAAACTTTTTTGACATTATTGGTTAGATTTATGTATTGTTATAAATATATTATTCTTTTACTCATAAATATAATAGATTATAAACTAATTTTCTTGTCAAAAAATAGTTTTTACTATAATTCTTTATTACATATTTTAGATTAATTATTAAAAAGTATCCTTATAATTTTTTTGTAGTAATTTATAAACATTATATATGATTTATAAGGAGTATTTATATATTGTTTCATCTATACTTGAAGACATTTTTATAAAATGCTCTATATAAAATGTTTTTTCAAACATCTCCTATCATGTAATTTTATAATACCAAAAAATATAAATACTTTCTACAATTATTATTTCCATTTCTATTTAATAGCTTGCTTAATAAAATACAATTGCAAAGATATTTTGATGTTAAAATGAATTACATTATCAACTTAATTTGATAGGATATTAAATTATTATATAATGACTCTTTCAAATATAATCCTAATGAAAAAGTAAAGATTTCATATATTATTTATTATTATCAAAAAAGTTAAGCAATTAATATAAGATACTGTAACTTATAATAAGGCATTTAATTAATTATTTCAAATTACTAAAATTATATCAAATGTTTATTACAACATATAGAAAAAATTGTACTTTTACTCATCATAATATTTTATTATTTTATATTTCTTTCTACAATTTTAACAATATATTTATTTTGTAATATACATCAAATATTATTTTTTCCATTTGACTACTATAAAATACTAAATTTACCTTTCAATCTTCTTGAAATTTTTTAAAGATAAATCTAGTTTATCATATAATTTTTTTTTCTTTTTATCTCTGTCTTAGTTAAATATATTAATATGTATAAACAAAATATCTTACTCAATTTGGGATGCTTGTTTTGATGTCTAGAGAAGCATGTTTTCAAATTGTTTTTTATAAAATAATAATAATGATGTTTAGAAAACTATCAGAGGCTTATCATGTTTTTATACTCACTTAAAAGACATTATACAGTATGTTCTTAGTGATAAAAGTTTTGAGGGTAACAATTTCAAATACATAAAATAAATATGTAATGTTAGACGGTTAAAGATGTATAACTCATCCTTCTCATAAAAATGATAGAAGATTAGATACATTTTTAAAGTTTTTAACATTTATACAGTACATATAACTAGAATATTAGTAACCATATTTTTTATACTTTTTTAATGGTAATCCTTTTTAATAATTTAACAAAAATGATAACATTGTTTTTGATGTCACAAATGTAAAATTATATTTCAAAGCGAACTAATTTTAATTAGATAAGAAGTATTTTATTTCAGGAACTTGAACAACAAAGATAAGCATGCACCTTATTTGATGATAAACTATCATCTTTTATAAATATGATAAAAAGGTATCATCAATGACGCTACCAAATTATCATTAACTACTTATTAACCCATCATTTTTCATTTCGCTCTGTTATTCACCATATTCTTTAAATTTTATATTCAGCTGTTTAAATATTGTTGTTTCAATTATCAATTATTAAGAAAAATTAAGATAGGAAGTAATATGAAAAAGATACGTTTACTAATAGGTGCGCTTACCAGAATTTTTCATTTATCATTTAAAGCCATTTTCTTTTTAACTATTAGAAAAGATGCATATAACTTTATAAGGTAATGTACTTTTGGCTCAGGAAATGCTATGCCAATCCTTAACATTATGTAATGATGCATAACGAAAGATGAATGGTGACAAGGTTTTGTCTTTTGATAAATATTTTTATAAAAGTACACGATTCTTTTAAAATGCTACTTTTTAAATCTTTATTCATATTTTTTAACAATTTCAACACAATCAGCTTATTCTTCTTTTTATAATGATAATATTCTTTTAACTGATACGTAACTTTACAATTTTTACAGATACTTCTTAATTTAAGACAATGAAACAATAGGTTATCAAAATAATAATTGAGTTTTTATAGCTATAAGGACAAAAAATTTATTGTTATAAAAAATGATAAGAAAAGTTATAATTCTTTCATTTCTACTTTTTTTTTAAAAAAATTGGCACATTTACTATTATTATAGTATGACTAAAATTAGCATAAACTATAATGATTTAAAACTTTTTTTTGAAACAATATTAACTATACTCCCATTTTTGATTGATTTGTTTTATTTCAAATAAAATTATAATTATGCTACTTCATTATATTTATTTAAGATGATGTTTAAGATGTGCCTAAGAAAGTGATAGTCACAATATTATGTTCCATATGTATACATACATCTTTAAACTATTTACCTATCTTGGTACATACATATATAAATATATATATTTTCAACATCTTATAAGTAAAAGCAATTAACCATACGGATAGGTAATTTAAAGATAATGTATGTTAGACCAATTATGGAGTAGGATAAGCTTGTGGAAAAATTATTTAAGGACAATACCTAGATATATAGCATCTTATTACTATTCGCAACATTAGACATACAGAAATAAATCTGTTAATAAACAGCCTGGTCATAATATTGAATTTATAATTTTTTCTTCCTTCTCGAAAATAAAAATTTATTAATAAATGTTATTTTAATTTAATATTTTCTTTTAGAATTCAACAAACGATCCTAACGCTATATTATTGTTTGGCTTAATAAGACCAGAACCAGCCGCAGTTATGGATGCGATAAATGTAACAGTGAAAACTCTTGATAATAAGGTAATTTATTTAGATATTATATATATAATATAATCTTATTTATTCCATATTTTTAGATATATGTTCAAACAAGAAGAGAAATAGAAGAAAATGAAAAATTAATTAGTAATAAATGGATTAATAATATTGAGAAAGGTGATGAAAATATATCCGTGTCTACTGAAGTCATTGCTGGTGGTATAAAAAATGAAGATAAGAAGATAATAGATGGTGAAAAAGATTCTCCTACATTAGATTATGAATCAACTATTCATGAAGAAAAATCGTAAGTTTTATATAATCAAATTATATTAATTTAAAGTATTCCCTATATATATATATTAAAAGTTAGATATAGTAATAGATTTATGTATCCATATTATTATACAAATCCTATAAAATAACCATATATTTTATCATGAATATTTAATTTTTGTAAACAGAGACACGTTATTGATAAACTTAATAAGCTTTAAAAATTATTATCTTATTAAGATAATTATATATGGAACAACCCATATTCTCTCATTCTTGTTTATATTAAAAGCAAACGCTAAAAATATATATATTTTTTTNTTTTTTTAAATTAATAAGTTTTTTACACAATCAAAAATGATTTGTGTCAACAGTAAAAACAAAACTTTTTAGATTTAGATAATAATTGTAATAGTTTAATTTTTATATCTTCTATTGAATAATCCAGTGTTAAGATCGTATCTTGGTGGCCTGTTTGATTTGAAATATAATAAACATAAAGATATCATTTCATTTTTAAAATTTTATTTTCTACTTTTTCGATTTTAGAGATATATAAAGATGTTAATACAAAAATAATTATATTTAAAATTAATTTTGTCAATGAAGATGAATATTAATTGTTTGCCACACTGATCCACTATTACTTTTGATGATTGACAATTTTATTTAGAATATCATTTTTTTTATTTACATTAATATTTATTATCTTTTTTTTTCCTCCAAATTCTTTATTAATATTGTAAACAGTTCATAACGACATCATCAATTTACAATTATTTAAAAAATGAAAAGAAAAAAATAAAAGGTAATTTTTATAGTACATTTTATATAGTTCATATAACTTTTAAGGAAATGAATATTTTAAATTTTATGTATATTTTTTAAAATATATCCAAAAATGAATATAATTAATAATATATGCTATATGTTTTTTTTCTAATTAAAAATTATGTACTATAATAAATATAATAGGAACATTTCGTTTCAATACCTGAATTAATAATTAATTTGCTTTTAAATATCAAAAAGAGTTTGTTTTTTTATTGTTTTTATATAAATTGTAATGGAAACATGGTATAAAAGGATTTTATATAAATTTAATACGGGTTTCCTGATATAATATAAAATATAACTTACTTCTGACCGCAGATTATATTAACAAAGATGTTAATATTCCGAATTTGTTATCACTTTTCTTAATCCTTACGACCCACTGACCCATATTATAACATACTTTGAAAACGAAAGCGAAATTTTTGAATTTTTTAATTTACAGGCAAACTTCCTCGCAGCCAATAAAAGAATCATATTCTTTTAATTGCAGTGAAGATAACGATCCTAACGGTCAACATCGGTGCCATCTTTGTTCCAAAAGCTTTTCTTCCGCTAGGTAAGTTGCTGTTTTCATTTCATCAAACAATATTAGTTTCCTTATAATTGCTCTTTAATGTGCTATAAAATTTTATGTAATTGGCATACAATATCATCAGTTTGTATTACCTCTTAAAATTGGTTATTTTTAATGTTTATAAGTAATTATTTATAATATTTTTAGTGGACTTAAGCAACATAGTCACATACATTGCAGCTCAAAACCATTTAGATGCCATATCTGCAATAAGTCATACACACAATTTTCAAATCTTTGCCGACACCGTCGTGTACACTTGGATGGTTGGACCTGTAATAATTGCAATTTATCATTACCTAATCATTCAAGCTTAATAAAGCACCGTTCCATTTGTGAAATGGCTTCAACATTATATAAACCAATCACAAATCCTCATGGAATTTTAAACGTCTCAAATTATTGGCCACCATTTTTAAATATCAATTCAAATGTTCATTTTCCATTTCCAAATCCATTGTTTCCTTCTATAGGTTTTCCAAATCTTAGAAATAATTTGATGAATAATACTGGTTTTGGTGAAAACAATAATGAGCGTGAAACTAATAACAATTCTTCTAATAATTCAGAATCTGATATAATACCTTCAATTTTGTATGTTTTAATTATTATCTTATTATATTTATTTTTTATAGAAAAAATTTTGAAAAAACATCTTCTCCTGAAATTCAAAATTCTTTAATTTCATCACAATTAACATTAGAATCTAAAGGTCATGAAAATGAAAGTAATCCACTTGACCTTTCATTAAATAAAAATATAGAAAAGTATATTTCTGATGGTATGGAAACAGAAGAAAAATTAGAAACTCCAAATGATAAAGAACATAATGATGATGAGAAGGATATTCCTAAGAACTTTACATTATTTCAACCTCAATTAAATATAACACCTACAATAACATCACCTAATAGAAAGTCACCTGAAACAAATCCTTTAATGTCATTACTTGAACAATCTGTTAAAAACACCACAAAAAATATAACTGAAATTACACCTCCAATGAATCCTTTCTCTACATCAGCATTTTTCAGTATGCTTCAACGACCATTTCAATATTCTAATCTATTATCACAAACAGCAATGCAACCTCAACATGCTATAAATAATATGACTAATGGCCATATTAATGGATTACGTGGTTCGCATAAGTCAACATCTAATGGATGTGGCTTATCATTAAATTCGGCGCCTCATTTTAAAAGTAATAAAGATCGTTACACATGCAAATTTTGTAATAAAGTCTTTCCAAGAAGTGCAAACTTAACAAGACATTTAAGAACACATACAGGTGAACAACCATACAAGTGCCAATATTGTGAAAGAAGTTTCAGCATCAGTTCTAATCTTCAAAGACATGTAAGAAATATTCACAACAAGGAGAAACCATTCAAATGTGATCAATGTGATAGATGTTTTGGACAACAAACAAATCTTGATCGTCATATCAAAAAGCATGAAAATGGTAGTGTAGGCAGTCTTTCAGGAAAACAATCTGCAAGTCCACCTTCACTTCATAATAAAGCATCAAACGGAATAGATTTTACAGCACAATCAATATTTGCAGCTACAAAAAATGCCCTTTTTAATAGACCGTTAATATAAATTGTATATCTTTTCTATTTATTTTTTTTAAAAAAAAAACATTTTTTTAAATAATTTTTCATAAATATTAATTAATATATATTTATAAAAAAAAACATTTATTATTGTTTATTATTAATTAAAAATTAGCTTATAAATACATTAGTGGAATGTGTTATTAAGTTTGCGTCCTTGGCATACTATTTATCAATTGAACTTTAAAAATTTTCTTTCATACTTTTCTAAACAATTTTGATTACTTTCTGTAATTTTAGCTGTTAAATATATTATTCTTCTTTCAATTTTGATATCAATTATATCTTTTTTACAATCATCATACTCAGGACAACACTTACTCATTTGATAACATTTATTTTGTAGTTTGTTAACATCAGAAAAACATTTCCCTAATTCTAATTGTGATTCTTGTTCTTTCATAATTTTTTTTGTTACAGCCATCAATTCATTTGCATTGCTATTACATATATCAGTACTTCCACCAATATCGTCATGTTTTTGAAGACATTTACGTAACTTCATATTTCTTCTTATATACAATGAATAAAGTTCGCTTAAATATGGAATGTTTAAGTCACCGCACATATTTATACCGGATAATAAAATTGATTCTGTGCTTGGAATTGCTGGTCTTTCTGATATCAATGATGCACAAGTATCAAGAATTAGATTTACATGACTTCGGCATTTTAAATAATGATCACATGATGTGAGGAATTTTGTTTCATTTGGAAATCTTATATCATAAGTAATTGAATGTAATTTTTTAAACTTTTCAATCTCCTTTTTATAATCAGAATTGTTAATACTATGAACAATATCTTCTTCGACATGTCTATTCAAAATATTAAATTGATTGTTATCGGAAATTGGTTCACATATTATATCACCAAATATGGTATCATCATCTTGATGTTCGTTATTATTATTTATGTCAATTAATTTTTCTATATCATTTGTATCATTCTCTATCCTTTTAACAAATTCATTTAATGCATCAACGCTTATTGTTTTATCTTCTTTTACTTTGATTAACCTTTCATTTAAAGTTTTTTTCCAATTAATAAAAGAATTTCTTAAATTAATTGGCTTCGTATTATCATCTAAAATTTTTACGGCTCCTGCATATCTTGATTTACATCTTTTTACAATATCGACAATATTTTTTAATGTTGTATCATTGATTATTGATGATGATAAATGTTGTTCATTATTGTTATCAAATTTACTTTCTGACATTTCAATTAGTTCTTCATGATGTGATTCATGGGATGATTTTTTTGAAGCATTCAATTTATAAAAAGAAATTTGTTTTTCTTTAAATTCTCTTTCAAGTTCTTCTTTTCTTTTCAATGCAAGTATTTTTTCAAGATGAGCTTGATATTCTTTTTTCATTATATCTAATCCATCAATATCCTGAAGATTACTTTTATTTTCTTCTATTTCCAATACATTCTTGTTACGGATATTTTTATTCAAGTTGTTGTGTTCAAACAACTTTGAAGATTCTAATTTTTCTTCCTTATCTTCATATTTAGTTCCTTGAAGTAAAGTATTAAGTAGAGCATGATCACTATTTATGTCATTTTTTGAATCTGTGCTATTTTTACTTTCATTCTCACAGGGTAAATTAACATTTAAATTGTCAATTTTTATTGAACTTTTAGCAATCTCATTATTATGAACTTTTTTATGTGATTCTATTAAACTTCCATTCTGTTCAATTTTTATATTATCTATATGTTCATTATCAGATGTATCCATTTTCTTTACAAAATTATTATCTTTGTATGATGTTGTTTTTAACGTGACATTTTCAAATGTTAAATGTGTATCTTTTGTTATCATCTCCAGATGTGGGGGATATTCTGTTGATGAAAGAAGTTTTGGAAATTGAATTTTTTTAAATTTATTTAAAATTAATAAAAATGGATTGCTTACTTCTCCTTTATTTGAAGAGATATTTTCTTCAACATTTGTTGTGTTTAAATCAAAGTTATTGTTTCTTTCTTCTTCACTATATTTAGACAATTCATTATAATTATTATGTTTATTAATTTCAATAAATCCTACTTCATTAGCATTCATATGTGATTTATTTTTGAAGCTTTTTAATGTATTTTTTAATTGTTCAGATAACAAATCGATTTTTGTCTGATCCAAGCCTTTAACAATTTTGTTTTTCTTTTCATTAATTTTTTCTACGTTATCTGATATAGGTTCTGTTTTGTTGCACAAAATAATAATTGTTTTATCTTTCATCTCATTATTATTATTATCATTATCATCATGAATTTTTACATCAACTAAAGATGTGAAAGAGTTTTTTTCATTATTTTCTATTAATTCATTTTTTTCACCATATCCAACTTTTTGAAAATGATTTTCACTATCAATATTTATATTATTATTTTTATTTACATTATTTATTATCACTTCCTCATTTTCCATTGAATGTGAAGATGCACTTGAGTCACTCTTTTTAATAACTGAAGATTTCTTTTGTGTTTTGATGTGAACACTATCAAATGAAACTTTATCATTGTTTGAATTATCTTTTGGAGCATTTTCAAGATTTGTTAATGATTCACTACTGTGATAACCACTTAAATTATTTCCGACACGAATATTTAGTCTTCTATTGTCATTTGATATAGAAGAATTTTCATTGTAAATATTCCTTGATTTGTTTGGATGTCTTCTTTTATTTTTTGATTTGTTCTAAATTTTAAAAATAAAAATAAATATTATGTATCATTACCTTGCAAAGAGAGAGTTGTTTTTTTAATTGTTTATGTAAATCTAAAATTTTATAAACAATATCTGAGTTTCGTCTTTCTTCTGAACATTTATAAACATTTGGACAACATTCTTTCAAATCACCACATTCTCTATCAATCCTAATTTTACCAATAAAACAACTTGTAGGTGGATCAACACTTGTCAAAAAATTTCTACTTCTAAAGTTTTTATTTTTACAATCAAGTCTTTCTTTTTTGTTATCTAAATCTTTGACAAGACAACTTGTAAATCTTTCATACATATCGGTTTCAAGTTGTTCAATCTAAAATATATATTTATGTAAAAATAATAATAAAAAATAGTATAAAAAGCTATTTCATCAAAAAAATTTACGGAATAACTTACAGCATCAAATTCAGGTTTTAATGTTAAATAACATTTTGAAGTATTTGTCATAACAGATATATAAGTTGGTTTCAAAAAGGAAGGTTTCCTCCATTCATGACCAATGCATAATTGTTCTTCATATCTGGCTCTTGTTTCACATTGTGAATATAATTCACATACGTTATTTTCAGCTTCTGTTTTCTTTACAATAAATATTAGAAACACAATAATATATTTATTAAAATTTTTCATATCTAAAATAATATATTCTTCAAAAGGAATGTTATTTTATACATTTAGGAAAAGGATTGATATTAAATTAAAAAATTAAGCATTATTGAGGGCAATAAAAATATTTGCCCTCTATAAGTATGAATATTGTTATATATGACCGAATTTATGTAATCTAGATGGCTTAAAATGACCTCAAATAGATATAATTTAAATAATTAGTGTTTCCACACTTGTAGAAATGGATTTTTATATTAAGAAAATTTAGTTGAAACAACGTTGGTAAATAATTCTAAAACAATTTTGTATTTATCATTAATAGAGACCGATAGTGTCATTTAATGTGACCATCACTTAAGACAGCATTATTTAGAAATGAACAAAAATTCGAATTACCTAAATAAAATATATGCATATATATCTTTTTCTTTTTAACGTTTAAATATATACCTAAAATAAATTTTATATAAAAATCAGTTCAATAGTTGTCTTAAATTCTTAACTCTATGACATAATTATATCACTTAAATCTGTTCTTTATGGGTTGTAGGCGCATAGCCTATAAACATTTAAAATTCATAAATATTTGCCAAGCTAATTCAATGAATGTTTTATATTTTATTAATTTTCAATATCAACCTCTTAAGTAGTTGACCTATATGAAGAAAATTTTGACAAAAACTTTAATAGAGAAGACAAAAATTTACATGTTTAACCAATTTTTAAAGTACGTTATTTAATAGATCTTTAATATCAATCGTGTAACAATTTAATTTTTTTCAAAACAATTTGTTTGTTTATGGAACAAATGACAAATTGTTTGATTGAAAGATAAAAAATAAGTATAACATCAAAAATAAAAATATATGTTACGCAATGTCGTTTTGTTCTCAATATATTTTTATTCATTAAATGATAGTGTTCCTGGTATTTTGTTTTGTTGATATTATATAACAAATAACTTGTTGTGTATATTTTTATAATTATCAGAATAAAAACATTAAAAAAAATTTAAAAATTTATTTGGATTATTATAAAAGTTTTCATCATGATAACATTTATATATATATAAAGGTATATCAAATTTTTAACAGTGAATTCATAACATATTTATACATAATTATTATTATCATTTTCAAAAAGGCATATGATAAATGCACTTTATAAAAGTATAACCTTCTTAATTTAGATCATGATTTATTTAAATTATCCATAAAAACGTTATTAATAAATTATGACAGTGGAATGCCTTTTGATGATGCCAAGTTCACATAATAACAAATGACAATTTATTCAATAAGGTATTTAGAACGTTCAGTCTTTTCATAATTAATGGAAATAGGACCATGAACTGTTTTTAAATAAAAGTGTCTTACTCAATATTCTCACGTATTCAACATATCAAAGCACATATATATAAGGAGAGCCATTAGTTCAAAACACATTTTAAAATGTTGCACACATTATACTACTACAAAACATATGCAACTTTTTATAACATATGGTTATATATCTGAATTACATAACAAAATTATTTTGAACTTTTATATTTAAGAAACTTGTTTTATTCCACAAAATCAGTTTGTTCATGATTCATAAATTAATTTTATTCCTTGTATCATATTTAGATTACATATTAAAAATTATTTTTATACACTTGGAATTAGTAAGATGTTCATTTTTTTATGATAATACAATAAATATTTATGTTTCACATTATTCTTTAGGAATGTTAAAAATGCTTTTCAAGAAAAATTTTACGCTACATAAAATTAATAATTATTTAAATAGTAACTATTTAAATTCTACTTATATTATTGGTAATTTTAATAACAAAATTCTTATTTCTTTTCACACTTAAATTGCTATAATCTTCTTAAAAAGTAATATAAATGTCCTCTATATATTATCATAATAATAATTGTAAAGAAGTGTTAAATATTTAAAAGAACTTTAAGATTAAACAAGATAATTGCTTCTATTTTGAAGTAAAATTATTTATGTTAAGTAAAACTTTTTATATCTTTTGTTTTGTATAATATACAAATAAATTTGTTATGATAATTATTAAAATTTAGTTAGTCAAAATTATTAATATTAGAAATACTTAAAATACTTTTTTATATAATCTTATTTTTTTTTGAATTTATTAAATTTTTCTTTGCGCCCCTAAAATTAAAAATTTATATATATACTTAATAAATAAAAATTAAATCTAGTAAATTTATACATCAAGTATATTAATCAAGGTGCTTTCTTATATGCTTTCGTATCTTATATATATAATTGAACATTAAAATACATCCGAAAATAATTAATTATTGTTTTGAAATCAAGTTATTTTACAAATATTGCATCATATTAATTCTAGTCTATTATTTGATATAACTTTCCTTAGCTTTTTAGGTAAGTATCTTTATTGACAAAATATTTTTAATATATAAAAATGTTTCCAATGACCTTTTCAATAGTTATGAATTCCAGTTATATCCTATAGATAGATATATTAAATCGTATTACGTAGAAGATATTTTCTTTAGAAAGTATTTTTAATGCTCATAAAATCAAATTGAAAATACTTTAAATTATAAATCACTTTTATTAAACAAAACTTTTTCTTCGCAGCAGTTACACTATTTTAAATATTATCACATATTGAAAATTTGTGCTTTAATTCTTAAATTACATTCCGCATGCATCTACTAAAAAAATTTTATCGAATATATCTAAAAAACAACCCTCATATTAATAGAGAATATAAACATATAGCAACAAGTTCTCATATGAAAAAATTTCATTAATAGTATAGGTATTACACTTCTACTATCCACTACATACCATATAATTTACGAACCATGTATTTAATACATTTGATCATATTAATCACATATTTACAAATATTTAAAGAAAAAAACATACGTATACATTGTAGTTTGATATTATATACTTAGTCATTAAAAATAATTCACAATGTTTTGTGCCCATTTTTATTTAAATGACAATGAGTAAACTTTTCATTGCTTAAATGCTAATGTCTAGAATTTTTATTAATCCTGGTAATCTTTTTTTTAGTAAATAATGTATTATATAAATTTTTAAGTAGACAACTTATTGTCCAAATATGATAAGGTTGATAGATTTTTTTATATTTATCAGCTTTAGACCATATTTAATACGTTACTTATCTCATTTTATCATATTTTGGTACATATAATCAAATTTATTCATATTCCTTTTTAATAATATAACCTATTATATATGCTAAATCTACCACATCTAGTTTAACTTACCTCTTATACATTTGATTTTTTGATTGATAAAATTTAAAGAAAAATTATATTTAATCTAAAATAAAAATATTAATGTTTTTAACAAAAAAACTTTTATCATTATATTTATATATTCTTTTATTAACATTCCTTTAATATTAATATTATATATATATTTAATGTTTTTAACTTTACCAGTAATTAATTTTTATTTAATATTTAGCACCAAATTATATATGCTAGTTTTTAATTTTTAAAGTGAATATTCTTATTTTTTATTTTTGAGTTAAATTAAAGATTTTTCCTGTATCAATTAACTTTTAGAAGCACAAAATATTCTCTTTTTAGGAACTTTTTTTACCGTATCTGACAAAATTTGTATGAATTTGGTAGATCAAATGTGAGGCAAATGAGATTATTAGAGTGAAGGTTTGGTTTATATTGAATCAGTAAAAATAAAATGAAATTTACAAACTATTTAAAATAATAATATAGGAAGAAACCTGATTTAAGCCTGCCTACAGGCAATTACTTGCAAAGTGAAAGGCTAACAAAGCTTTCTAAATACTTATTGAAAATTATATGACTTTGGTTATCTAGATGGTATCATTTTATTTTAACACTGATTTAGAAAAAGGAAACAAAATAAAAATTTAACGAAATATTATTTGAAAAAAACCGACTATTTTTTATTTATTTCATCAAATTTTTACTAACATTTTAATTACAATTATTTTTAGATAAACTATAGTTATTTTATTTAATAATAATTTATTGTTACATTATTTTAAAAAATATTGATATTGTCAACAGATAATCAAATGAGGCCACTAGAAAAAATATTCTATAAATATGGATTATTTATATCCAAATATCCAGCATGGTTTTTGGTAATTCAAAACAATCTGTTTATATAATATTTTTTAGATTATTCCACTAATCTTTACAGCCTTAACCTCAATTGGTTTTTTGAAGTTTCATACTCAAGATGATATATGGGATATATATGCTCCTATCAATGCCTTAAGTAGAGTTGAAGAGAGACATTTAAAAGATTTCGAATACCCATCTTCAAGTCATCATTATAGAATTCAAGTATTGGTTCAACATAAAAATGAAGGTGAAAATCTTCATAATAGTAAATATTTACAAGAAATTCAAGATATAAATAAACTTATTGTTGAAAATATAACTATATCAGATGGATTAAGAAACTATTTTTACCATCAATTGTGTGGAATCTATTGTGAGGAATCCAATGAATTATTGTTAGCATATCTTGAAACAATCATTGAATTAGGAGGAACTGAAACTTTAAATTTAAAATTAACTTATCCAATTGGAGAAGCAATGCAAAAACAAGTATTTCTAGGATATTCTCTAGGATTTGTAAATTATTCAGAAATAGAACCTAATGTTGTAAATGGTTATCGGTTATTTATACTTTATTATATAATTGATCAAAATATACCAAATAGTAAAATTATTATTGCTGACTTTGAGAATAAACTTACTAAATGGTTTGCATCGGCAACAAAAACTTCAAAAAATTTAAAATATGATGTTCTTAGTAAAAATAGAGAATTAGAAGAACAAAGAAAGATAACACTTAAATCTTTACCATATCTTGTAATTACTGGTGGAGTATTATTAATTTTTATGGTTGTTACATTATTTGATGTTCCAATCTATACCAGTCAGCACGTAGAAGCCTTATTTGGTGTTATATCACCGTTAATGGCTATTTTTACTTCTTTTGGTTTACTAGCTCAATTGGGATATCCATTTTCAAATATTCTTACTGTGGTACCATTTCTTGTATTAACAATAGGAATAGATGATGCATTTCTAATTCTTGCCGGATGGCGTCAAGGTTCATCTTTATTAACATTTCCTGAACGTATTGGTGAAGCTTTATCAAAGTCAGGTGCATCGGTTACAGTAACTTCAATAACAGATGTATTATGTTTTGCCGTAGGATTATTTTCCAACATTCCAGTAGTTCAATTATTTTGTCTCTACACATCTGTAGCATTAGCAATAGATTTTATTTATCAGTTAACATTCTTTACTGCTATTGTTGTTTATTGTGGAAAAAAACAATTTAGATGTAGAGATGTAGAAAAATTAAAAAAAACTAACATTAGAAAGAACAATAGTAGTACTAGTTCTTCAGATGGACAAATTTCAACAAAAGGAAGCTTTTTAGAATTACTTAAAAGAAAGCCAAAAATTCAAGAAAGCAAATTAAATATAATTATGAAAAAATTTGTTGTCTTTCTTCATTGGCCAGTAACAAAATATACTACCATGTTTATTTTTATCTTTCATTTATCTATTACGGCTTATCTCTGTACTAAAGTTACAACAGAATTCAATATGGAAAATTTATATCTTAGAGAATCACCATTAACGAAAATAGCTAGTACTATGCAAAAATTTGTATTACAAGAATCTTTTGTCGTAAATTTTGGTATTGAAAATACACCTGATTTTTTTATACCAGAAATTAAAGCAGTATTTGATGATATGATTAGAAAATTAGAATCAATACCAAAATATTCAATGGGTAAAAAAGGAACACTTCTTTGGACAAGAGAGTATGAACTATTATCTGAATTCGTTGAAGAAGATGAAGACTTTTGGTCTCCTAAAGCTATTATGAAAAATTTTGAAGACTTCAGATTAGATAAAAAGTATATAAAAACCAAAGTAACAAGTAGAGGAGATGAATATATTTCTAGTTTTTGGTGGCAAATCAGTTATCACAATATGAAAAACTTTATGGAAGTTGAAGAATTATTAGAAATGAGAAGAGGAATATTGAAAAGATACTCTAATCTTTTTAATGTTAGTTCTCATCATCCATTGGAAAAAGTTCCTACAGAATCTGCTGCAAGTGCTCCAATTAATTTTATTCAAACAGCTGTATCTGCTGTTATTTTAATGTCTTTATTAGTTTTATTATTTGTATATGATATAGGAGCAATATTTTCAGTTGTACTATCAATTTTATCAATAAGTGGAGGAACTGTTGCATATCTTCATTTATGGGATGTTCATTTAGATGCTGTTTCACTTATAAGTATCTTATTAAGTATCGGTTTTAGTGTTGATTATAGTGCTCATATTTGTTATCATTATTTTACACATGTTGAAGAAGAATTATGCGTAAGTTTTAAATTTAAAGGATTTATATAACTTGTTTATAGGAAAAGGATGTAAAATGTAGTCAAAATTCTATAAATTTAGAATGCAAAGTAACGCAAGAATCTTTGAAATTACCTTCAAATTATTTTGTAGGTTCTGAATCAAATATATCTAAAGGAAGTACATCAACATATCTTAAAATTGAAAGTACATTTACTGGAGTTGGATGGCCAGTTATTCAATCGGGATTAAGTACCGTTATTGGAATGATTCCACTTGTTTTTGTACACGCTTACATTGTTGATGTCTTTTGGAAAACTATTGT
Organism: Parastrongyloides trichosuri; assembly: GCA_000941615.1. NCBI lineage: Eukaryota > Metazoa > Nematoda > Chromadorea > Rhabditida > Strongyloididae > Parastrongyloides > Parastrongyloides trichosuri. Next base: position 582,333 of record LM523159.1, on the reverse strand, counting down.
ATTAGTCACAGCATTAGGTTTATTTCATGCACTATTTTTGTTACCAGTTTTATTCCTAATTGTTGAAGACATTTCAAAGTTAAGAAAATCAAGAAAAAATACAGTTATAGATAGTAACAATCATTAATTATTGATAAGGATCTCCTGTACGGGTTATACACTTCTCAAATTTTCAACTGCAAGTATATTATAATATTTTTAATATTTGTCGAAAGAAAGAAACTGTTAACTAGTAATAAAGTGAAAAAAATTCAAAAATAATTGTAACGTTATATGAATTTATAAATTAATTTACAATAAATTTAAATAAAGGCACTTTATAAATTTTTTTNTTTTTTTATTAAATCTATCTAGTAGTATACTTGTCTTTCCATGGCAAACCATCCATCTAAAATTGGATTTCCTTCCTCAGTTTTCTTGTGAGCATCAAGAATTTTAAGAATTTCAATTTTAAAACTAAGTAATTCATAATTTTCTGACACAATATTACTTGGACTATGCCAAATAGAAATTTTGAGGTGCGTATACATATTTCGTAAACAATGTTGATTAATATTGTATTTAACAACTTCATTAAAGGCAGGATTCTGTGTACACTTTACGACATTTGTTTTTCTTTTTAATTTCGTATGACCTTCACCTTCTAAATATATTTTAACGTATGGAGATGGTTGTTGATTAGCTCCAACCATAGGTAAATATTGAGCATGTCCAACAAAAATTTGTAATGCCGCTTCTTGTTTTAGGTATGTTATTCTTAAATATAATTGAGGCTTTGTAAATTGTAAAACTTGGTCATTATCTCTGTATTGTATTGCTTTAATTTGATCTGAATCTACATCACGATAAATACTATGAAAGAATGTGTAAACAATATTACTCTAAAAAAATAAATATTAAAAACTATGAAAGAAAATATACCTCACAAATTTCAGGAGATGTTTTAAAAAGAGCATCTATAAAGTTTATAACATGGGCATGCTTTTGATTAGCTGCCATAGCATTATTAGATTGTCTTCCAAATGTATCTTTACATAGATGTGGTATTTGTTGTTTTGAAAACATTTTTACAAGTTTAGCATATAATTCTTGAAATTCATCAAAGCTTCGATAAATATACGTTGGTACATTTTCATTTTCTCTTTTAATTTTCATTTTATACATCTTTAAAAATAATTAAATAATTAAAATAAATACTACTTACGTAAACTTTATCCTTATCAGTTTTTTTCCACTTTTCTGGTTCATGTACAATAACATTTGTTATTCTCCCATCTTGTTCAATAGTATTTACATCTATTGAAAAACTGAAAGCATTATTATTTTCAGATCCATTTGTAATATTTCTATGAAGACCAAAATTTTTAATACGGTTTGCGACTGTATGAGCAACAAAATTTAATCTAGGAAAATAACTATCTAAACTTTCTTTTATCATTCGTGTAAAATAAGCAATAGCATCCTCTTCTGAAAGACACAATTGTAAATTAGATTCAACAAATTTAATTGATGTCTCATTTAAACCAGAAATTCCAGATGATTTCATTAATTTTAAAGCATTTAATATAATTCTACAATCTTTTCTAATTAAATTGTAAGCACGACAACAATCGTTAACAAAATTTTGGTAACCAGAAGATGAATCTCCTGACGATGATTTATCAATAACATATCTCATTTCTTTTGTAAAAATGAATGGAACACGATCACGTCTAAATCCAGCGGCCATTTGCCAATCACCCAAATATTTTCCAAAATCAATATGAAAAACATTTCCACTTTTTGTTAACATTATATTATTGTTGTGTCTATCACCAATACCTAACAAGTATGTAGCAACACACCAACCTGCACAACTTTTTCTAAAGTTTTCCAAAGCGATTCTAAATGCAAAAAAGTCGGGATTATATTTTTGAAGCCAATTATATAAAATTTGATCATTATAAATTCCAGCAGCTCCATGAAGCGAATGAATTTGATACAATGATTGACAATTTGGTACCATTTCTATGTATCCTTTATTAATATTGGTAGGTAAAACTTCATATGTTGTCATTCTTAAATCTAAATTATACCTTAACCAAATATCATTCATTAAATTAACGCATTGAAGTACCAAAGCATCTTGCCTTAAGTCATCTCCAACTTTGTATATTACAGAATATTCTAAATTATAATTCTTTAAGACAAGTTTGATCGGTTTTGTATTTGATTGAAAAACTGAGCAACTATCAACATTTAATCCATTAATTATAAATGAAGGGCGTAAATGACATCTTGTTTCGGTATGTTTTAGTGTGTTACTTAATTCATACATATATGATTTAAATCTCTTTGAATCATATCCTGAATTTATATCATTAACACATTCTGTTAATAAATTATTCATTTTTTGTTGTCTTGAAATATCTTCAGAAAAATTTCTTACATCCATATATCTAGTCATGTTATATATCAATGTTTCAAGACGAATTTTAAAGGTTAAAAATTCACAATGACATATTATTGATGTTATATTCCAATAAATTTCAAATGCTAATATTTTACTTTGCATTGCTTTCTCTACCAAAAATGTTAACAATTCAGATTCATTATGAAATTCATATCTTAAACATTGAATTAATTGAGGAATCATTCTATAGATTAATTCTGTTGAAGCTTGTCTTAAAACATTAACAGCATAATTTCTAACTTCTGTATTTGCAAAATATGGCATTAAAAGTTCAAGAGCAATTGTTGGAGAAATTGGTTTCCATAATTGAAGTAATGGTAAAACTTGAGACATGTGTGCTGAATCCCAGCTTACATTTGATCTCAAAACAATTGCTAAAGCTTCTGGTTTTTCCATTAAATAATGTCTTCTACACCAAACTAATTCTTTTTCACCTACTGATAAATTATATGTAATTTGATTATTGATTATAATTTTTGTTAGTAATTCTCTTTGATCAAATGGCAATGAATCAAAATCTTTAGGAATAACACTTTGTGATTCAATTGATTCAAACATTATTTCATGTTCAAATGTTTCTGTTTCAATGTACAGGATCGTTTCTGTTTCAGGAAGAAGAATGCTTTGTAAACCCCATGGTTCTATCACTCTCTGTTTTGATAATCCATGATCAAAAATACTTAAAAATACTGGTCCTTGTTTAAAAAAACCGTTTTTATCAAAAATACTATAAACAGAAGAACCAAGATATTCTTCTCTTGAATAATGATAATCAGCTCCAAATTTTGAATCAATTGAATTTTCTTCATATGTTGATGATAATCTAGCGGATGTATCTATATCACTTAATTCACTAGAATTAAAATCAGAGTAGGAACCAACACCATATAACATAAAAAATAATATACAATTTTTTGGTAGATTAGAAATATCTAAATCAAATTCAACAACATTACTTATATTAACATAAGGAGAAAATTGAAAATTGTTTAATGTTTTTGTACTACTTATCCATTTCCCAATACGATCTGTTCCATGTACAATCATCGTTACAATTCTATATGATATATATTTTTCTGTCCATGATAAAGGAATGTTGTGTATTGAATTAACTGTTAGTACAAATTTTTGATTCATTTTATATGCAGGAACACTTTCTTTTTCTAGTGATTCTTCATAATTAAATGATAATGTAAATGGTGAAAGAGATGAATCTAAGTATGTTTTGATTAATGAAATAAATACATCTAGAAATTTTATTTTTAATTCTTCTGATGGTTGATTTTCACAAGCAAATAACCTCACTAATGTATTATCACCTTCTGGAGTTATAATATTATTGCATAAATATCCAATATGATATACAGCACTTCTTATAGCTCTTTTACAATTAGAATTTGATGGTTCAAATGAAGAAAGTAAATCTTTTAATTTCTCTATTGCTACAGGATAATCATTTTCGTGATTCTTAAAATAATGTTCTGGTAAATGATTATATGAATAATTATTTTCATCAATAGTAATTTTAGGTTCCGGTATATTATCAAGAAAACAAAGTTCTAAATTTAAATCTTCTCTTTCATTAATTTGACGGGCTATACTTGGAATTTTACCTAAACATGCGTCTCTAGGTAAATATTCAACTGATCCAACCAATCTCAATGCAACCTGTTTTGTAATGTCATCTAATTTTTCTAGTTCAGGAATTGTACATAGACTTCCTACAGCTAATTCAAGAATATTTGATATTTTTTCTTTTACCAAAACTGTTTGAGAAAAACTATTTGTATTCTCAACGCTTTGATATGGCCACGAATTATTTTTATATATATTGATTTTTAAACTCTGGACAGATGTAACATTGTGTTCTAACTCTGTAGCATAATATACACGACAATCTTCAATCGATTTATGATTTTTAAATAAATTCCTATAAAATGACCAATATTCATTGTTTTTTTTATGAAATTTAATTCTATTATTTCCATCTTCATCTATTGGTAAAGAAATATTGTTTGTTTGTTCTAAAAATGAATCATCAAAATTAGCCATGTGGTCTTCCGTCAACAATTCAACAGCTTCCTTTACTTTTTCATCATGAGCATCAATAGTAAATGTACGTTCTCTACTAACACTATTTTGATCACATCGTTTAAGCGGATCAAATTCTTGGATTATCTGAAATTGTTTTAAATATTAATATTAAAAAAATTATATACAAACCTGTTCATATGTTGAAGACATTAGACATTCTGTATCACTATCTGACTGTTCATTTTTCATTTCTAGATGATCTTTAAATAGTTTCTCAAATTCTATATCAGCCAATGTTGTAGGTGATATTAAAATTGATTCGTCTACGTTAGGAGTATTGTTAATATCAGTACATGAATTTTGCTCGCACGGTATACTTTTTGGTAATGATGATGAGCAAAAATTTGACGTGTTTTTAATAGACGATTGATATACATTCTGGGTTGGATATGTGTAACTAAAAATAATCATTATATATATAACATTATAATAGTTTCCTACATATTATTTGATAAACGAATTTGAGGAAAAGAAGCTGTAGAAGGTAAACTTAGCATTTTTACATTGTTTCCATTAGTATATTGTTGATTCATTATATTCAAACCATTAATTGTGTGACTTGAATAATTATAATAATTGTTAAATTGTTTTTGTTGATCATATCTGATATTTGTTTGCATTTGATTAAGATTAAACCCTTGTATTTGCTTACTGAATTCTTCTATATTTTTTATTTTTTCCATTTTTCTAACCTCCTCTGGATCTAAATCAAGATTAATTAGATCGTCACTATTTTGATTACTACATTTTCTTTGCTCTTCTATAAAACTTCTTCTAAAAATTATATATTTATATATTTTATATTTATTTTTTTACTTACTGGCTAGCAGCAATTGCCAAATCAAATTCAATATCCTCATTTGTTTTTTGTGTCATTTGTTAGCAGCATATATAAAAATTTCTAAAAGTAAAACTAAGTAATAAATAATTGGTCACAATACTCTAGACAATCATCGCATTAACTAAAGAAAAGGTTATAAATAAAGTCATCATTGGAATGATGTTTCTAGACAACTGATTAAAGAACTTTATTTTAAGATATAATAATTTAATTTTTATACTTTTATTTATCAAATTTTTAACTAATATACATAAATTTTAACGTGAGTTTAAAAAAAATAAATAAAATTTTATATGGATTTAAAGGAGAAATAAAAATTTTGAATAAATAAAAGATCGATTTTTAAAGTATGTTTTTTATTTTAATATAATACGTAGTATATTTATATGTAGAAATAAAATATAATTTACATTTCATGCATTAGAAATAATATGTGAGGAAAAATATTTCAGTAATAATGTTATTTTAACTTATATATTTTATTCTACAATCTATATTATTGGAAGAAGATCTCTGATATCTTATTAAATATTTATATAAACTTTTTGTAATGTCCTTTAATATATTTTAAGTGATATTCTTTAACTTAATTAAATATATAAAGAAATTATTACTTCAATTTGTTCATTTGTTTACTTTATATGTATATTATATGAATTGAATTTCAATATATATATTAATGTTTATTTGTATCTTATTGTACAACATATCTCTATAATTCAACCATGATTTTATAAACAGTCCTAAAACGAATAGATGAAAATTTGTATCCGTTTTATTTATACACGTGTCTAAATTAGATTCACACACATTTGCCTCTTTATATCATGAAATAAAAATTTAAACTTTCATTTTTACTTTAATTCACAATGATAAGGCGTATTGTTTTCGATAAATATATGAATAACTTGTGTCATTTATATTTTGAATAATAAACAATAAATAATATTTAAAAAGGATATTAAGTAAAAAAATTTATTTTAATAAAGATAACTGATTGAATTTTTTTTATACATAAAATCTAGATTAATCCTGTCAGAATGTAAAATTATTATATATCTAATTTAATTGATATACTTTTAACAAAATGACATAAAAATAAAAAGAAATATTATAGATTTTTAAAAGATATAATAAATGTTATTTTTTGTTATCTTGTACTGACAAATCTTGATTAATTTTCGTTAAATTAATGTTGACGTGTCGATAGACGTCGTGTCCTTTTAAATTTATTTTCACTTATTATTTCCTATTTACATTTATTTCTTTTATAGATGATCTTTAACGGGTATTCATTAAGTAGCCTATTATTTATATTTGGGATTATAATAGCAGATGGACCACCAGGGTCATCAGATGATAATGATGTGATAAGTGGTAGCCCAAGTCAAGAATGGAGAGGATTTTACAAAAGAGAACATTCTTTAACAAAACCTTATCAATCAGCTTCAATGGATATTCCTTATTGGGATATTTTAGGATCAACAATAGTAAGTAACAATGAAATCCGATTAACCAATGATGATAAAAGCAAACGTGGAGCTATATTTAATAAACAACCTTGCCATTCAAGAGATTGGGAAGTTCATTTATCATTTAAAGTGACTGGTTCAACAGGAAATCTTTTTGGTGATGGTATGGCATTTTGGTATGTAAAAGAACCTCAACTTGGAGAAGTTTTTGGTTTCAAGGATTATTTTCATGGTTTAGCAGTATTCTTAGATACATATAGTAACCATAATGGTGCTCATTCACATCAACATCCATATATCAGTGCAATGATAAATAATGGTGAGCTACATTATGATCATGATCGTGATGGGACACATACTCAATTGGGTGGCGAAGATACTGGTTGTTCAGCATTTTTTAGAAATCAACAATATGAAACCAACCTTCTTATACGTTATGTTGGAGATGTTCTTTCTGTTTTTACGGATGTTGAAGGAGATGGAGTATGGCAAAAATGCTTTACAGTTAATGGTGTTCACCTTCCAACAGGTTACCACTTTGGTGTATCTGCAGCAACAGGTGATCTTTCAGATAATCATGATGTCATTTCATTAAAAGTATTTGAACAAGAATTTCAACGAGTTGAAAAAGAATCAGAAGTTCATAGTGATAACATTATACCACGAGCTGAAATATTTACACCACCAAGAGATCATGTGAAAGATCCTAAACCATCTAAATTAGGGTGGTTTGGAACAATTCTTCTTATCCTTGTTGCAGTCGCATTCATAGGTGTTGTTTTAATATTTGGAGTTAATTTTTGGCAAGCAAGACAATTAAGACAAAACAAAAGATTTTATTAATTTTATTTAATTTTTGGCTTTTATATTTTATGCATACCGCAATCACAAATGGCAATATGTTATAATAAAGTTTTTTAAACTATTAGTTCTATTAAAGCAAAATTTTTTTATTTATAATATTATTTTTTTAAGATATACTTATAATTGATAGTAAAATTTTTTTATCATATGACAATTACAATTTTGTGTAAATACATATCATTCTAAATATAAAAAATAACATTAGATAAAATAATGATTCTCTTTATTTTTTTTAAAAAAAACATTATAATTTTTAATAAAAATTAAAAAATTTTCTACCATGACTCTACTTATCTTTTATTCTAGGTTTGCCTAACTAACACCATTAAAACTTGTTGTAATGTTTTTAGAATATAGGATACTTTGGATATTATTATAAGCTAAAAACTGTAGTTAGCAAAAATGTTCAAACAAATAAAATTAAAAATAACTTTTAATATTTGAAAGATATCAAGAGACATTAATGATAATGAATAAATAAAACATTGACTAAAACAGTTTCTGTTTTGTTTTAAAATATATTAATATAAATAATCATTTTCTCAACTAAAAATCTGATTTTTATCAATAACAGTAACTTTATAAAAAATTTATTTAAAAATAAAAATAAAAGACAATAAAAAATCATTTTAATAAATAATTTGTTAAATATAAAAGTAACATTAAATTCAAGAGTTGTTTCAGAAATATTGGTAGTTGAAATATAAACTCTTGAATCATTGAATAGTTGATAAGATTGATATTAATTTATAATTGACCCTATAATAAAATTCATGTCCAGACTTGTCTACAGCTAACAATAACTTTCACGTTCTATCTCCTGGAGCCTCTGCTCCTCCTTCTCACGCTCTTCTCTAGCCGCATTCTCTTTCTCCTCCCTTTCACGGTCTTCTCGAGCCCGTCTATCATCCTCTTCCATCTTCCTAGCATGAGCCAACAATTCTTCTTTTTCTTTTTGATCAAGACTATCAGGATGAAAAACCCAAGCGTTACGATTAGACATAGTTTTCTGGGACAAAGAATCTAAAATAAAAATATTAAAGAACAATATACTTATTAATTAATCTAAAATCAAGATTTAATATTAAAAAATATTTAAAAAGTGATTTGACAAATAATTATAAGAAGATAACTTTTCCAATCCTAAACTATGAGTTAATTCTAAATGAGATAAGTTATAAAGATTGATAAAGCATAAAATAATGCAAGAAAATTATATGATTATATCAAGAAAATTTGCCAATATTTATAGCAATTTTTGAAGGCGTTACATAAATTTTTTAAAAGAAGACAGATTCTTTCGATTTATTTAAAAAACATAGAAATCATAATATCCTTTCATCCTTATATTTTTGTTTGTAAATTAACAATTTTTTCCAAGTACACCTTAATAATATTGTTGATAAATATAATTGTGGTAGGCAAAATATTTAATGTCTAAATTTTATTCTTAGAAAAGTTTCGCCATATGTCAGTTTGATTGACATGTTTTATATACAAAAATGTTTTCATTATAGAATTTTTTATTACAATTTCGATTCATTAGAATAATAATAAAACATATTTTAATGTTGTTAAAACATAATTCCTAAAATTAGTCATTTTATATTTTGATATCTAGTTAAAAGAATTAAAACAAATATTAAAAATTAGTTTCTGATAATGTTAAAATATATTAGAGATATTAAGTTAAGAATAATAAAATTGTTTCAAAAGGTAATACCATTTTAAATTTATTTGAAAAAATCTTATTAATATGCTCTTATGATTATCTACAACGTTGTTGCAACAAGTTAATTGATATCTTCTTTATAATTCGGTAATCATTTTAATGGTAAAATTTCTTCATGTTTAGATGTATAATTAGCACAATCATTAAAATAATTGAAATTTTATTGTATAAAATAAATTGTTTTTAAAAAAATCAAGATTATAAAATATTTATGTCAAATTATTGAATAAAATTCTTTGTAACTTTTTACCTGTTTCTTTTCCTTGATGCAAAATATTCATAAAATTTTTCGATGCTTAAGCCGAAGCATAATATATCATTTTGGTTTTCTTCAATCCACATTTTTCTATTTCTTGGAGAACAATATATAAGCTCATTTTTGATATGATTCGTATCATAACGAACTTTAATTTGACTTCCTACATTTTTCAATGCATTTTTCATAATTTCGAATAATATTTCTTTTTTATTTTCAAAGGATAATGTATCAATGTCGAACCTAACTCCATTATATAAATATTTTTGTAAATAATCAAATAAAGTTTTAGCATCGTCTATCCATGGTAAAACTTTTTTCGTTGGAGTGAAACCACAAAAGCGTCTCATATTCATCATGAAATTAGCAGTTATTACTGCTTGTGGTGTTCCACTTGACAATAAAACAAAAGCTATTGCTGCTATAATAGCATTATTTAAAATAAAAAAGTATTGTTTGTAGTCTTCATCATCATATGTGTTATAATAATTTGGTATATTAATGTATTGCAATTTCTGGTCGATGATTTCTTGACAAGTTTTTGCAATATCACTATAACTACTACGATTAGAAACTATATATGTTATCTCAGTATTGACATCTGGAGGGCTTTCGAATGGAGGATAATTTGGTCCAAGATTTTCATAAAAAGATGGGGATTCATTGAAAAGATCTTCTAACTTTGTCAATTTAAGTCTACAAGGATAAGTTGTTGAGTTGTCAACTTTACTTGATTTTTTATCAGAACCCTTAGATTCTGAAGCTTTTTTTTCATTAATCGACGTTTGATTTGTAGCTCCTTTGCATTCTTCTGATGAAGAAATAGCATTAGTAGCATTTGAATCGATTTGCTTCACTATCCCAGATTCTGAATCATTTTGTTGTTCATTTTCAGATTTTAAATTGGTTTGTTCGTCTGTTTCAGATTTTGAACTAACTTGTTCGTCTGTTTCAGACTTTGAATTAATTTCTTCTTCCTTTTCAGACTTTGAATTAATTTGTTCTCTCTTTTCAGATTTTTCATCAACGGAAGTTTTTGTAATGAGACTTGGACTTACATTTTCTAAAGGTTCTTCAGCATCGAATGATAATGAAGAAATGTTAGTCATTGTTCCAATAGAAACAGTTTGAGGTGTTTCGAATTTTATTTTTTGAAAAATTTGTCTTATTAAGCCTGTTTCATGGACAAGAGTGGTTAAAAGATTAACCATATCATTCATAAAAGAATCTTTTGCATAGTCTTTAGGCATCTTAAATTTAAATAGATATATAAATTGTATAAAACAATTTTATTTTAAAAATTCAAAATTTTTTTTAAAAGCTTCTGAATGAAGAATAATTGTTGTTGCATTTATATAGCCATTTGTTGATTGATAATTTTTGAATATAAAATGAGATTTTTTTATGAGTATAATAAAAAATCAAATTTTATTTTCTTAGAATATATTTCATATTGAAAAGACTGTATATTTTATGATACCACCTACACTTTATTAAAATGATAAAAAATAAGTTTTTAACAGTATATATTTTAAAATTTTTAAAATAAAGAATGCGTGTTTAAAGATGATTATCTTTTTGAGTTAAAATATTAAAAAATTCTTTTTTTATTGTTATAAAAGCGGGTTTTTTTTTGAAAAAATTACTTTGATTATCTTTCCAAAAATCAATAAAATATTTTAAAAATAAACTTTTATTAGATATATTTCTTCATTATTAAATTCAGAAACAATAAAATTATATTTTATAAGCATTATATTAATATTCATTTGGTTATAAAACAATATGATCAAAAATCATAACCATAAGACTTTGTTTTTTAAAATAATCAAATACTGTAACGAAAAATCATGATGGCATTTCTTTATAAAATACAGTTAAACTCAATACAAAAGGCTTAATTTGATTTTTTAGTATATGATTATATCGTTGGTATACATTACAAACATTAAGAAATATTGTATTTACCTTTTTACTCATTTTACTTTCATAACCCACTAATTAGATTCTAAAGTTTCTTTATTTAACATTATTTCAAATATATAAAACATAAAAACCGAAAAAATTAAAAAAATAATTGCTTCATGTAGTCAAAAAATTATTTCCAAATTGAAAAAGCACCTATTACTCTTCATGAGTTAGGCGTGGATGATGAGATTATAATTCCGAATGAACAAACCCATCTCCAGAATCTATTTTATGATGAAGGCCAACATTCTAACCATCAGATACTAGTAATAGTTAATACTGCTTTCAATAACAAAGTCTTCTCATCTTATAAAGGTGGTACACTTTACAGATTCAAAAACTTCTATAATATCACTATGAAAAGATTTTACCTCTTAATAATTACTGAGGAAGAGTTTCTACTGTTTGACAAGTATACGGGCAGATATATACGTAATCTTATCTTCGATAATAGTCGTATAGGTCTAGCTCGTGATTCAGATCTCTCTTCAAAGAGCAAAAAAACTAATAACATGTTGGTACACTGACAATTGTAACGGGACATTTTGTTCCGGTTTTTTAAATTTTTATTTTTAACTTATATTTTATCAATATTGTCCCGAGTTTCTTGATAAGGAGAATATACCTAATTCTCCACTTATAAAAGTGAACTTACCAAAAGTAATGTTTTGAAATCTTTATCACATTTAAAATATTAAAATCGTATGAGTTTAAGATACAATATTTTATTATTTATTAAAGGTAAAAATACAAAAATTTTAAAAAAAAAATTTTTTATACATGTATAATTATAGTAATCATTGCAATTAATATTTATTTTCACAATGAAGTAAAAATTTTTTTTATACATGTATAATTATAGTAATCATTGCAATTAATATTTATTTTCACAATGAAGTAAAAATTAAAATATTCATTTATGTAAAAGAACATTTTAAAAAAATAAATATAATTTCATGAACTTAATATTTTAATACTAAAGTAAAAAACAACTAAATGTGTATTGAAAAAAGAACCATTATTTTTTGAACAAATAATTTTTCTTTATTATTTATTTGATATTATTTAGATAATGATGTCATCAAAATTATTTGTATTAATCAGTGACGAAAAAACTAATACACAACTTGATTACCTTTAATTACTTATTTAAGCACTATTTTTAACTTTTTCTTATATGAATCATCTTTGAAAGTTTTTTTATTTATTTTTTTTTATCTAAATATATAAAATTTCATATTTATTTTATTGATAGAAATATTTCTTTGATAATATAAATTATAAAATATTGAACATAAAAGTATTATTTTTGTATATTCATATTCTAATTAAAAGAAAATAGAAATTTATTTATGGTAATTAATTTTTTCATTAGATATATGTTTTCTTATAAAGTCATGGTCATACATATCGCATTCTCCTAGAAAAATGTATTATTAAAGCTTTATTTTTTTCAATACGACTACTATTTATGTATGAAAAGAAGTATAATTTAGGAGCACCTACAAAATAATGATTTGGTGTCATAACACGTATATCTTGTATTATTTTTTAAGTAAAATTATGACTCATACTGTTACATAAAAGTGAAACAAATATTTCATATTATTTATTTCAAAAAGATATATTCTAAAGAGGCTATAAACACTATCTGAGGTTAAGTAAAAGCTAGATCTCATTTAAATACTATTTAATGGTACTGCAAAAAGTAACACTCCGCATAGTACTCTTATCACAATAACTTTTATACTTCATTATTATATTCTATATGATATATCTTTCTTTTGTTTGTGGAGAGATTCACTGATGATTTACAATAGCTTTATAATTATCAAAGTTTTAATATTTTTCTAAAAACTTTTTAAGATCCTCATATATAAGTTATCATTTCAAACCAGAAATCATACACATTTACCTTACATCTAAGTACAAGCACAACGTTATTACATAAGTTACATTATTTTAAGAATAACTTTATTACCCTCTATATATATATATTAGCAAGAAAATTAGCAAAAACCTATAAAATATTGTTCATTAGTAACCAATTATTATTTCTTTTTAAATTTATATTTTTTCTCATTTGTATATTTCATGTTAAAATTAATTTACTTTTCTACATTTTATTGCTTATTTTTACCTATATATTTTATTTAAAATAACGTTTATTTATTTTTACATGTCTAGAAGACTAAAATTTTACATATATATAAAATATATTGCTAATCATTTTCATTTCTTATTTTAATAAACATGAAAATTGATTTGTATTTCTTTTCCTATTAAAATCACAACATATATAGACTACCATAGACATAGTGTATAATTTTAAATTTGATATATAAATTCAAATAAATCATATACGTATATATCTTTAGGTTTAATTTTTATAGAAATATTTTTGATTTTCTAAAGATAGAATATTAAGTTAAAACCTTTATATATTCTATATACTTATTTTATAGTATTTATACAAATTATAAGTGATAAATTTTTAGGTATTTCTCTACAAATTATTAAACCATTTTTAATAAAAAAAANAAAAAAAATGTCTTCAATACTTTGTTGTTTTGGTCAACAAGATAGAGATAATAAGAATAATAATAGCAATCCAAATAAAGTTATGTCAAGAAACCCAAAAAGTTATAAAAAAACTGTAAGTTAAAGATTTTATAATTTAATATAGACAATTTATTAATTTAAAGATAAAAATCTTATTATTGGGATCAGGTGAATCTGGAAAATCAACATTTATTAAACAAATGGTTTTAATTCACGGAGCCGGTGAATTTACTAATGATGAAATTAACCAATATCAAAGTCAAATTTATCAGGTAATGTATCTTTTCTTTTTTTTTTAATAATTAAATTTGTATATAGAATATCATTATGGCTATGCGTATATTAGTTAGCGCTAAAGAAAAATTAAACATTGAATGGGAAGATAAAAGCAATGAAAGATATACAGAAGAGATAATAAAGTAAGTAAACATATTTTTATAATATAAATATTTCTTAGACTTGCTTCATCAGAAAATAATAAAACAATAAGTATTCAAAAATTTATTGAAATTTATCCAAAAATTGAGAAACTTTGGAATGATAATGGTATTAAATTGACATTTAGCAAAAGAAATAGATACCAAATAACAGATAATTGTGAGTATTTTTTTGATAATATAAATAGGATTGGTTCAAAAGATTACATTCCAACGAATCAAGATATATTATATTGTAGAAAAGCTTCAAGAGGAATAACTGAGCATTACTTTGAAATTAAAAAAATTCCATTTATGTAAGAAGTAAATATATATGTGTATAATATTTTTTTATAGGTTTATTGATGTAGGAGGTCAACGGTCTCAAAGACAAAAATGGTTTCAATGTTTCCAAGATATTACTGCTATGTTATTCATGGTAGCATCTTCAGAATATGATCAAGTATGTTCTTAATATATATATAAATATTTATATTATTAATTTTAGGTTATATATGAAGATCGTCGCACAAATAGACTTGTTGAATCAAGAAGTATCTTCGAGACTATTGTTAATAATAAATGTTTGGAGAATGCAGGTATTATTTTATTCTTAAATAAAACTGATATTCTGAGAGGTTGGTAAAAAAAATTATCCATATTACTTTTTTAATTTAATTAAATATATTTTTTTAGAAAAATTACCACAAAGTGATATACGTAAATACTTTGCTGATTTTGATGGTGATCATTTAAAATTAAGTGATGTTCAATGTTTTATTGTTGATAAATTTGAAAAAACAAGACGTAATAGATATCGACCATTTTTTTATCATTTTACAACAGCAATTGATACTGAAAACATTCGACGAGTTTTTAGAGATTGTCGTGAAACTATTCTCGAAATAAATCTTAAAATGCTAAATATGCAATAATTAAGATTTATAATATTAAAATAATTTAGTATATTTTTATATTGTCATTTTAAAGTTGATTAAAAATGAATTACATATATATATGTATTTGAGCTGTTTAAATGAAAATAAGAATACATCATTAGTAGGAGAAATTAATGAATGAAAAAAGAAGAATAACTACAAAATATTTATTGATAATATATAATGTAAGAAATATTTAACGATAATTTGCAATAAATTTATAAAGAATTTGTAAACACATGTTTGTCGGAAATATGTAAGCACAATTTGAGATTAAAATTAATATATTTGGATCTAATGAAGATCAAATTTTTATCAAACATTTCTAGTCTTTAAATTTTTTTATTTTGTTTGCATATATTATTCTTAATGATATTTGTCGTTCCATAAAAATATAATTATATATTGTTGTTATTTATAAAGAAATATATTTATTTATGTACAATACCCATTCTTTTCCAGTTTAGCTTTTATAAATCGTAAAGATTTGTCTTTTAAGTATCATTTAAAATTGGAATATTTATTTAGAAAATTTTTATCCTTAATTTTTGTATTCACACCTTGTTGGGGGTGTAAACATTTATATATTATTTAAATAAAATAAATTGTAATAAAATAAATATAAATTATTCTTTATTTTACTATAAATAAGTGGTTTTAAACCGTGAAAACACATTTATTTTTCCTGAAAGTAAAATTTAATAAATCAAAATTTTTTTGTTATGAACTAAATAAAAGAATATATAAAAAAAATTTATTTATAAAACTGAATATTTTTATATGTATTATAAAAATAAACATCCAGTTTTATTATTGATAAAACAAATTCAATCTATTTTAGCTAAATATTTTAATGAAAAGGCTACTATAATAGAAACGACATTTTGTATTAATTTATTTTAATATTTAAAGATTATTTTTGGTTGTAATTATATTTCTTTTTAAGTATTTTGAAATTCTATAGATAACATTGAAAAATCTATAATTTTAACCTTGCATATATGCTGTCATTCCTTAAAAACTGCATGTTTTACACTTGGATATAATTCTAACATTAATCTTATAATTTTTTGATTTCCAGTCTTTTGCTCATCATTATTATTAAAAGTTGTATAATTTGTTATTAATCAAATTATACTATTGATCTTGATAATAGATACCAAAAATTATAACGCCCATTTTTGTTGCTCCTTCTTTTTGTAGAGTAACTTATAAATCAAAAATTATTAAAAGGGTCATAGTTCGGTGACTCAAAAAGTTATATATAAATAACATTTGTTATCAATCTTTATTAATTTTTACTTATTTCAGAACTTTTTTACTTTTATTTAAAAAAAACTTTTAAAAATGAACTTTATAAGAAAAATATTTTATATATTTTTTATTATGTCTTTTCTAATTAGTTATTCATATTCTATCACAGTTGAAGATGTTTATAAAAGAATATTGGAACGAGAACGAAGTGTTCAAAACACATTCACAGCACAATTTGTAAAACCAATAGGTTCTGTTGGTGGAGAATTGATATGGCCAAGAACATACTCTAAGCCTTCACAACTTTTCTTTGATGAAAATGGAGCAACATATAACATACCAAATAAGAGACCAACCTTAAGACAACTGTTTCAAAGAACACCTTTTGGTTATAGATACAATAATATAGATGATGAGAGTGAAGATACCGAATAAGTTTGTTACACATTTTATAGAACATTTTTAATTTGTATTCAAGTTGTTGTTCTTTTAAAATTATATTATTATAAGTTACTTTTATAATTCAGAGCAGATGTCGCAGCAAAAAGTATATGTATAAAGTTTTATCATCTTCTTGGATAAGAAAGATTTTTCACATTAGTGCAAATATATATCAACATATAATAATTGTTTTGACACAGGTTTATATTATTTTTTTTATTAATCTACTGTCTCAACAAATATTATTTCACTTATACACATATTAAATTATAATTTTTTTAATAAGAACCTTTCAGCAATCCGGTCAAGGACATGGAAACTTTAAAAATTTAAATTTAATACTTTCAATACAACAAAATTATGACGAAGAATCTTTATGTACATATTTAATGTTACTAAATTTTAATTTGATAATATTTTAAAAAGTGTCAAAAGCTTGTAACACTTGAATTGATATTACGCTAAAAAAAAATTATAGAAATATGTACCAAATGTCTTATCTGATAACATATCACTTTTATAAAATTTACACTGTTTAACCTTTAAAATTGCAAATTCCTTTATGTTGTAAAATTTTAAAATAATTATTGTCTTATCTCTGAAGATTTTTGCTCACTTTCATCAACTTATATATATATATGTATTCGTTTTTTTATTAAATATGGTACATTTTCTAAATGACATTTAAAGTTATCAATTATGCTATCCACATTACTTTTTGTTTAATGAGTGATGAATTATATATTCTTTAAAAATAAGATTGCTATCAATAAACGTGACTTCAGGTTATATAATGGAAAAATTCTATTGAAATACGATAATATCGCATTTTTCTATTCAAAAAATCAAGAAAATAATAATAAATCATGTGTATACATAACTTTAAAATTTATATAAAATCATACATTATTTTTTTGGTCAAAAATACCCATCTTATTGTTTATTATAATCATGTGTGTTTTTTAATTATAATGGTAATATATACACTTTTTAGAAATAATCATTTGTAATGGATTATTTTATATATTATAAAATATGACTTTTAATGTCATTGAAAAAGATATTTTCATTGCTATTCCTCTTTGTCGTCCTTCAGATAATAATAATTTTTTCAAGTAGGATAGGTTTTGAATTAAAAAGCCATTGTAGAATTATTATGAATAAAGAATTTGTATTAATCGACTTTTCAAAATCATCTTTGTCACATTGAATAACCATTTTAAAATATGAAAAAGGAAAAATTATTTTAATTCAACTTTTAACAGGTTCTTTGTTAATTTTTATAACAAACATTATGAGGAAGTATATATATAAATGATTTAGATGCTTTTTACAAATAAAATGATATTAAAACAAAAATATTTTTATATAATAGACTATTAATTGTTTCAAATCAATCTAAAATATCAGTGATATGTTTATAATATTTAATAACAATTGATATCAAAAAAATAACTTTAGAAAAATAAAGTTATCATAAAAAAATAACTTTGTTATTTGTTTATTGTTGTATTCTTTGTATAATATCAAAAAATATTAATTTAATTGATAAAACATACATATATTCCATGTAATAAAGTCACATTGATAAAAGTTTTATATTAAACGAAGCTTGATCTTTGGTATTTTTTTTATTATATTTGCAAAAAAAATTGCATATTTTTTGATATATCAAAATAAGGAATGTAATTATTCAATAAAAAAAAGTCTAAAGATATTTTAACCGGAAGTAAATGATCAAAAGTTTTTCCCCTATTTTATATTTATTTTTTAATATCATAATAATATTTAAAATTATATCTTTTATTGAAAAGAATATTTTTCAAATGTTTTGTCAAGTAGAACTCAACTATTTTAATAAAGGATATTTAACAAAAAAAAATGTCATTTCAATTAAAAATTGGGAAAGGACATACATTTTTAAAATAATAAAAGTTTGATGAATTTTTTAATGATTGTAATAAAATTATACAAACTAAAAAACTTTTTTTCATCAAATAACAAAAAAAATATATATTTTATTTTCTTTTTTTTTAAATTTAATGTTAAAGCTAATATTTCAACTTTCTAGTGTATTATGTTTACAATTAATAATAAAAAATTTTATAAACTTCATTTAATTAATAGAAGTTTATTTTATAATAGTTTTTTTCCATAATTTAATGATACACAGCTTACACATAATAAATTCTATATAAATACATAAATCTTTCCAAATTGACATATTTAAATAAAAAAGCTTAATTCTTTCTTTCAATAAGTATAAAAGGTTGATAATTTTAATTATTATTAATTAAAATAAGAATTTTTATTAGTTTTACATGTAATTACTTATAAAATTCATGTTCTATTCATTGAACAGTATATAAGCTCAATTTGTCAAAATTTTCCTTATAATAGTTAATGATAAATATTTAATTATTATTAATTAGCATTAATTTAAAATTTTTAATTGCGAAGTATTTATATACAATTGTTAATCTATAATTATTAAAATTTAATGTAAATTGAATTAATTTTAAGCTAACTTAACTCAGCTAATCATCTTGATTCAATTTAACAAGGTTATATCTGGACATGATAATTTTTATATCGCAATCATTTAAATGATTTCATCTATATACTTTCGTTGTAAACATTAACTTTCGTTATATAAGAATTATATGTTCTCATAATGACAAATTATATTATAAGCATATGATAGTTTAAGCGGTAGACTGTAACCTCATTTTTTGTAAGATGACTAATTTTTTAAATATTTTAAAGAAAGAAATATATATATATAAAGGCCAACAAAGGAAGAAAATATCATAGTTGATAAAATTATTCTATAAATTTCTATCTATATATAATATATTTATTTTGATATTTTTCATAATTTTTTTTATAATTTTTGATCTTCTTTGTTTTCCTTAGTAAAAATGAATGTGACAAAATATGTCGCACATTTTATATTTACTATATTTATTTATAATAGATGCTTGGTTATATTTATAATTTTATAAACAAAAGATATCATGATTCGCTAATTATTTGTATCAAAATGTTTTTTTATAAATTTATTATATGTATTAACATAAAAAACAAAAGTAATACTCTTTTTTTAATTTTTTTAACTATATTTGTTTTTTTAATGTTAACCAAGAAATAAATTAATCATATTTATATATAAAATGCTAAAAAATAAAGAAAATCTCTTATTAAAATGTTCGACATTGATAGTTTTATTACATCTTTTATGTTACGAAACGTCAACTTTTTTTTTGTTATTGTATATAGTCTAAGAATTTGTGAAGGTTAAAAACTATCCAAAACTTTTTATAAATGTCCTTCTTCTGTTGCATAAAAGGAAATGTATTTAATGAGTTTTCTTTTATATTAAATAAATATATAAGCTTATAAATTTTAAATGAAAAAATTTTTTTCACATTTTAGTTTATCTTTTAAAAATTTAAAGTATATTTATTATTATCTAAAAATTACACTAGGTTTTTGAATTTAAAGCAATTATAAAATAAATTAGAAAGAGTCTACAGGTATCGTATTGTTAAAAAATGATAAATTATATGAATTTCTTTTGTCTTTAATATTGCTTTCTTGTTTCAAATTATTTTGTTAAGATGATCGGAAATACACATAAAAATATAATCATATATATATAATGTATAATATGTGTAAGGAATAATAAGTATAAACTGTTTTTATTATTAAAAACGTTGATTAATTTTTACTAGGTAAAGTATACACTATCATCCTTCTATTAACAAAGTATTTCGTTCAGTTTTTACAAGTACATTTTTAATAATATCTTTATATCATTATATCTATATCTTTATCCTTCTTGTAGATGCAATTTATTATATCTCAGAGAAATATATTTAAACGATTGTTTCTATTAACAATATTATTGTGGTCACAAATTTTAATATTTCCTGAATTACTTGTGAATAATACATTATTATCAATAAATAATTTAGAAAATAGATTTAAGAAAAGTGTTATACATCTGAAAACATTAGAAACTCCAAGATCATGTAGCTTTCCAAATTATACAATTGAAAGCAATTATTCAGAATTTAAACATCCTTATAAACCCAAGGAATGTATTGCTAACTTTAACAATAACTATGTTTCTTTTAAAAATGGAATTTTGAATTACAAAAATAAAAATGATAAGTTTGTTAAATGTGATTATCAATGTAACTATCATAAAAATGATTACGAATTAGTAACTGGAGAATGGAAAGATATTGAAGATGAAAAACCTTTTTGTGATGTCTTTGAAGTATATTGTAAAGATTTCAGTACTAATAAGACTGTTTTTCGAGATATTTACCTTCAAGTTAGTGATCATAAGCAAACGTTTCAAGATAAGGTAACATTTATGGAAGATTCATATAAAAAAGAACCAATAAAATATGAATATAATGTTCATTTAGTTATCATTGATTCAATATCATATTTTAATGCTCTACGTGGACTTCCAAAAACGTTAAAATATCTACAAAAAGAATACAATGGAACATTATTTAAATATCTTAATAAGGTAGGACTTAATTCATTACCAAATGCAAATGCTTTCTTATTAAATACACGTGTCCCAAGATTAGTTGATTATCAAAAATCTCGCAATACAAAACAATCTGAATATTGGGGTACTGGAGCTAGTTATTGTAATTCTTATTTAGATAATAAGCCATTTATTGTGAAATATTTTAGAGAACTTAATTTTACTATTCTAAATGGAGAAGAAGCTGTTGTAACAGCATTTAATTGGCCTAACTGTCTAGGTTTCAAAGAAACAATTGCTCATCACACAACAAGACCATATGAACTAAGATTACACAATAAAAATTATACTAGAAATGGTTTATTCTTAAAGAATTTTAAAAAAAAATGCGAAAAAGATTATGATTATCAATTAAATTATTTATCAAAATTTATGGAAAAGTATAATAAAACTAGACATTTAACTTATACATGGCTTACTAATATAGCTCATGATAAATTAACTGGTTTTTTTCATTTAGATGATTATTTCACTGAATTTTTCACTAATAACAAAAAATATTTTGATAATGGTTTCTTAATTTTTATGGCAGATCATGGTTTTAGAGTTGGTGGATTTAGAAATACCAAACAAGGAGAATTTGAAGATGCAAATCCATTCTTATTAATTGCACCACCTAAAGCTTTACGTTCAAATGACAGTGAGGTGATGAAAAATTTGAAAGAAAATTCAGAGAAGCATATATCACATTTTGATATATATACAACCTTAGTTGATATTGCTACTGAAGGTAGCAAGAGGCATTTCAAAAATATGACACCTTTCAATTTTACAAAAATATTAAAAAATAATAAGATGAAAGGATTAAGTTTACTAAGAAATATTAATGTAACAAGAGATTGCTATAATATGGAGATCACTTCAGAGTATTGTATGTGCCAAATTCAATTCAGAGAATATAATTCAGTAGTTTCAAAGAAACTCCTAAAAAGAGAAACAAATGATAAGAATTTCAATTCTTCAATAATTCCACAGTTTCTGAAGAAAATATTTGTAAATGAATTAAATAGGCAACTTAAGATAGGTAAACTAGAAGATGATTGTACAATGTTGATGGAAAATCCAAAAGGATTATTCACTCTTGAATATGCTTTAAATGAAAATAATCTTTTACTCTTTAAAGTCAAACAACAAGTATTACCTAGAGGAATATTTGAAGCTATATTTGATGAAAATGGCAAGTTGATAACAGAAGATATCAATAGAGTGGATAGATATGGACCATATGCTGAAATATGTGTACCTCGTCATCCATATAGAAAGTTTTGTTATTGCAAAAGTTTACTAAAAAAATCAATTAATAGTGAATTTAAATCATAAATAATCATTTAATTAATTTTTTACATTGATATTTATACATATTCTTCTTATTATGAAAATAAAATTTTATTTAAAAAAAAATGTTTCTTCAAACGATAATTTTTTTGTTTCATTGGAAAAATATTTATGCAATGTAATTTATTTTCAACATAAAATTTATTGCTTTTAAATCATTTATTTTTTATATATTATACTTTTTTATATGTATTTTTAAATATATTTTTTATTTATATATATTCTTCTTATATTTTTTATGTATATAATTATTATTAATTCTATTTATTTTTAGTATTATGGATCGAAATTCTCCTGGAATAAAGTACTGTATTTTATGTAAAAAAGTTTGTCCTACTTCAGAAGCATTAGATGAACATTTCCGTTCTCACAAATCTATGAAATTTGGAAGTAACAATACTGGTAATGAAGTGGTACATGAAACTAAAACGCAGAAAGATGGAGCTTCTGAAGGAATATATCAATACAGTGAAAATTTTACAGAAGCTTTAAATAAGTTACACTCTTTATTTTCACAACTTGGCGAAGAACGTTTAAAGAATACCAAGCTTTTATTAGTTGAAGTTACAGATGAGGATGCTAATACAACAATAAAGAATCTTGAAAAATTAGTTGGACATAACAAAATAGTTGATTTGACAAAAGAAGAGATAAAAGTTAAGCATGTACCTTTAACAGAAAAAAATGTTCAACCTATCAAGGAATATAATATTTTTCAAAATGTTCCAATGAGTACGGCTTCCGGAATTCCATTAAATGTTGACGATGTTATAAACAAAGAAGTAATTTCTCCAGTAATTAATGAATCTTTTATAAATGCTTCAAGAACAAGAACAGATAAAGGTATAGAATTGGATAAGAGTAGTAATATAGGAAATGCTTTTTCAAATGAAAGTAAATCTTTGCAAACACCTTCTACTGTTGAAACAGAGATGAATTTTGAATTTGTTAGAGATGATGTAAAAGCAGATGTTTCTAAAAGCATAATTGATAAATATTCTGCCAAACTTAGATCTATACAATGGATTAAGGATACATTATTACAAAATCAAGTTGAAACACCTAAGGATTATAAACCATTTGCTGAAGATTTATATGATAGTGATAATGATAAAAAGAAGAATTCAGTAAATACACGAAATAGAAGTTCTAGTAGACCATCTACACACAACAGACATGTTAATAATGTTCAACAAAATGAAAGAAGAAATTATAGAAAGAGCTATGAAGATAGATTTGATTCACCTCGTCATTTTCATTTAGACAAAGATATGCCAAAATTCAAAATCCTGGTTTTCTTGATATGAGATCATTACGATGCCCAAATTTTCGTGAATTATATGAGATTACAAATACATGTAAAATGTGCAAAAAGGTATGTCTTTTTCCAAGAGAAAAAATTTATCACGTGCTGGTAGATCATATGAATTTAGAAGATCCTTTAACATTGAAATGTGCTATTTGTGTAAGAAGAGGGAATTCACAAAAAAAGTTTTTAGATTTTGAATCTTTAAGAGCACATTTTTTAAACTCGTCTGGACATCCGAGACCAGAAGATTTTATCAACAACTTGTCTTGTACATATACAGGTAGTACCGAACATGTATTCCCAACTGGTTATAAGCAAATTTTCCGAACATACGAATGGCATTTTACTAAATGTTTTATCGGTTAATTTAATTACACTTTAAAATGTCTCGATGATCTTAATATTTTAAGCTTTAATTGTTTTAATTTTTTGAATAAATAAAGGGTATTTTTAATTAAATTATTTTATTTACTCTCATAAAAAGGTATCTAGTTTTTATCATTGCTTTTTTAATTTTATAATTTAAGGCAAAAGTTAATCTTAGAAATATAAATAATTTACTAACTACCTCTTATTTTCTAATTATTTTACATATTATTTTTCAAACCATCTATTACAGAAGGAAGTATTATTCAATAATTTATAAGATAAAAAAATTTTTAAACATAATTTTTTAGCGAAATGGATAAACACAATTATATATCCTTATGTTCAAAAATAATAAATATTTTATCATCTCATTGTACATTTTTAACAGATAACATTTTATTTATTATTTTAACTATTTATTAAAAATTTGCTTTAAATCTATATATGCATAAAAAAAATTATTAAATAAATATATACAGCTATTCATGTTACCACATAATTCTATTGTTTTGTAATATAAATATATGTTGTTTTAATTTAAAGTAATATTTATCAGTTTAATATTTATAAACATAATTAAGGAAAAACTTTCTAGAAATTAAAAATATATTCCAAAACAATAATGTATCATTTTTCATTGAGAAAATAAATATAATTATTGTAAAGCTTTTAATTTATTTTGAGAAGGGAAATATAAACCAAAACATTCTTTACTTATATATACGTAGTATTAATGTATTCTTATCCTATTTTCATATCTAATCTTATATATATATACTCATTCAACCATAATTTATCCTTACGGTAATATATTGTGCAGCTTTTTTTGCATCTGTGATTTGACATAACCTTTCGGCAAATGATTACTTGGATATAAATAAAATATTAGCATCTATAACAAATTGTTTAATAGATATATATCATTATTATATTTTGATTAATATCTTCTAAACTCATTCTAATAATACACGCGATGTTCTTTGGTAAATCTTATATTAATATTATTATTTAAATAATGTTAACTAATATTTTCTATCTTTGAAAATTATAAAGTTTCAATAAGTTTTNAAAAAATTTATCAAAAATGGACCTTTGTTAAACATATTTTTTATCATAAAAACATTGATTGTTCACATCGTATACAATAGGTTTAATTATCATTTAACATATATATTAGGAAATATAATAAAATATATATTGTATGGTACAATTTATCTAAATAACACACTTACTTTTTATTATACAAATAAAATTACATTTTGTATGCTTTCATAATACATAAATTTGATACCAATTCTTTATTTATTATCAAATACATTTAATATTAGTGTTTAAAAATATCTTTTATAACCACTTGTTTATTAAGATGTTGTAAAAATAAACTAAAAAAAAGTTGCAACATTATAAAATGACCTCCAATGATCTTCAAATATAATACTTTGACAAAATACTACCTCTGATTAAAAATATTACATATATAAATTTGTTTTAATGAGTAAATAGAGTTTATATACATTGACAATAGTAATCTTTAAATGATATATCACTTCTTATTAGTCAAATTAATATTACATTTAAATGAAAACCAAGTAAAATTAACTTTTGGCGTTTTTCCGTACCAAGAGGTTTATTATACTTTGAATCATAAAAATATAAATTAAATTTAATTGTAATTTTCTTTTACCTAAAATCGATTTTATTACATATATCCTTATCCTGCTTTGACAAAATTATATTATCAGTAGGTATCACTTTCGACAATGAAAATTATTTCAATGAATATATTTTCTTCCTTTTTATTTCATCAATTCATTTGTTTAGTTTTATATCTTTATTTGTAAAACTATTACAGATTTTTACCGCAATTTTTTTTAAATCGTTTTTTTTATAGATTATTCATCCATTTCTTTTATTGTCTTTATTCTTTATATACATTAAAAATATCGTTTCAGTTGTCATTTAAATCATTTTTACTGTCATTCTAATAATAGCAATTATTTCAATATATAAAAGTAATTATTTTAAAAGCTATTCACTGGTATGTTTTTTAAATGGAACAAAAAGTATTAAAAAAAATAAAGATGTTTCTTCCTTTCTTAAATCTATTATATTTGTATTTAAAAAAAGGATATGTGTTTAAAAGAGTTTAATTATATTAAAATTTTATACATTTTTTTATGTTTAAATAAGTTACATTTAAATTATAAAAAATGTATTATATAACAATTTAATTGTTTAAAAAATGAAAATATATATATACGAAGAGATTGCTTTTTAATAGTATATTTCTTTAACCTTTCTTTGAAAGGTATCGTTTACATTTTTATGTAAATTTTTAAAGTTATAATACAAAAAATTTATATTTTAACAATATAATAAAAGTTTTTACCTCAAACATTAATTATTTACTAATTTTTAGGACTGGGACGAACACAGATGGTATAATTTGATTGTGTACATTCTCTGTATCCAAAATTTTGAGTAGATTTTTAATGTCAAATTAAAAAAATTTATTAATGTAAGTTTAAAATACTAATCATAAATAGATCATAAAAATTTTACTAAATAAAATTAATAAAAAAAAATATTATATTTTTTATCAAAAAATCACATTTGACTCATATATTTTATTATTATTTATGATTGAAACATATTGATATCTACCAATTATGTAATAACTAAGTAAAAAAGATTAATTATAAACCATCTTTCCCGCGTCACATAACATAACACGATGGCCTTCCTCAACGCCTATATAATTCAAATTGCTTTTAGAGTAGTGTTTTTGTGAAGGCGCCATAGAACCTCATATCTCTCACTTTAACTATAAATTACTACTGCTATCCTTATAGCTGAGGCTGATAGTTGACCTTCTTCATTTTAAAACTGTTCTTAAACAGATACTTTCTTGCTTTACTCATTTATACTTAATATCAACGAAGCATGAATATGTATTTATATATATATATACCGTTACTGTTTATTTTTATCTGCATTAAAATTAATTAAACAAATACGAATGATCTTTTTCTCCATTTGATAAGATAATTATACAATTGACGTGATCATATTTATGATAACCCTTGTCCAAAAGTGATACTAAAATAAATATATTAACTTTAATTAAGCCTTTTAAACACAATTTTTTTTTAATTGATTATTATTTAATTTATATTTAAAAAGTTTCACAAATAATTATGTTAATGTAATATAATAATAATTTTATACATAATCTCATTATATCGTATAACAATTATCAGATGAAAATTTAGATCTTTTCCTTCCTGTCATATTATATTTTATCGCATGCAATTATGCACTAATTGAAACTTTAGTAGCGTAATACTATCATAGTTTAACTATAATATAATTAACTACATCTGCTTTTAACCTTTATATGTGTTATAATTCTTTATTTATTATTTGGCCAAATTTTTGTTTTATATAAATACTTACGTATAGTCTAAAAATTACAAATTTTTCTTCTTCTTCTTATTATATATATCTAAGGAATATCAATTAATTTAAATTTGATTTTTAGATTACATCAATGAATTAATTAAAATATTCTTTTAAAATAAAATATATTTATATATACTCGTACTAATTTTCCATCTTTGACTGTCAAAATTTAATCTTGTTAATATTTTAAAAACGTTAATCTTTTCTTATCAATTCCTTTTTTATAAAATTTTTAAAACTAGGTTTTATAATTTTCTCATGCGATCACTCTTTCGGAACAATAAATATAGTTACATATATATCCTTTTAAATTATTACTCTTCTTTAAATTTTTAACTATTATTTTTAAAAGAGTATTTAATTTATTTGAAAAATATACATATATAACCTAAAAATAAGTTATTATAATACAATTTTAAACTTTTACCAATAATCTTATACATCTTATAAATGATACAAGAAGAAGAATGTAAAATACAATGTTGAATTATTGCTGCGAGTAGTAAATTATTTTTGGACCAGGAAAGAATATATGTATGCATATTTAAAAGTAGTTATAATAGTTGATTATGAAAAAAAATGTCATTTTTTAGTTTAACCCAAATGGATAGATAGATATATATATATATATATTTATACAATACAACATTATTGTCTTCAAAACTCACCCTGTAAAAGTTAAATATATAATATGTGGTGCGTCTTTTTATATTTATAACTCTTACGCTTTTTCTGTTTTTTTGATACCTCCATTATTTTATGTGAAGCGTTTTTATCGTTATTATATACATTATAGACCAGCTACAGTTATATATATATATAAAAAATTATTTCTTCTCAATGTATTTATAATTATTCTAGAACTTTTTATAAACGAACATTTCCCATTTCTTTATATTTTAGAAGGAAGAAATATATTTTTATTGTATAATAGTACATATAAATCCAATCATGATCATTTTATCAATAAAATAACTAGAATAGCTAAGTGTTTATCACTTTTTATTTCAACTTATTTCATAATTTATAACGATAAATATATATATTTATAATTATACTTTTCAAAGGTAATCATTTATATTAGAAAAAAATTATTGTACATGATGAATATCATTTCATCATAATTTTATATCTATAATTGTTGTACCAGCCTTATATGGCACAATTCTTAATTCAAAAATAACATATTTTGATTATACTAAAAGCTTTCCCTTTGTGGTTACCGAAAAGTCATTTACAAATTTTATATTGTTATTCAAACTATAATTTATAGTAGTTGGACCAAAAGTTAGTTTCAATATTTTGACCATTAATATATAATATTTCTTATAACTATTATTACCATGTTTATAAGAGTTGTAACTTAAAATGGATAACATTGATATTAAAAATAGTAAACATTTATATCATTATATTTACATTTTTAATAATTAGCTTTTATATTTGAAAGATAAATACAAAAGTTTGTGATCTAATTTCATTTTGATCATCTATCAATAATATGACTTAACTATTATCACGTTTCTCAATTTTAGTATCTAAATTTTTGTTATGAAATGATATAAAAGAATGTTTTGTATCAAGAGGACACGTTAAAACTAGGGGTCTCTTTATTTCAAAGTACAATTTGTATAAACTTTTCTTTATAAATTTATTGAAGCATTATTAAAACTTTTGAAATTATATTTTATACTATCTTCTTCTTAGACTTTTCCTTCCTATTGTTATTATCATAGCATTGTTAATTGAAATAAGATGATTTGTCATTATAGTTTATATATTTTATTTATGCAAAACCATTATATTGAAAATATTTAAAATTTAAATATCAATAATACACATTGATTGTATGATATTTATTTTAAAATTTTTCTCATAAAAAAATTAAATAAACTCTAAGATATATGTTAAACTATTCCATTAATTTGATCACATATAACAATACTAATTTTCTAATATATGGAAACTTCGTTACGACATCCCACTTTTTCCTCCCTTCTTTTAAACAAAAATTTTGGCCTTGTTTATTAATTTATTTTAACAGTCAACTGTATATATATATATATATTTGTAACTTATTTAACCTTTCCTCATTTTTATTCAATCTTTTAACTTGAAGCGCTTTTATTAAAGTAGGCTTTTTATAATTACTCTTTAACATTAAAAAAAACAGCAGGTATTTATAAGTTAAATGTTAACAACATCATTTTATATTTCTATAAAAAATAACATCAAAAAATTGATGTCATAAAATTATATTCTCACAATATGTAAATGATTAATTTTATGAACAAAATATTTTATTCAGTTTAATTGTTAGATTACTTTTTTTAATTTTTACAAGTAAGTACATTATTAATCCAATTATATCTATAATCTTTGTTATTCATTTTTCTTTACACAATCTATAAGAGTTTTTCATATTAACGATAGATACATTATTATAAAAATAATATTAACACATGGTCTTGTCATATATAATTTTTGAATAAAATTTATATCAATTTTATGTTTTCTATAAAAGAACTTTAATATTATAAATGCTTGTTCAAAATTTTATCTCTCATAATCTTATTTTCTTTAAACAATTGTTAAATATTTTAAATATATGGCATTTGGGATATACATGTGCTATTACAATATTTCTGAAACAACGTTACCATTGATAAATTTATTGCTTTTCTTTATATTTCATAAAATTAATGTACACATATACAACAACATATTGTTCCTCTTAATTTTAGATATATATATATATTGACTACAGTTAATGCCATGTTTTAAGGCACAATAATAATATATAAAGAAAAGTACAATATTATAACAAATTAAACCAAACCTCTATTTCTGTGCTTCGAATTTTCAAGTTTAAAAAAAAAGAATATAATAATTATTAAGTTTAGAAAATTAACTTTCAAAAATGTTTCCTATTATTAATACAATTGCCAATTTGCTTCACACAATGCCACATATAAACTTTGCCATGAAATATGTAAATCCAGCTTTCGATGTCGATTTTCATGGAGATTATCTTCAAAGTTTGGTACTATACTGTCTTATAATCTTAGTTGTTGCTCTTTGTTTCCTTTTTATTATTGGTGTTGTTTGGGTATGTGCCTGTGTAACTCGCAAAAAAGAACATGGAAGAACAAGCAAAAAAGCTATGAGATTAGCTGTTTTATTATTCTTTATTGCGTTAATTTGTTTTGGACTTCTGGGAGTTTCTTTAGCAGGAAATGAATTGATAAATCGAGGAATTAGACAATCATCAACAGGAATGTCAAATATAAATCGTGATTTAAAACAAGCTTTAAATCAAGTAAGTTAATATATTGAATTTTTATGATAATTTATATTTAGGTTACGGAAATGAATTCAACAAGATCTTTGGCCTACCAACATGTCGATAATTTGATTGCTTTGGTTCACAAAAAGATTAATGACAAACAATTTAAAAATGATAGTGTAAGTTTCATAGTTTGTAGTTTGTTTATTTAAATTTATTTAGGAAATTGATCGTATTGATAGATTGCTGACGAATCTTTCTGATGGGATAGAAGGTATTACAGAAATTTCAACTAGACTATCTGGAACCCTTAAGAATGTTAAATTCTTAGAAAAGGTTAAACTTTACGGTGATAGAATAGAATTTGAACGTTGGGTCATATTTATTGTTTTACTTGTAATAATGGTATTTGTCCTTTTCCTAGGAATTATATCTTTTTGTCGAAAATCTAAGAAAGGAGCCGTTGCTTTTAGTGCTATGGGAATAATAATTTTCTTATTATCATTTATACTGCTTTCAATTGTCTTTCCAGCAACCGTTGCTTACGTTGACTTTTGTGTGGATGGAAATGCTTATATAAATGAACATGTAACAGAGGATATGATTTCAGCAATTAATTTCTATTCAAAATGTGAAATGGAACCAGAGAATGGAAATCATCCAAAAGTGTTTGAATTAGATAAAATGTCTGAAGTTGTTGAGAAGCTTAGAGATTCTCAGTTTAAATTGTTTACAATTCTTTCAAATAACTTCCCTGATGATTTAGAGATTGGAGAAAAAGGGAAATTAATAAATATTGATTTTAGTTTAATATTACAAAACGTGGGTAGCCTGGAAACATCTTTATCATGTCATACATTCTCAAATAATGTTGAAGATTTAAAGAATGGTTTCTGTGAAGAAGGATTAATAGGCTCATTTATACTTTTACTTGGATTAATATTATTATCATTTACATTATGGATACTTTTACTTATTATTTCAAAATCTTGGAATGTATTTTCAAGATTAGCAACAGATTATGTTGAAGTAGATGAAGATGATCCATTTTTCCCACGTACCAATGATAATATACCTGTAGATATTTATGGAACACACGTATTTAATCCACGTACTAGATTTGCTAATTCAATGTAAGTTTTTATAATTTCTTTTTTATCATAATTTATATCATTATATAATATAGGGATCATGAAGAACCTAGTACAGGAACAACTACTGCTACTGGAAATGTCCCAATAGGCGGCAACGCAACAACTCCATTATTAGATGGAACTGAAAGAGCAAATACACATTGGCAGAGAAATTTGACCACGACTTCAAGCCTTTTAGCTTCAGCTCCCCCAGGAACAATAACAAGAGATAATACAAGGTATAACTAAAACAATGTTAAACATATAATTAATTCGACATGCTACAATTTTCGGCATTTAAAAACATATTTTTATACTTCCTTTTAAAAATATTTATAATTATTTTCGTTTACTAATTTTTCTCTTTTCAGCCATGTTCGTATTAACAACTACCCTAATAATGATACAACGTATCACCAGTATGATAAATATCAAGAACAATTCGATGTTTAATATTATATATTTGATCCAGCTTTGTCTCATTTATGGCCCTGGTTACATAATTTCAAAAATAAACTTGGTGTAATATTAGCATGATCTTAAATATAATAATATACATTTCTCAAGAAACAAATAATAAATATCCATGTCAAATATATTTTTGCCTATCCTAGCATGTTAAGATGAAAAATTTGTAAGCTATATCTGTGACAACCTTTTTAACGGCTCAAATTTTTATATCTTTATATAATCTTAACTAGTATAGTTTGTATTTTGACAACTAAAAAAAGTTTTTTATAATAATTTGAAGGTTTTATTTTTTTACATCATTCTCATTTTTTTTATCACATTTTATAAATTTATTTCATTTCTAACACTATTTTTATTTTATTCTTTTAAGTGATTCTAAAATTAATGATTCGACATAAATTCTTTAGGGAATTTGTACCATTTTTCATACCTTTTTTCCAATTTTAATTTTTCTATAACTAACCTTTTCATCACCTAATCATTTATATATCAAAATAATTAAAAAAAAAACCTTCATACCATATCAATTTATTTTATTCAATATTAATTGTCATAATCAGGAATATAAATAACGTTTTTAATTAGAAATATTTTCTACTAATTTTTCTCATAAAATGTTTTATTAATCTTTTTATAAAATTAAACAGAATTTAAATTCCTGATTATGAATTTTTTTTTATATATTTATTTAAACATGTTTTAAAGGGCGATTCGAGACCAAAATTGTACAAATATTCCTTTTATTTTATTTATTAAATTTGTTAAAAACCTAAAAAATTCATTTTTATTATTTCATATACTTTTATCTATTTTCAGCATGTCTCATTATAAAGATAAGTAAAATTTAAAATCCTTCAATTATTATCAAAACTTTTGTCACGCATATTATAAAAATTTGAGTTTCTTGATGGCTATGTACTTTTATTATTTTACATATATGTGGAATTTTTTTATTATTTATCATATTGTATCTTATTTATTGAAAATTGTATTTTTCATAATTTTTACAAACATTTTTATTAATTTATCTTTACTTATTTATATTCTTTTAATAAACTTGACTTGTTATTTTTCTTTGTATATTAGTTAAATTATAATGTTGAAAATATAATATTCTTCAAGTACTATTTGAAAACTTTATAATTGGCTATTATAATTTTAAAAATCAATTAAAGGATTGAAGAATATTGTTTAAAGTTTAGAATAAATACAATATATATAATAAAATTTTTGCACAACATTTTATAAGTATATTTTTAAAAAAATTTACCGCTTCCATAATTTATCCTATTCTTTATATTAAAAAAGTACAACGTATTAGGATACAAAATAGTTTATTAAATTCTATTTTTAGTTTTAAAATTATAATTGATACTTTAGAATTTAAAATAAGTTTTGGAAAAACTGTGTTCATAACTTTAACTATTTTACAGTAGCACAAAGTTAAGAATACATGCTTATATTTTATGTAAAAAAATTAAATTATATAATTTAAAGAAAAATAGTCCGGAAGGATGATTAATAGTTCTCGCTTATTATTATGGTTCATGTAAGCTTATTGAATAAGAATAAGTTATTATAAAGAAAATACTTAGGGAGTTTAATTATTCTATATTATTATTAAGGTTATATGAATATGAGTATAATAAAATTATTTTGAAGATTATTCTACAACTATAATTTGTTGTTAATCATTCTTTAAAATTAATTTAAGAAAAATAAGTCGTAAATGTAGGAAACGTTATTAGCATTTAATTGGTCTAATGTAAAAACTAAAGTTGTATTTTAAAACATATCTCTATTTTGCCCATTAGTTCTCTATAAATAAACATTACAATGATTAACTTTACTATCAAAGATATAAAATGAATTCAAATTGTTTTAACTAAATAATTACAACATCAAATTTGATGTATCTTTTTTTAATTTTTACTTTGATTTTGTCAGGCCTTCCGTTTTACTATACAAAGAAAAGACAATAAAGACGTATTTTCAATGTTTTTAAAAATTGTATAAAAAGGATTATTTTAAAAGTTCCCATCAATTTATATACATTAAACAAAAATCTAAAAGCTATAAAAATCAATTGGTAAAAAAGAATATTAGTAAGATTTATGCATTATATAAGTTCTTCATCTTGACAGAAAGTATCAATTTAGCATCCCAAAATGAAATTTATTTATTCCATAAAAGTTACTCTAAAATTACACTTGTTATACATCACCATTCAAAGACATGGCAATTTATTTGAAATTTTTTAATGTAAAAAAATAAACTTTTATTTAAAAATAGGTTTAAGAAGTTATTCAAATTTATTTTATCCAAACATATATTTTCTTTACAACTCATTAACGTACAATGAATACTTTGGAATAAAAAACAATACTCAAATTTAGATAATATTTAGATAAAAATTTAATCTTTATGTAGAAGACAAAAAAAAATGTTAATCTTAATTTGTAAAGATAAATTCTCATGATTTAGTAGATTAATAAGGAAGTCAAAATACTGTATCCTTTTTTAATCATTCACAGTTCTGCATTGCTTTAATCATTCCAGGGGGTAGTTTTATGTAAGTTTATTTATTGCTCAAATTTAAAAGTATTTTTGATTTTAAAAAATTTTTTTATAAAAAATAAAGTTATAAAAAAACAATATACAAAATCTCAAATATTATTATTTTATCTAAACCTTTAAATTATTATAATACGTCTCATATTCTCACAAAATCTAAGGACATTAATCTTTCATGTTTATAACTTATACTTCAAGAATATAAAAATATGAAATATTTTGTGAGGAAATAATTTAATATTATATTAGAGATTAGGCTCCATTTATGTCGGGATAAAAAGTCTATTTATAAGGATACTTTCATAGTATAAAAGGAACTAATTTTCAAAATTTTAATCTTGTAATTTATCATAACTTTATCCCTTAGATTGATAATCCCTTTCAAAATAAGTTATATATATAAGTTATAATCATTTTTTTGTATTTTTATATTGTAATTTGTTGCTTATTTTCTTTATAATATTTTATGAAAATAAAAGTTTCAAAATATATTTTAATTACATATTTTTAATAAAAGCAAACCTTATTATCTACTAAACGTTCTCTTCTAAATATCATCTTCAAAAACATGTCTTTATAAAATTACATAAAATATTTTACCATCCATTATATGAAATATGTAGTTTAGAATAATATATAAAAGTATTTAACAAAAAGTAATTAGATGTCCTTCTTATCTTTAAAAGCAGATTTACATTAATAATTTAACCATTTAAAATTACAAAATTTTTTAATAAATATTATTAATCAAGATATTTTATATCTTTAAATTACATACCATATTTGTATTAATATATAATAACAAAGCTTTAATGTAACTAAAAAAATTTATGTTTAAAACCTTTAACACTAATGATGTGAATTTTTTACTTCATTATATAATTTTTTAATATTTTCGGTATTTATTTTAATAAAAAATTTTTTATATATTATTGAATACAATAATTTTATTTATTTTTTTTTATATAATAAAACAATGAATATTAGGCTATTTTTTTAAATTCTATATTCAATTGATAAATTTCAATGAAAATTAATGAAATCATTAATCTTACATTCTCATTCATCTTCTTTATCCGAAATAAGTTTTTATAAAGTAATATATGCTAGATAACTAGAATTTTTAAACCATTCCTTGTATCCTAAAATATTATATACTGAAATAAATTTTGTCTAATTAGACATGTACAAATATTAAGATCACCTACATTATATAAAAGGATGTTCTCACTAAGTTTCCTAAAAACTTAAGCTTTTCAATTGAAATATTTTTTAAAAATGTGAATTAATTTTTATTAATTAAATATTAATATTTTATATATTTATAGCATGTATATTATTGCATATAAAATAGATATGAAATCATTTTTTGGTTTGCATTTTGAGTACTCGTCATTTTAAATGTAATTCTTTGATGCATTGGGAAATATTACACTAATTCTCATACTTTTCAAAGAAAATATATTTAATTTTATGGCCAAACTCATTTACCAAGTAATTTTTTCCGTATCAATTAAGATCAAATTGGAAATTTGATTAAGCTTAATATCTTTAGTTACTTTAATTTCCTTATTTAACAGTACTTTGCTTTCAAATAATCGACTTAAATAGCATGGGTTTTTTAAATGATCTAAAAATGTATAGTGAGATTCGTATAAACATTTTCTATTCTAACTTCATATAATTATAATATTCAACTCTTTTTTCTGTTAACCATTATCTATACAGGATATTAGTTTTTGGCAGAACATAGATAAAGCTATTTAAATTAATATTTGAATTAAATTTTTGATAAGATTTTATTTAAAATATTATAAGTTTTTAAAAGAAATATATTGAAAATATTCTTTATTATTATTCATCAACAAAATACATTCAACATTTATTTTATTATAATGATATTACTTCTATATTATTCGTTTACCATATTAATATCCTATTGCCGCCTCTTCGTCTAAACATAAATATCTCTTCAAACATTTATTTGTAGAAGAGCAAATATCTTGCAATATCTGGAGGCTAAATGATAGCTAAATAAGTTTTGATTTAAGGTTGTTTATCACCCATCAAAATGACGGGATAGGCGAAAATTTTTTAAGATAGAGATGAAAAGCTTCATCTTAAATTTAGCTTATCACAAAACTTTTTTTTGATTAAAAATCTCAACTTTACATTATTAAAAGATTCAAGTATACAAAATTATTAAGATAAAAATTGAAATTAGTCTATTAAATATAACGCAATCTTTTAAATATTAATTGTCTTTTATATATGTCCTATGTTGAAAATATGAAAATGAAACAGGGGTAATCAACTTTTACTTTAACTATATTAAATTCAATTGACATAAAAAAATTAATAAAATTTTTTTATTTAATGTTATCTAGTTAAAAAAAAATGTTCATTTCTACCTTTCTACAAATATATCTTTAGATATTGTACTTGTGCATTAATACTTAGTTTAATTGTCTTTACCCATATAATATGCCATTTTAATTTAAAATTCATTAATTAAATTTTGACTTAATCATTTTTATATTATCTTTTAATATAAATTTACCCTAAAGAATATTTTTCATCTTTATATCTTTTATATAAATCCTTTTACGTCATTTATTTTTAGTGTTAATTGAAATTATATTTACTTCAATAATACAATTTTATACATTAATATATCTGAAAACTAACATAAATTTAAAAAAAAATTTGCACATTATTAAGATGAATATGGTTAATGAATCTTCAATAAATTGGCCTTCTTGTACAGTTGTCAATTCATCAAAATTATCTGAATATGGAATGAAATGTATAAATAATGGTGGCATGTATTATGATATATGTAGAGATGAATGTCTATTTGATTTTAGTAGATTAAATTTAGGAGATGGTTTAAAATTAGAGACATTAATGTACGGATCGGTATGTTTTTTACATTTATAATCTTATTTTATTTTTTTAGATATTTCCTTTTTTAATATTTATTGTTGTGATAGCAAATTTTTTAATAGCATTAGTCCTTTCGCAAAGACATATGATCACGCCAACAAATGTTGTTTTAAGATATATGGCAATTGCTGATTTATGTGTTGGTTTAGTTTCTTTTCCATGGACATTTTTTTATTATACTTTAAGGTAATATAATATTAATATTTTTAAATTTTTTTTTCTTTAGATTTCTAGAGCACCAAGATAAAGTAGATTTATGGTGGTGCTATATGTATAAATATACTATGGATGCTCTACCTCCTATATTTCATAACAGTGCGATGTGGTTGACAGTTCTTTTAGCGGGACAGAGGTATAAATAATTTGTAGTTTGATTTATTTATTTTTAGATATATTTCTATTGAATATCCAATGGAATCTCGTCAAATATGTTCTGTAAAAAATGTTCGCCTTTGTTCTATTGTAATTGTTTTAATTACAATTATATGTGGCTTGCCCAAATTTTTTGATAGTTCTGTTAGTTTATATGATGGATGGATATTTCATAGAAATGGACAAATCTCTCATATTAGAACTTGTCGCAGTGAATTTACTGTATTAGTTAATGCTCTTGGCCCAAATACATATTTCAATTTATATTTCTGGACACGTATAATAATTTTTATTTTAATACCAAGTATATTATTAACATTTCTTAATCTTAGTTT
The DNA here is from genome assembly GCA_000941615.1 of Parastrongyloides trichosuri. Classification (NCBI taxonomy): domain Eukaryota; kingdom Metazoa; phylum Nematoda; class Chromadorea; order Rhabditida; family Strongyloididae; genus Parastrongyloides; species Parastrongyloides trichosuri. Next base: position 542,881 of record LM523159.1, on the reverse strand, counting down.
GATTCGTGGAATACGAAAAGCGGAAAAAAGAAAAGAAAGATTACTAAAAGAAAAGAGAGCACGTGAAGCAGAAAAACAGCGAGATAGTAATTCTACTTCACTAATGCTTGTTATTATAGCAAGCATATTTTTAATAGTAAACCTACCACAGGCTATATTCATTAGTATTATATGTTTCTGTAACACATTTGAAATTGATCTTCAATTAATGAGCAATGATACAGGAATTATTTTTAAACTTGTTAGTAATATGATGGTTATGGTAAGTAAATGATATCGTGTATATGTAATTTTTATCTTTAGGCTACATATCCCATCAATTTTGGGATATATTGTTTCATGTCTAGCGCATTTCGTCAATCTTTTAAAGCATTATTATGCTCAAAAAATTGGAAGACATCACTTTTTAATACAGGTAGTTCAAAATCAAGATTGTTTTCAACATTGAATTCGAATCATACAGAATCAACGATAGGAAAAATGATTCCACCATCTGTAATAATTGATAATTGTGAAGAAGAAATAAAAACAACAGAAATATTAATAAAAGCAAAACATGAAATGTGTGTTGAAGAAAATCGTGGTACGGATACAATTTATTTATAATTTTTTTTATAATTTAATTGCTTGCATATTTTTGTTGCAAAAGTAAAGTTTTTCTTTAAATATTTTCTTATGGCTACTTATTATTTAATCTAAATGAATAGCGGAACCAAATATATGAAAAACATTTTTTACAACTTTTTCTAGAAACGATCTCATATTTTTGCTATATTTTGATTTATTCGTATATTTTACAACAAAAAATAATAAATTTTTAATCTATTTATTTAATTTTTCATAAATTTTTAGGATATTTATTTTATGATCTGCTTTAAGTGTTAATAAATTTTTAATAATTTATAATATTTTTGTTTTAAAAACAGTAAACTTATACATCTTTATAAAATAAATAGAAACAAATTTTTTATTATACATATACAGAGAAATAGTTGTGAGAGTAAAGTATATGTGATTTCACGCAACGAAATATTTGTGGCACCAAATTACATATAATTCTTATCTTAATTTGTGACAACTTTTTACAAGAATTTTGTAATATGATTACATATAAAAAATATAAAAGTTATATTTATAGTTTAAAAGTTAATACAAAAAATAGAGATTATTAATCTTTAGAAGTATCTATTCAAACCAAAAAATTGGTTGAATTGTTTTATTAGTCAACCCTACTTAGTGCGTATTCTAATATGAAGCTTTGGATTTCTTTGTTAATAATAATATAAATATAAATCCCTTTTTAGACATAAAAACGTTAGAATTTAGTATTTTTGATGCCAGAAATGGAATCTACACATAAAATTACCCCTGAAAACATATTTTTCTTTTTTAAAAACGATTAATTTTTACCGTTGAATCACTAAAACTGGTTCTAAGGGTAATTAAGCATAAAAAAACGATTGGAATATGCAGCAAAGTCATATCTTTCCTTGTTCAAGAGATATGGCACTTTTAATATATTTCAAAATAATGATAACGAAACAAATGGTTATTTCTTATCAAAAATGTCAAAATTTGAAATTTTCGATGCCAAAAATGAATTCTACGTATAAAATTACATAGAAAAAGATATTTAAATATTTAAAAAATCATAAATAATATCCATGAATCGTGAATCTCCAAAAACGACTTCTGAAGCCAGTGTGCAGCAAATGGAAACTAAGAGGTATTTGGAGCAAGGAAAACTGGTTCTAGGGGTAATCGACCATGAAAAATCGATTGGAATATGCAGCAAAGTCATATCTTTGCTCATTCAAAAGATATAGGATTTTAATATATTTCAAAAAAATGATAAGAAAATAAACAATGATTTCTTATCAAAATCGTCAGAATTTTTAATTTCTGATACCAAAATTGAATTCTATGCATAAAATTTCATAGAAATACATATTTAAATATTTAAAAATAAACAAGTTATACCGTTGAATCCTGATTCTCCAAAAACGGCTTTTGAAATCATTGTGCAGCAAATCGAAACTAAAGAGTATTTTGACAAGCCAAAACTGATTCTAGGGGTAATCTGGCATGAAAAATCGATTGAAATATGTAGCAACTTCGTATCTTTGCTCGTTTTAAAGATATGATAAAAAAAATAATTTTTAAAAAATGATAAAAAAATAAATAATTTTTTTATATTTTAAATCTTAGTGAGTAATGCAGAACAAATTATATGTATTATTGTTATTTATAAATGAACAAACTACTTATGATCAATAATTAATTATTTTAAGCAACATTTCTTGGAAAATTTAAAAAACATGTAAATATAAAAAAGATTAATTGAAAAATAATTTTGATTTATATAGTGTATAAAGTGTAAAATTTTTTCAAAATTTAACATTAAGATATAGTTAATATTTTAATAAATTGACTCTAACTTTCATTCAGTAGTTTACAAAATGATGTAAAAATAGATTATGTGTATGGTTAAATTGATATAAATTTATTCTTTTGTTTAAAACAAATATATTTTGTTTAAGATTAAGACCAAGATTCATAATGTCTTTTTTGATCGTACATTTAAAATATCAAATTTGTGTAATTTTGTTTTTTGATAATATTTTTTTTATTTAAAATTAATTTATATTATCACAGTATTATATCTTATTTGAAATAAATATTTCAAAAATAAACTTATTAATGAAACTTTATTAAATATTGTCTTTCATTTCAACCAGGTTATTTTAAAGTAAAAGCTGATAACATACTAAATATATTAATTTTTAGCAATTGAACATTTAAATGATAAAAAGAATCAAATAAGCCAATTGGCAAGTGTAAAAATATATTTAATAAAAATTATCTGTTTCTTTTTAGATAGAAAACATTCTGTTTTATTAAATATTCATAAAACATTTCATTCTTTCTATAACCAATCTCATATATCATTTAATTGACATTAATCCATATAACTTATTAAACGTGTTTTAAATGAAGCTTCAAAAATTAAAACTCTTCTGCCGCATTGGCAGAACATTTCATTCACCTCTGTTTAATAATAGTTTTAACAATATATGTAATTGAAATGTAAGAATTAAGTCATTAAAGATTGAATAATATAAAAAAGAACAATCATCTTATTTAATAAAAATTTATGGCCGACCAACTAAAGAGGATGATTGAGACATTTGATTTTTGCACCTATGCATTGTAAAAAGAAACATTTATTAATTAACAGATATATATATATCCATCCACTTCAAATCAACATATTATTTTTAATATTTATCTTCAAATGTCTTCAAGTAGTATCTTAATCAGAAATGGCACTGTTGTCAATGAAGATTTTATACAAAAGGCCGATGTGTTAATAAAAAATGGCATTATTATGTAAGTTAACATTGAAAAACACATTATAATTAATCATTTTAGTGCTGTTGAACAAAATATTGAAAAAGTTGATGAAGATGTAGAAGTTATTGATGCTACTGATCGTCTTATCATACCCGGAGGAATCGATCCACATACACATATGCAAATGCCATTCATGGGCCAAGTTGCTGTTGATGATTTTTATACTGGAACTAGAGCTGCTGTTGCTGGTGGAACAACAATGATTATAGATTTTGTTGCACCATCAAAAAACAATTCATTAATAGAAGCATATCACCTTTGGAGATCATGGGCTGATCCAAAAGTAGTTTGTGATTATGGCTTATCAATGTGTGTTACATGGTGGAGTGATAAGGTTGCTGAAGAAATGACAAAATTAGTTACCCCAGAATATGGAATTAATAGTTTTAAATTCTTTTTAGCATACAAACATGCATTAATGGTAGATGATGGAGAATTTTATCAAGGATTACAACATTGTTCTAAAATAAGAGCATTAGCTCGCGTACATGCTGAGAATGGACATATAATTGAAGAAAAACAAAAAGAATTACTTGCGTGTGGAGTAAGAGGCCCTGAAGGACATACTCAATCTAGACCAGAAGAAATTGAAGCTGAAGCCGTAAATAGAGCTTGTTGTCTTGCAGACCAAGCAAATTGTCCCTTATATGTAGTACATGTTATGTCTAAAGGAGCTGCAGATGAGATCGCAAAGGCAAGAATGAATGGACAGGTAGTGTTTGGAGAACCCATAGCGGCTGGTTTAGCTTTAGATGGGAGAATATATTATGATAAAGATTGGGAAACAGCTGCAAGATATATAATGTCACCACCACTAAGTAGAAAAGAGGAAACAAAGTTTGAGTTAATGAAAATGCTTGCAAGGTAGTTTTAATTATAATTTGATACCAAGCAAAAAGAATTATTTCTGCAACAACACATCATCATAATCTTGATACAAATGTTTATGAAGGTATGGAGGTACATGGAGTACCAGAAATAACTATTTCCAGAGGGGTAGTTGTTTGGAGAGATGGTAAATTATATATTGAAAAAGGTTCAGGAAGATTTATACCTTTATCACCTGACTGTGATTATGTATTTGGAACAATTAATAAAAAGACAGAAGCAAAAAAGCCTATTTCAGTTCAAAGAGATATATAATTCTTATAAACAATATTTTAATTTTTTTTAAGCATTAATTTTCTAATAAAGTTTATATTTTGCTATACCTACGTCTGTAACATAGAAAAACTTTTTTTGATTAACTGTTAATTGTTTCATTGAACAGCTTAACAAATGCAAACAAATTGTATTAATAATAAATAGGCGTGATGTTTAGTTCAATCGTCAATATAAAATATAACCTTAATGAGATGCTTATAAACAAATATATATTTGTACTTAATAATATCCAAAAATATTATTATAATTTTCTTTCTAAAAGGGAAAATGTCAAAGATAAAATATATTTTATTATAATATGAGACACATAATTAATTTAGTCTAATTTTTTCCTCTTCATTTTCAAACATTATAAACTATTTTTAACTTGTTTATGAAATTTATAATATAATATATATGATAAACAATGCTATTTTTTGACCAAACAAAATTTTGCAAATATATTTCAATGACATTTTTTTTTTGAATAATTGCCAATATACAATATTTTGTCTTATGATTCTTTTACAAAAGAAAATTGTTTCTATTTATTAAAATGTCTTAATAGTATTCATTTGATGTCTACAGAACTATATTTACGCGTTATCTCTCTAATATTACAACAATAAAATAGTTTTTATTTATTATTTTGATTATCATTTTATGTTAAGTAAAAATTTTTTCTACATATTTAGTAGTGTAACATAGGAACTATTTTAAAATAAACTATTCACTGTTAAATATTAAAATTTTTATTATTTTATAGCTTTACATTTAAAAATTATTTCTTTGTATTGATTTATTCTATTGATCAAGGAAATATGTCGTCTGAGGTGAACGAAATATTTTCCCTGGAAAAAATGGAAGAAAAAACAAAGTTATTATTAATGTTAAAAGAAAGAATTTCAAGTGGTTGTCCAATAGAATTATCACCAGAAGAAAATAAAAGAAGAATATTAAGAGATGTTTATAAAAAGAAGATAAATCGATATGGATTGAAAACAAAATATTATAATTCAATTGTCTTTACATCAAATATATATAGGTATCTTTTGTACAAACATGTAAACATATGATATACATTTGTTTTATAGTCTTATATACCCTTTTGCTGGTGAGTTTGCAGTAACATGTTCTGATGGACAGTTCTTACCTTTTGATGAAAAGGATGGTTTTACTATTCACAAAGTGTATACTCTTGACTTGTCAAATGTTGATGAATTGGCAAATTTTGATTTTGAAGTATTTGATATACATGCAAAAAAGTTGGGAGAATATATATCTGGTAATGAAAAGCCACAAAATTCTGTTCATTATGTTGTAAAAATATTAAATCAAATTAAATATAACAATAAAGAATGGACAGTTGTATACTTTTTATATTATTTTCTCGTTAATGCAAAAAGTCGTAAATTATCATGTTACTTAATTTTTGCAATATTTCGCTATCTTATTTGGATTTCATTTGTCATCGTCTGTAAGTTCTTTTGTAATAAAATAATTTTTTCATGTATATAAATATTTAGTAGTAATCCGTTTCATTTATACACCAATATTTTGATAATCGAACAACAAAATGTGTTAACAATATCTTTATGCATTTAAGAAGAAGGAAGAAAAAGTATCTCTTTACGATACGAAAGTTGATAATAATATCTTTGATATTATATTAAATGAATGGCTAGCAATTTTAAGCTTTAAATTGTAATTATTCCCAAAAGAACATTTTTTTTTCTTTAAAATTTTATTCAGTATTCTTAATTAAAATAAAATGATTTTAAAATAACTGTTTATTTAATTATACTTCATTGTTAAATAACAAACTCATTTATCTTATTAATAAATTGAATGAAATAAAGTATATATTATATAATTAGTTAAAAAATATTCACATGAATTTTATTAACACTAAACGCCTTAAAATAATTATCATTTTAAAATGAGGATCTTTTTTTAATTTGTGATGTCACAAGATACAATTTTCAATGATAATTGATAGCATATTATAAAGATATGTATTTTAAACCCAGAATGTTTATTACAAAGTTCGAGGATATCACAAGAAGATCTATGATTAAAGTAATGGATTATTTTATTTTTAAGATTGTATAAATTTTAAGTAACTAATAAGACCAAACCTCTTTTGAAGCTGTTTACAATCAGAAGAAACACTATTTAAAGCTTAAATTCTTTGTTTAAGTTGCATTTTATTGAAATATTACTTTTCAAAAATGAATAAATTATTAGGCATTATAATATGTGTTCATTTAATTACTATAATATATATGTATGTCTTACCTGATCCTGATAAGGTTCCATACATGTTTCGTCATTTAGTTCCCAAACAATTTCATGATAGACTTTTCAAAATGTCAGATGATGATAGAAATGCTGTCAAACAAATTATTGCTCGTCATAATGAATATAAAAATATTAATGAAGCATTAAATGCATTAAAAATTATAAGACCATCTTTATATAATTTATCAATAGAAATTAAGGAATACATTGATGAAAAATTAAGTTTATTGGAACCTGAAGCAAAAAAATACATTACAAAAGTAAGTTATCATTATATTAATTTTATAAATATTGTTTTAGAGAATTGATGACTATAGAAAAATAAGACCAACAATTGAACACAAAACAACATATTCTGAGATCAATGAAACACTTCGTCATACAATATCTGATTTTATAAAATTACCAGAATCAGCCAAAGAAAGTATCAGAAAAACATTTCCCAATATAATGCAATATGTAACAAGCCCAAAATTTAAGAAGCTTGTCAAAGGAATGTTAGATGATATAAATTACGATGATATGTAAAAATGTCATTGATATAAGAATTAAATACTATTTATTTAAGAAAATTAAATAAGATTTTTACTTTTTTATTTTAACTTTTGACGGCAACAATAACAACGTAAAAAATAAAAATTAAATAGCATTTTATTATTAAAATAATATATTTTGGAGCAAATAAAGATTATTTACATTATATATTTCCATATGATAAAGATTAATTTATGTTTCATAAACAATATATCCCAATTACCCCCGCATATATTTTTGAAATAGAGTTAAAGATATATAATAATAAAATATTTGTTCAAAAACATATCTTTTGTTAGCAAGGAACATATTTTCTCATTAAAACTAAGTGATTTTTCATATCATTATCATTATATATTTTCAATTGTTTAGTTCATTTAAAATATACAATGAATATATTTGATCAGGTTTGTTTATAATTTTTATATGTTTCTTTTATTTAAATTTTATATTCTATAGGTTAAAAGACACGCTATCGACTCCAAATGGACGTCTACATATTTACCTCATGATACTTATGCTGAAATTGTTACTGACAGGTAATTATTAATTTACGTCATCTTTTTTAACTTATCACTTTTTAAGTTTTGGTGCTGTCAAACAAAACGGAAGAAATGCCCATCATTGCAACTATGATGATCTTTATACACCTTTCTTAGGGGAATTAAGAAAATCAAAATCTTATTCTTCATTAGCTCCAGTTAACGGAATGGAACACAATTTAAGATATACAGCTCTTGATCCAGACATGAGAAGTTACAGAGCTTATAAACCTAAACAATTGGATTGGACTATTGAAATGGATAGAAATAACTTAGCAAAATATAGAGTTAATAGACATTTATATGCAAAAGATACAAATACTGCTGACAAAATTTCTTTGTTAATGCTCCCAATTAAATACCGATCCAGATTAACAAGTGTACCAGCTGATAACACAAGATTTGACAATTTTGCTTTATACTGGCAAGGAAGAACTGGTGGAATTCAATATTATAAACCATTCTTACCAGAAAAACCTTACTCAATAACGGAAGATCGTCGTTATCAAAGACTTTATTGGGCTCCATCATTACTTGATAGACAACATCCAACCTGCAGACACGGCCGACAAAGATTACTAACAGCATATTAATTTTTATTTGATTGACAAATGTTAAAAATGATGAGACAGAAATATAATGACATTCTTAAACAATTATTCAATGTTTTTTTTTATTATTATTTTAGAATATGTATACATTACACTTTGAATGAGAAATGGCACAAAGAGCAACGATAAATATACATACATACATTCTTTGACATAGATTTTTTTAAAATTGCAGTTTATTATTATCTCAAGCATGTCAAAAAGACAGTGACTGATAGTATATTGATGATGAAATAAAAAATTATGAAGCTTTTTGTTATATTATTTTTTATAATATTCTAAAGTTCTCTCAAGAGCTTTCTCCCAACTATTATATTTATCAAGTAAATGGTTATATTGTGCATTATCTGGGTAAAAAACCTTATCAATACAAATGACATCTTCTACTCCTGTAACATCATAGTACCCTCTAGTTATTCCACACATAAAAGCTGATCCAATCAGTGCTGTTGATGTATAATCACTTGGTCTTTCAATTGATATATTTAATAATGTACAAATTGTTTGACATATAAAGTCATTAGAAGCAACTCCTCCACATATTCTTATTTTTCCATGTTTAAAATTAGACACTTCTTTTAACACTGCCTTCCATAATTGAAATACACGAAAAGCAATACTTTCAAAAATTGCACGTAACATGTCTTCCTTTTTGGTATTAGTATTAATACCTAAAAATGCACAACATGCATTGGTATCATTTATTGGTGTCTGAACACCACTAAAAGATGGAAAGAAATTAAGATAGTTATCTGTATTTCCAGTAAAAGCAATATTAGAACTATTCTCTAATGTATCATATAAATTCATTTTTCCTGCCCAAGTTATTACTTCCGAAGTATCACTGCTAACTCCTTCAACTGCGAAACAATAGTTATTTTTTATTTTATAAGCGCAAACGGGGTATAAACCATACAAGGATGCAAAAATATTTTTTCCTGTATTTACATTTATAAAAGATCCTGTACCAAGTGATATTTTAACATCACCTTCTGAAAAACACCCAGAACCAATTAGAGCTGCTTGTTGATCTCCCATTATTGAACATATAGGTAATTCAACTCCAAAAAATGATTCATTTGTAAAACCAATTATTTCTCCAGCACTACTTGTTATATTAGGTAATATTTCTCCAGGAAATGATATAATTTTTAACATAAATGTACCCCAACTTTGAACATATGGATCAAAAAGACCCGTTGTAGAGCATCCTGAAGGATCTGTAACAATTTTATTACCACCTGTTAATTTTGCGATTATCCATGTATCTAAAAATCCAAATCCGAGTAAACCTTCTTTTCTTAAAACTTCTATTTCTTTATATTCTTTGGAAATAGCAAGAAATCTATGAGAAACCATTGCATTAATAAAACGAAATATTTTTATTGATTTAAACTTTTCACCTTTAGTAAAAAAGTACAAAATACTTCCAACAATATTTAAAGTCTATTATAAATATTATAATTTAATTAATTAAAAACATACTTTAATAAATGCTCCATTATTCCATTCATCACAAGCATCCTTCCCTCTACAATCTTTCCATGTAATCAAAGGATGCACTGGTTTCATATTCCTTCTAAAAATTATCAAATTTACTACAAATTTTAATAAAGTGTCTCTTACTTATCCCAACTAACAAATGTATTTCGTTGACAGCATATCCCAAAAGATTCAATTAAATCACTAGAGCCAAACTTTTTAACTATAAAAAAATGTATATATGGTTATTTATAGAGTGATACTAAAGATTATATTTTTGATTTATTTTTGTTATTTTTGGTTGTTACAAAAATAATTTTCAGCAACAATATTATTTGATTGATGATTAACTTACTCGTTTTCCTAACAAGTTCAATAAATTGTACCCATACATCTTCTGGATCCATCTCTGCTTGAAAAATATCATTTTTTCTTGATATCTCTACATTAACCTAAAATGTATGATTATTATAAAAATATCACATATTTATTTTTAAGATTAATTGTAAAAATAAATATTTATTATTTTTGATTTATTCTATTGATTAAAAAAATTATTTTTCAAATTCAATAACAAATAAATTTTAAGTAATAAATAACATATATATCATACCTGTTCACTTTCGCATAACACAATCTTATTTTTCTCGTTAATTATAGCAACTTTAATAGTTGTTGTCCCTATATCAACAGCAAGAACATGCCGTTTTTTATTTGGTTCAGGACTTTTTAAATTTTCTGTCATTATAAAATTTGTTAAGAATAGTTAAAAGTTGTTAAAATTGAATTATTTGATGAAACTTTTTTTTTATTTTCACTTGATGAATATGTTAGTTTAAATTCAAAAAGACTTAAATGTAATAAGTATTGATTGATGAAATGTCAAATTATAGTTAAAGAAAGATATATAATAAAGATTACTTTTAAAATGACAATTTGGATAAAGGTAATAAAGGTTTATATAGATATTAAGGTAAAATAAATATAATTAATCAAGTGTAAATTAATTTTCTGAGAGATATATGTTATGGAAATGTTTTATATAAAAATACAAAAATGAAATTAATGATGTTAAAATATTAATTAAATAAAAAATATAGTTTGTTTTAATACTTTGATGATCAAAGACATAATGATTATTTTTAATTATACTCTTTCAATTTTATTGTCTCCTTCCTCCTATGGGAATATTTTTTATAATCGACCAAAGTTTGTTCTATGATAAGAAAGAATTTTTATCAAATATGAATGTTAAAATATATCTTCTTATCATACTTTTAGAATTTTATCATAAAAAAAGTAACAATTTTGATAATAAAAGTTTTTTTGCTATATAATTTCAAGTACATCTATAATCATTACAAATTTGTAAGCTCATTGTATAATATTTCGTAGTAACAAAGTGGTAACGTGAATTATTTTATCTTATCAGTAATATATATTATTTATTTATATCAAGAGTATTTTATAAAAAAAANAAAAAAAATTAGAATTTTTAATTAATTTCAATTTTAAAATATTAAAATTTATTTCATTTTTATAAAAAAATCTTTAAAATTTTATTTTATAACATTTTGTATAAAATAATTATGGTTATATACGAGTTTGATATATTAATGAATCAAAATTGTAATGTTATAACAGTATTATGGAAGGTAATTATTATTAAATTGTTTCTATCATTTTTATTTATAAAATGTCCTTGATCCATTTGTTTTTAGGGGAATAAAAAGAGTATACAAAGTGGTAATTAACATCGTCTCCTTCCTTAATATTACTAAAAGTTTTACTATAAATAGTTAAAGATTATTTGACAACAATTTATTATTTATATTTGTTCTATTCCAATAATTTCAAATTATGTCTACATTAAAGGAACGTTTCCAAGCTGCTGTTGAAATTGTTCAAAAATTGCCAACAAGTGGTCCATTGACAACATCAAACGATCAAAAGCTTGCATTCTATTCTCTTTATAAACAAGCAACAATTGGTAATGTTAATACTGACAGACCAGGATTTTTTAGTATTGTTGAAAGAAAGAAGTGGTAAGTGATAAATAGTTAAATTAATGAGGTTGTCATTATCATATTTTTAATCTTCTCAATCATTTAAAATAATTTAGTGTTCTCATTCTATGACAACAATTTATGTCAAAAGATTCATTATAGTTTAATATTTTTTTAACTATTCCAATAATATGTTAACACTAAAGATAAATCATAAAAATATTTTCTATAAATTAACACCTTTTGACGTATATAGTTAAAAAAATTTATGATAAAATTTATTTAAAAAAAATAATATAATAAACGAAGAATTTTCTATCATTCTTATATTTACAGGGATGCCTGGAAAGAGAAAGAGGGATTAACAACAGAAGAAGCAATGGAGAAATATATTGAAACATTGTTAGAGACTTTTGATAATATTGAAGGGATTAATGTTGGAGAATGGCTTTCTGGATCTGATCTTGACCCATCAATTAAACAAAACCTTGCTCTTCTTGGAAAAGTTTTTTAAATATTTGATAATTATTTCTTTTTGTTATTGTCGGCAAAAATCTATAATTTTATAAAGTATAAATAAATAGAATATAATTCCCCATCTTAAAATTTAACAAAAAATAATTATTCATAAATAATTTCTTCATTTTTACAACGTCTTTATAAACGAAAAATTATTTTAACACATAAATATAGAAAAAGAGATAAATTTATTGTAATTTGTAGCTATATTTTATAATAATATAGGTAGTCGATTGAATCATAAATTACATTTCTTTATATTTCTCTATAAATCTTAATTTTTAGAGAAACCGTGACAAACATTTATTACAATTTTTTTTATTTTATTTGTAAATAGAAAAGTAAGAAATTAAAAAGAATAGAAAATAATTCGATATATTATATATTAAAATATAATTTCATTGTCTTTTACATGGCAACATCTTTTGGCTCGATGTCTATCATAGATATACGGCTAATTGTATCTAATCTCTTAGTTTCATAAGTAATGTTTATTTCATCATCATTTACATTTTTTGCAACTACTTTATTTGGTGAAGGTATTACATCATTTTCTGAAGAATTACTACCATTGTAAAAATGTTTTGGTCCATTACAACCAACATGGTTTCCAAAATATTGGTGAAGAGTATGACGAAATGATGATGAAAAGACATAGTAAATAACAAAATTAAAACTAGCATTGAAAACCGTTAACATATTTGATGTATCAATCAAATAGTTTAATAATGGTCCCAACACGGCCAATAAGTCTTGTTCGTGCGCATTCAAAAGATAACCAGCAATGTTGCAAATAATGAACAATAAAACTACTAATATCTGTAAAAAAATTAATTTATAGAATATATTAAATATAAAAAGTTTTAAAATAAATTTTAACTCAACAATGAATCTAAACTTTTTAACTTACCAAAGCAATATTATCACCATCACTACTTCCACCATCAGAATTGTTAGATTTAGCAAGAGCTGATGCTGTGATTATACAAATATTAAGAGTAACTAATATTGTTAATGGAGCTATAAGTAGAATTACATTACAAAGAATTCCTTGGTATGAGTTAGTAAACCATGGTTCAGATGCCATAATATTTTGACATATTTCATAACTAGCCTTTTCATCAGGACTGTGCCAACAACTAATATGAACAATTTCTTTCCATCTTGGTAATGTAAAAATAAATGCTGAGATAATAATAATAATTATAGCTTTCCTATTGACAGTAGATCTTGATACCCAATTTTGAATTTTTTGAGGAAGACATACTTGTACAAAACCATCAGTTGCAGCTAATATAGTAAAATAAATTGAACAAAATTGCGATACGTGTGTAAAAGGATAAACATATGGAAGAATTGTTCCATATATTTGATGTAACGTGATTGAATGATTACGTATAATATCTATCCAAAATGCGATTAAAGCTGTCAATATTATGAAACAATCACTGAATGCTAAGGCACAAAGATAAAAATTTGTTGAACTTCTCATTGCTAGAAATGTGTAATAATTTATAAAAATATAATTATATTTGATACTTAGAAATATTTAATATTTTTTACATTATAATTATTATTTTTATTTTCTTAAATTATTATAAAACATACCAGGACGACTATAGATATAAGCAGATGTAATGTTGCCTAATAAACCAAGTATACCAACAAATGGCAATAATATTCCATTAATAACTATATTCATTAATGCATATGTTTGATCTGGAGCTGAAATAACACAAAAACCACAAACAGGTAAGCAATTTGTAATATTTATAGACAAATTAGAAGCTCCTGTCTGTATTGTTCTAAACTTTTCATAAGTACTATTATGTGTTAAGAAACATTCAGACGGTATAAGACGGGCCATAGTATCTTCCCAAAGTGATATCTGCGACTCCATTGTATTGAAGATGAAAGTTGCCGTTAGATATAAAAAAATGTTCCAGCCCTTTTCTAATTTTAGGTTGTAGAGGATGAATGTATATCAGAGAGGGGAAAGAATTGAAGTTAATGCTACCTAAAAAGAAAAAATTATTTATTAAGTCCATTTTTTAATGATAAGATATATAGTTAATCTTTATAAAATAATGAATGGTATTTAATTTAAAATTTGTATAATAAATGAGATATATATGTGTATGTTTTACGAAGTATATTATAAAAATGTTAATATATTTAAAAGCTATATGTTGTGTAACATTTTTCAAAACCAAAACCACCAATTATAAGTTTTATTATGATAAAAAGTTTTACGATAACATTTTTTTCATGAAAAAAAGTAAATAAAATAATAAAAAAAAT
>LM523159.1:261910-528002 GCA_000941615.1 Parastrongyloides trichosuri | reverse complement strand
TAATTTACTTATTACACTTCTATATAACTACTTGTTAATACATCTTTGAAATCTAAATATTGAGGTGTCAAAATTGATATGTTTGATATATATTTAAATATCTAAAATTACTTGATCCATCTTCGTCATCCTACTCTCAATAAATACTTATACTTAATTTTTACAAAGAAATATTTATTTTCTTATTATCAATTGGATAAAATTATTTATGACACTAAATAAAATGATAATATAAAAGATAAACGAAAACAGTTTTTTATGATAATTTAACAAAAAAGATTTGTAATCATATTGTATAAAAAAAAGTGATGACGACTAAATAAAATAAATTTAAATTATCAAAAAAGTAATGCCATTAAAATTAATTTTATATAATGATATTCAATATTTTACTTTTTTTTTCCAAGTTTTTTACAAGTGCTAATATATAAATAGGACAAAAAAAGTATAACTTTTGTTTTCAAATAATCATCTTATAAATTTGTTAACTTATAGTTTATATTAAAACAAAGGATATTTCAATATGATAAGAATATAATGTAATGAAATATAAAATAAAGAACATAAATAAATCTAAATAAATTAAGTATTATATTTTTGTAATATAGTATTTAAAAGAAAAAGAAATATTATGAAATATTGAAAATTTACAGAGTGTTATGATAACTCTGAAATGTAGTTTTTTTTATTCCAACTTCGTTCCTACAATATACCATCTTACAATCTCAGGGGAAATTCGTTCAAGAATTTTTACTAAATTTTTTAATATCTCCAATCTGGTTGAAAAGGAAGAAAACACCAAATTATTGAAAACCATATTCAATTGCTTTTTGTTGATATATAAATAAAAGAAGAAAGGGTGGGGTTCAAGAATGGTAGATATATTTTTTTATATGTACTAAGAAAAATAAGTTGTATATTTAAGGTCAAAAATTAGTACTTAAAAATGAATATTTAAACTATTTATTAAAAAAACTATTATTTAGTACAAATTTCACAGTATCTTAAATTAATTTTCATGACATAACATAAAATTATTATTATTAATGTGTCAATAAAAAAGATATCTTAAGAATTGTATGATGTAAACTATAAATTATAAACAATTTAACAAATAAATGATATAATCATATAAAAATCACATTTTTAATATTTATTTAAATGAGAATCATTAACACTTTAACTTTAAGAATATATATTTTAAAGTGATCAGAGCAAATTGGAGAATTTTTAGCATATGGATCAACTAATCGTAAATTTAAGCATATAAAGGGGTATTCCGTCATCATACTTTTAAAAGCCTACTGTATTGTAATAAAATGAAAGAATTTGTCTGCAATTTTCTATTTTTATATGCTTTTAAAAATTTGTAATAACAATAATTATATATATATACATTAATTTATAATTAGCTTCATTTACAGGTACTTAAATATTTCTTTTTAATTATCTTTCTTCTTAAAAGATAAGACAAAACTCATAAAAATGATTTTAAATAACAAACATTAAAAAGAACTTCTATTACTTATTTTTAAAAGATTATTTTTAGACGGCATATAATAATTTCAATATTAACATACAATACAAAAATTTTTTAAAATATGAATGAATGGGAAAAAATTATGGATAATGATGAAGACATTGAGAATTGATAGGGGAATGAATTGAATGTAACATCACTTCATTGATGATAAGTAAGATAAACTCATAAAATAAAAGAAGTAATGTCAAAACTTTATAAATACAAACTTTTTTCCAAATAAACTTTCATTTTTACATTAACGCTATTGCAAAAATACTATATAGATATATTTGTGTGAAATTAAAATATAAAACAAAGAAAAAAAAACATAGTTGACAAAAAAAGTTTTGTTATTTATCAATCTTTTATAAACAAATTTACTCTGTATAATAACTTTAAAAAATTTAAATTAATCATTTTTAAAAAAGTAAGAAATTTAAAAAGTATTTATATTAGTAAATAATAATGATATAAGATAACAATAAATATATATATATAATATCATGATGAGATAAAGATTAGATATTTGTCTCCATTGTGTCTTTATGTATATTTTTCACAATAAAAATATTTTAAGGATAATATGATATCCATTTGTCCATAAAAATCAAACACATCAAAACTTTCCTTGAAGCTATTTTAAAAACCAATCTATGTACTTTTAAATGTTTTATAAATTGTTAAAATGTGTATTTAAAGAAGTTGGATAAGGAAGAAAAATATTAATAATGAGAAAAAGAAATACATATAAATATTAGTTTATGAATATTAATATTGAAAAAAACCAAAATATGAACATATTATTCGTCATATTTAAAAATCGAAAACAAAGAATATTTAAATTAAATATTTTAAATGATAAAATTTTAATAATATCTTAATGAAATTGAAATGATAATGTTATTAAGGAAATATTTGTTGTATTAAATAAAAATATATAATCTTAAATATCTACAAACCGACAAAAAAAAAGTCGTTTTCCCTTGAAAAATATCCTCAATCATCAGACAATAGGACAAATTTACAGAGTAAAATTAAATGACAATGATAAGTTAGGGTTTGTGGAAGACAAAAAAATCTTTGGTAATTTCCTTCCGATCTCCAAAAAATCTTGTATATTTTTATATATGTATCTTGTTATATATTCAAAGAGGAAGGGAGTATAATTCCTAAGAAGCTCTTCTTTTATATATGCATAGTTAAAATTTATGAAATAAAATACAAAAAAGAAAACTTTTATATTGAATATATATGGAAAATGATATATATTTTATACATTTTCTAACATAATATTATAAAATATTACATAAATAAAAGATCCGTTATATAAATTTATTATAAGTTCACAGTCATAATCTTTGTCTACCAAACAAGATAATAATTTATATGTATAAAAAACTTAAAAGAAATTATAAATTGGATTTTCTTCAAAATTTTACTACTATTATTATAAATAAGTTTTTAAATTTTTTCCTTCTCTTCATCACTATCCTTCTCTACAAGTGGTATCAAGATTTGTTGTTTATCTTGTTTCATTGTAAGAAACCAACCAATTGCTGATAATGATGCTCGAATACATCCTAATATCCTCCATACCATTAATTCATCTATATTTTTAGAATCTTTTAATAATACTATTGACATATCGGCAATCTTTTCATCAAAACGTAATAAGGATAAATTGATAATTGATCCTAATAACCAAATAAATATTGCCCATGAGTCAACTTTTAATGTGAATAATTCATAAATAAATGATATTATTTTTCTTTCCTTTGGTCGAAAGCTAAAAATAACATTATTTTTATAAATTAATACTTTTCCTTTGTTTTTGAAATATCAATTAACCTACTTTTCTAATGCTAATACAGAACTCAAAGTGAATAACACAAAAAAGGTTGCATGAGCCGGAACGGCAATTACTTGGTATCCTTCAATAAAAGTTTCCTAAAATTACAAAATATCTTTTTACTATAATTTTTATTACTATTGTGGAACCGACATTCCAAGGATGTTAGGCACCTTGGTAGATGAATAAAAAAATAATTGCAATTTCGAATCCATTTCCTTTTTATATGCAAATTTTTTATCATTCAAATTATTTTAATTTACTTACCAAAGAAGAGAATAAATATGTTGATAAGGCTTGGGCAGTTGTTAGGCCTGTTAAAAATCCTTAAAAAAAATAAATATATATGATATTAAGAATAAAAAAAANAAAAAATCTTTTTTCAATTTAATTTTTTATCTTTTAAATATATTTTGATGAAAAAGAAGTATAATTGTTTCCTTTTTAAAAAAACTTTTTATAAAAAAATCTTTTGTAAACCTCTTTTGCATAGTTTAGGTAGTTGTTGATAAATGTCTTAATTAAAAAAAAAAACAAAATAATTTTTCATTTTTTTGATAAATTGAAGAATGATGAGATTGTATCGTTACATTTGATAATAATATTTCTTATTAAATTGAAAAAAAGTTTTTAAACTTATAGGAATATTTGGTAAAAATATGTATGAGTTATAAATGAATGGTAAAATAAATAATTTTATTAATTTTTTTAAATTTACACTCATAAATTAAGTTAACATAAAATTCTTTCCCTAAACATTTTAACATAAATAAATTGTTAAACATTAAATTTTAAATTTATTTATCCTTCTCTTTTATTAAATATACCAACAAAAACCATATGTTTAATATATATATATTTATTTTGAAGGCCCTGTAAAAATCTATTTTTCAAAATTATATACGATTCCTAACAATAACCATTAAAATGCCTTATTTTTTTAATCAAATTTTATAAATATATCATTATATGTATCTTTTAAATTTAACCGCACTTTCATAATGATAAAAGTATCTGGAATTGATGATCAAATTGTGTTTTAATTTCTTTAACTTTCTTAAAATATAATAAAAAGTTTTAATGTTAAAATAAAAAGGTTAAAGAAATATATATTAAATTATATTGTTAGGGAATCCAAAAAGTCTAAAGATTTTTAACAGTTTAAAAAACTTTTAATTATATTATTAAATTTTTTATGAAACAAACCTTGCATAAAATGGACAAAAACAATGTATTTATATTGAATCATATGAGACAATGAAATATGATTTGTTTCTTTAACACTTTCTTCATCCTCATTTGTGTCATTGTTTACCTCTTTAAACATTTTTTTTGAAATATCTCTGAATGAATCTAAAGATTTGTTTTAAAAAAGGGATTAGAATATAAACAAAAAAACTGTATCTTACTTAAGTTTTGCTTCAAAAAATATTCTTTTGTTTTTATTTCTTCTTCCTCTTCTTCAATTTTTTTCTTCTCTTTATTTTTCCATTTTTTTAATTTTTTAATTTTTCCTATTGATCCTTTAGATTTTACAGATATTCTATGTACCAAATCACTACTTTTTATTTTTTCCTCTTTCTTCTCATTTTTTTCCTTTTTATTATCAATTATTTTAACTGATTCATTGTCATTTATCAAATCTTGTTTGTTATCGTCATCAGATAATGAAATCTTTTTTGATATGCTTTCTTCTTCTTCTTGAAGCATTCTGAAAGTAATTTAAAATGATTAAAAATAGTTTATAAATAATATTAATATGACATTAGTCAAAAATAAGTTTATTTAAAATTTAATGCTTTTTCAATATGGTTCTTGTTTCCTAGGTAACAAGATGTATTTTCATATCACTCTTAATGCCATGTGTATTAATGTAATGTCAAACTACATTATAAACAATAATTATTTCAAAAGGTCAATCAAAATGTTTTTATTATAGAAAGAGGTTAAAATTAATAAAAATAATCATAAACAATTTTTTTATATAAAGGAATAAAGAAAAAAGTATGACATAAAATAAAAAATTATCTCCAAAATTTTTTAAAAAAAATTTGTTGACATTTTTTAATTTTATCATTAAATTTTCGGTGTATAAATTTGCTTTAAAAAATGAATTATGATTTGTGGGAACATTTCTTTGATGTAACTTAGAATGATTTATTGAATACATTCACGTTTTTCATCATCAAATGATCCTTCAAGATTGATTGTTCCAATATTAATCCAATCTTTCTCTTCTGGTTCTCCACTGATAATGTATTTTTTTGGAAGTGTCAATTTAACTTTTCTTTGACATGGCTAAAAAATTTATTAAATTATTTTAATATAATAATAATCTTACGTTTTCCAAATCCATACAATCGTGCCAGATGTAGATGACAGGATCGATATCAGTTAATTCTCTGGTATATCCATTAAGTTTGAAGGTACCATCAGCATCGATAAATTTTTCGTCAAGAGTATCATCTGGATCTGGACCAGTATCAATGTCGACGATTCTTACTTTAGTGTTGTTAAGAGCAGCATATTGTCCACAGACAAGTTTTCCCTTAACAGCAACACCTTGCTTTCTCATGGCTTCGATGGTTGCAATACCAAAGCAAAGGAGAAGAATAGCTCCAAAAATAAGTTTGGTCATGATATCTATAAAAAAAAATGTAAAATATTAATAACTTATAAAATATTAATTCTTTGGGATCATCGAAATGAATTTCAACAAATGATAAGAAGTGATTTTATGAATAAAAATCGCAACATATAAAAAGCATTATAACTTTTCAAAAGTATACATTAACTTCTTAATTACTTTTTGTCTAATCATTTTAACTTTACAATAAATAATATATAAATCTTTAATCTAAAAATAATGATTCATCAAATGTTATTGAATGATGATTATAAACGACTTTCAGTAATATTAGAATGGCACGATAAGTTAATTAAATAAAAGTGTAATAGTGATAAGCTTTTGTCAAATAATAAAATATAAATTATTTGAGATAAATTTTAAAAAGATGAAAAATACATTTATTACAACATGGTGTTAAAACTATTCTATAAAATTTCTAGAAATTAATTTATCAATAAAATAAGATCAAAGTTTTCAACTACATATTTTCTATTATCATTTATCAATTTTGTTTATATTTTTATTTAAAACAAATGGTTATATAATTTAAACAATAGGATTAATTGTCTAATATTAAAGAAGATATATCTTTTCTTTATGAATCATTTAAATGCCAATTGGTGTAAAATGTTCTTTCAAATAATTTTATTTATTAAACTTTCAATAAAATATAAATATTTCTTAGATAAGATATATTAAATATTTTGTGTGAAGTTTAAAGTATGTTTATATCAAATGCACTTCTTTTATATTTTAATCTTTATAATTATGCTTTCATCTAATATCATACATACAATTNTTAGAGGTACCTCATTTAATTAATACTGATATTTTATAGCTTTTTAAAAGTATAATAGCAAAAACATCCTCCTTTATAATTTAAACATCTTTCTATATTTACCTGAGAAAGATAGTGATAAGTTAATTGAATATTAAGAAAAATTTATATCTTTATTTTTTTCTTAAAATTTTTTATTTTCAATAACGTTTCAATATATTTTTTTTTATATAAAAGTTTTCTTAAAAATTTTTCTTTTTAACATTAAAGATTCATTTTTAGAGATATGAAATTTTTTGGTTTTATTATCTTGGGATTCTGCGCCTTCATTTCTTCCTTCATTTCTGCAGATACACCAAAGTTTGCTGAGTCAATTATGACTCGTGCAACATCCATCAAGGGAGTTCTCTACTGTGGAAATACTCCACATCGTAATGCTCATGTTTATCTCATGAGAGATGACACTGATGGTAAGTAGTATAACAAAAGATGGATTTACAACTTTAAATGATAAACAAAACAAATGAGTTTTTATTATTTAATAATAAAATATAACTTTTTTTAATTTAAATAATTTTCAGCTCAAGTCGATATTTTGGACAAAAAAGTTACTGGAGCTGATGGAGCTTTCACTCTTGAAGGACATACTGGAAATAGACAAGGAGATCAAACAGATATTCATCCAATGATTAAAATCTTCCACAAATGTGATGAACCAGAAAAAAAGAAAGGTTTCCGTTACTTTAGACATAAATTCCCAAGAAAATATGTCACTCTTGGAAGAGTATCAAGAAAAACTTATGATATTGGTAAACTTAATCTTGAGTTAATTTATCCAAAAGAAACTCGTGTTAGTGATATGCCAATCTGGGAACCAATAAGCAAGGACTAAAATTAATCATAAATACAACAATTAAAAAAAACTTCGAAAGTCCCTAACAATATTTTTTTGAAAATTGATATATAATAATTGTTTTCTCATAAAATTTGAAAAACAATATATTTTAATTTTTTTATACTAAAATAAAAATTCCATTTAAAAATGTGTTGATAACTTTCATATATATATAAAAATACGTAATAAAATAATGTGTTTATTTCGATAGATACAAACAATATATATGTATGAAATAAAAAAAAATTTTTAATAAATATATAAATTTAATTTCATAAGTTGTTTTCATTTAAATTACCTTAATATAACTTTTTTCAATTTGCTAACAAGAATATTTTCAAGAACAAGAAAGAAAGAGAAATGAATACAATAAATATATTTTAAATTACTTTTTTTTAAATAATAATAATATATTAAATTTAAATGTGGAAAACAAAATTAATTTTCTTCAATAAAACTGATAGAAGGACGTTTTTGTGATTTATATTTTGATATATAATTTATAAGGTAGTTTTGATTTTCTTCAAAACATCCATTAAAAGATCCACGGCTGTTTCTGTCTTAGAAACTGGAGCATTCTCTGAGGTATATGGTCGCATTGAACGCATTCTTTTGTGACAACACGTTGATGCTGTACATTGCGTATAGTTTTCTGAACATACACATGCAGTGTTACTTTGGGATGGGATTTTTATTACAATACATTGAGATACGGCTGGTTCATTTAAAGATGAAAATGATTGTACTTTTGGTTGTATTGTTGTCGTTGTTGGAACTGTTACTTCAAATTCACTAACTCTTGTTATTCCTATTGGATCATCTATTATTAGATTTGAATTGTCAACAACCTCATATTCTGGAACAATTTTTTGTGTGTTTTGACAATTACATTGGTATTGTGTAGTTTCAGATGATGATTTACTTGGTAATTTAACACATCTACATGGATTTGTTACTCCGTCCTTACTAATGGCACCAATAACAGAATTTTTTATAGCAACTGTGGTTGGTGGTTGTGTTGATGTTGTTGTTTTAACTGTTGTAGTTGTTACAGGTGGTTCTGTTGATACTTCCGATTCTGGTCCACAAGAACATTGATATTGTGGTGATTGACCAGTATATCCTGAATTCTTAACAACAATCAAAACACATCCACATTTAGAACTTGCAAATGGTTGAATCTGTTGTAATTCATTTTGTAATTCTTGTTGTTGAATAACAGAATTCGATGTTCCACTAGCACTATTAGAAGAGTTATCTTTTTGATCACATGAACATTGAATTTGGGATTGTTGGGCAGCAATATATACGCATATACATTGTTGTCGCTTAGTTCGAACAACAACTTTTCCATTCTTTTCTGCAGCAAAAGCATTAGTCTAAAGATTAATATATTACATAAAGATAAGAAATACATATTATGAATTAATCTTACCAAGTTAAAAATAACAACAAATGATAAAAGTAAAAATAAAAGTCGATTCATTATTTTAGAAATATTAAGATACAAAAAGATAAAACTAATTGAATATTTTCGAAACAAATAAGGATACAAATGTTATGAAAACTGAAGATGAAAATGCTATGAAACATCCAACTGAAGAAGGTTCTTTAAATATACATATTCTGCTTATCTTTACATTCTAATCAGGTTATTTCATTGTTCTAAAGTAGGTGGTCGTGAATGGATTTGTAGTGTAAGATTTTAATCAACTTGACAGCTAATCTATTGTATTTATCTGTTTAGAATATATTTTTTATAGCGCTATTTTAAAAGACTAGCTTACAACTTATATTTCTATTATTTTATAACACGTTTAATTCTTTTATAAAAGTAGCCATAAGACAAAAGTGTACTGTGATGTCAAGAGTTGAACAATAATTTTATCACTTAAGATATGAAATTTTACAATGAATAGGTAATGTTAAAAGATTAACAATTGAGTATCAAAATCTCATTTTATTCATTATATAATATAAATGTATACTCATCTTCTTGTATCGTTCTGGTTATTGAAACGCGGTAGAGCTTAAACTTCTTGAAGACTTCACTTCAAATAGTCATCACCCTATTTATATGTTAGGTAATTTAATCTTTTAATACAATTATTAAGTTTATATACAAAATTGGTGGACAATCTTTTTCTTTGTTTTTAAAACTACAAATTTTAATACTATAAAATATAACTGGAACTGATTAAAAATTTTAAATATTCATATACTTTATAAAAAAGATCAAATAATATTTCTTTTTATCACATTCCTGCCTTTTGTCCCTATTTTTCTTTATCATTTTTATAAATAATTTTTTACAATTCATCAAAATGAAATGCACGAACATATATATATATGTAACTCTTAATTAATTTTATAAAAAAAAAATCTTCTTGCTAAAATGTGATTACATAAATAAAATATATAACACTTAACAATAAATATTTTTTATACATTCTCATTGTATTAAATTTTACTCCAAAATAACTGATTATTTTATCAAGCTATTATACATAAGACTTTATAGATTAAAGAATCTTGTTAATTAAAAACAACTATTGTAAAAAATAAAAAATATATGAAAATTAAATGTCTTGTTGTTAATATTGTCTCTGTTTTGAGATAATCTTTCGTTAAACTATTTTATTTTTAGTTTTAACATATTATGAAACTTTTTTATTCTGGTCATTTAAAGTTTAAGACATATCTTCATTGTTTCGTTTGTTTCTTTCTAAAAAATTATTGAATTATACAAAGATATTTCTTTTTTTTGAAACACATTCTTCTTTAAATTAATTAAATAATATTTAAGATGTTATATAATAAATATGTACAATGAATATATCAAGTATTTTTAAATAAAAACTATTGTCTATAATATATCAGATTGTAACATGTAACAATAAAACAGAAAATTTGATTTGAATTATTATAAACAAAATGGTCATTGAAATCTTTTATTACTTCTCTTGTTTTAGAAATTTGTTGAAAAAATGTTTTACATGTATTCCGTTTTACAACAACAAAAAGTCATTCTTAGATAAAACTTCCCTCTTTATTTATAATAATAGTTACAATTATATTAGATTTGTCTTCAAATGTTTAAACGCAATCTGGCAAGAAGTAAACTTTTTTTATCAATTCTTTCAAAATAATTTAATTAAAAAATGTAATTATTTTCTTGTGTGAAAAACATATTTTATTTGAAGAAGTATTTTTTCTTAAAAAGTACATCTTCATTGTAATTTGATGCATAATTATACTTATAAAAGTGCATTCATTCCAAGTACAATACTTTTTCAACAAAAGCTTTTTTTATTTAAAATATATCTATTAAAATTCAACCATCACATATATCTATTTTTATTTGATTTCCACCATTTTCTTTATTCTTCTTAAATTAAAAATGACTTATATAAAATAAATATCTTTAATTTATATAACAAATATATTATAATTTTGTTATTTTCATCCTCCTCCTATATATGACTTTTATTACATTTATATTAAAATTTTTATATATTTTGCCAATATAAAATTGTAACATACACCATTACTACATCTATCCTTTTCATACTCTCTTTTTGCGGCTTCCACCTTTTTACATATTGTATCTTTTTTTCTTTATGATTAATCATATTAAAACTATGAGAAGTGATGTACTTCAAATATTTAATAATTTCAAAACATATATATACATCTTAAAATATGTTACATTATTCTTTTTATTTTTTCAAACAATTTAACTGAAGAACTCTTCCCTCTATTTATATATACATATAATAGTTAAATAAGAAATGCCAAAAATTATAAACTTCTCATTTATATATATATAAAAAAAAAGATTTTCATTTTTGTATTATGCAATTATAACTAGTATGCATATTTTTTCTTCTCTCCTTCGTTGAAAACATTAAATGCATTAAAACGGAAGAAGTTATATAACTTTCATTTAACTTATAATAATTTCAAATTATTGTGTTCTTAACATTTTGAAACATACTATTATATGTAAATGGTATATTTTTTTATACTTTACATTATGCACATATTCCTAATAAACATTTTGAAACCAAAATAAAATATATCTTTTTCATAGCTATTGAAAAAAATTGTTTTTTAAAACATTTATACATTGACTATTTAAGATGTTTTAACATTTTGAAATTGTTTTTTTAAATCTATATTTAAATGATACTGTGTTTTGATATATACACACAATTGTTCATATAGATTAATTCAGAACCAAGAAAACTTCTTGTATTATATTTTTTTTTGGTTTGTTTATTTGTCGTCAACTGAGAATGTTAAGAAGATTAAATACGTAACATTATATCTCAATGCCAACATATGATTTATCATATCATATCCTAAAAATAATTAAACTTATTAAATTTTTGTAACATTTTTGATAGTTTAAAGTTTAGGTCTAGACTCAAACATAGATACATTTAACATGTTTAAATTTTCTTAACCCTTAACCTTTTGTATCTCCTTTAATAACTATTCTTCCACTTCAAATTATTTTTGCCATCTTCCCTATTATAATACATTTTCTGTTTAAAATAACAGAACAATGAATTGGGCTGGATCTTAAAATTTTATATAATCATTCAAAGATGTACTATTTAAACAACGACACTTTGTTATTATATTCATAAAAAAATTTTTCCTTTCTTTTTTAAATTATAATACATTTAAAAACGTAATACATGTATATATATGTTATTCTATAACTGGGACCATATAAAATAAAAATATTTTATTACCTCTCTAAAACACTATAAACATCAAATCTTTCATAGTTTAACATCATTACCTTTGACGACTATTTAATTTTTATTAACATCGTTATTTAATCTTAGAACTTATATTTGATTGCTTCAATCCCAAAAGAATCTTTAATACTTATTTTGTTGTTTCCTATTTTTTTTAAAAAAGGTTATTAATTTTAGATGTAGATATTTTTTAGTGTAATATTAAAGATATAAAACTTTTAATCTTAATATAAGCTTCTCTTCCTACAAAATTAAATCGTTTTAAAACATATATTATGTTCATATATATCATAAATTTTTGTATTCTTTTAATAAAAATATACAATTATTTATAAGTTTTTATACCAATAAAAAAAATAACAATCAATTTTTTTTAAAAAGTTTTTTTTATATAAATTTAAAATATTGATATAGACACACAATATTTGTTAAAATTAATAGTTTGTATTTCATAAAAAATGAATGATATTATAGATATTACTGGTAATGATAAAAGTTTTATAAAGAGACATATATAATTTTATATATTATAAAATTATTTATAATGCAGATAACTCTTTAATTCTTTCTAAATAACATATAATTGTTATTTAAGTGATAAGTTTAAAATTCACAACATTTAACTTTTGGACTTCTTCAGTGATAAGTATTATAAGCCAATTATTTTTTAAAAATATTTCCGCTTCACAATAAAACATTCACATATATCTAAATGTATATTCTTTATTATCAAGAAAGCTTTTTAATTTATAAAAATCATAATTTGATATATCCTTCCTAATTTTTTTTACTTTCTTTTCTTGTTTGGTGCTTTCTAAATATGTATACATAGGAATGTAAAATGTGTTGAACTGGGAGAGTAAGTAATTCTTTATATTTAAAATTGTTTTTAAACAGACTTTTTTATTGATAAACAAAAATATATTTATGCATAGATGCTAATTAAGCTTAAAAATCTTCAATATACACATGTATGTCAAGTTTCACTTTCATTTATTTAACATTAAGAATATATCTCTTCTCTTGAATGTGGTAAATTACAGCGAGTTAAAAAGAGTAGAAAATGTATATTTTTATAAATAATTTCTGGGATTATCTATTTAAGATACGTATGTTTAGCTGTTTTTATAAGGCTACACTTTGAAGCTTCATTTAAATAAAAATGTATGTATTTACATATATATATATTCTAGAACTTTGAAGATGTTTCAATTTTTAAAAGAACAAAAAAGATATATAATATATATTATATAAAAATGTATAATTCCTTTACCTATGTTTCACATACAGTCTCCTTCCATCTCCTTTTTCACACCGGCGAAAAAATAATGTACACATATATATTTATTAGTATCTTTTAAAAATTTTAATTATTAAATATTATTTTACGGTATCTCATAAAATATTTCATTTTATTTTTCAACAATAAAAGGTATAATAAATAAATTTTTACTACAAACAAATTAACTTATTGTAAAAAGTAATTATTATTTATTGTTTTACTGTTGAAAACTTTTATTTTAATATGGACCTTACCCAATTATTTTGAATATTTTATAATATTTTATGACCTTAACGAGGCCCCATAAAAGATTGGTCGTAAATAAACAAAAGCTTTCTTTAATAGCACTTAGAATTATTAGTTTTTTTATAAATTGTAACATTATTATAAAAGAACATTTTAAAAATTTCCTATTTTTTTCTTCATCATATATGTAGTATATTATTATGATGACGAATGAATAAATATATATATATATATAGATATGTATATATTTTAATAAAGTTTAAAAAAAATATACATGATTTTTTTGATAAAATTTTTAATTATTTCCTTATCTCATCACTTTTTATTAAAGGTATAAACTTTTAACCTAGTAAAAAAAAAGGTGCCATTAACTATTTATGTTCTCATCAATTTTCAACTCTAAAATATTATTTTGTATTCTTTTATCAACATTTAAGATTAATTTTTTATGTTACTCTCATTCAGAATATTAATAATATATAAATAAAATATTCCGTAAAAATTTTTTGAAGTGTATCTCTCTTAATTCACTTCTTTCCCACTTACAAAAATAAAAATTTCACAATAATTATATATCTTTTGTAAAGATATGTATGTATACATTTTATCGGTGTTAAAAAAAGGAGGAGAAATATTTTCAAATGCCAATTAATATACATTTTTTTTTCTTTATTTCTTCTTAAATACATTGTTGTTAAAAGAAAGCTTTATTCTTACCATCATTGCTTTTCCAA
Source organism: Parastrongyloides trichosuri (assembly GCA_000941615.1). NCBI lineage: Eukaryota > Metazoa > Nematoda > Chromadorea > Rhabditida > Strongyloididae > Parastrongyloides > Parastrongyloides trichosuri. The sequence goes on along the minus strand of LM523159.1, from coordinate 513,295 downwards.
ATAATGCAAAAATTATTAAAAAAAAAAGTCTTTATAATTAGTATATTAATATATATACATATTTTTTTATCACTAGATGGTCTTTTAATGATAATATTTATTTTTAAATATATATTAAAGTAATATATCACACGTTGCTATCGTTACATTCCCTTTTTATCATTTTATTATTAAAATGATAATGATGTGTATTACTTTTAAAATTAATTTAAACTAAATTTATTCTCAATAAATATAAATTTTTATAGTGTTATAAGTCATAAAATTTCTTTTAATATAAATTGCGTGGAAAAATTTATATTAACTAAAAAGAAGATATTATATATATATATGTTGTGTATTTAATTTTCTTTTTCCTTTTGAAACAGATAATAAATAAGTGGACATAGGCAATATATATGATAAAACAATTTTAAAAGTAAATCTTAACACTTTAAAAAAATTTCATAACTATGATAAATGCCTTCTTTTAAAGGTTATCCTCTTTTTCTACTTTGTTTATATCTGAAACACATCATTATCAAATGAAAAATGCACTTTGAAAATACAAAATTTTATCAACTGCGCTTTGGCCCGTTAATTTTATTATTATACATAGCTCTATTCTACCCCATCACCACTTATAGATGTTAAAGACTAAGGAAAAAAATAATAAAAAAGGAGTTAATAATTAAAAAAGATGTTAAAATGTTAAAAAATTGAAATGTTTTTTGTACCGATGCATCTTTTTTGCTTATTTTTATTTGGCAGTTTTAATTTATTATTAATACTTCATCAATACAAAAAAAGACGGTTGTCTCCAAGATAAAGAACATATATAACCACCTTTATTATTCTATCACAATTTGAATTAATATTTTATTAGTATACATGTTAATGATCATTTATAACGTATTTCATATATCAACTTCACTCGCTTAATTAATATTTATTCAGAGAGTGTTTGAAAAAAAAAAATTTTTCCTCCTTTTATTATTAAAATTTATATAGAGAATATGATAAAAAAAAAGTTAAGCTCTATTCAAATAGCTTTTTAAAAAGAATTATTTTCATTACAAAGTTTATGAAATGTATATAAAATTATTCTTGTTTAAAAATTAAACTGCTTATCATAATTAGGTTTATATTGTACAAATATATATATATATGTATATAAATGTGATATATTTCATTCACACTTAGCCATATCTTTAAACTTCTGATTATAGGTTTTTAAGAAATATCTATTTTGTAGTTTTTTAAATTTCTTATATTCCATACTTATTATATATTCTTTTGTCATTAAACAAAGGAGTGACTTTTTTCTTAAAATATGTCCCAGAATATTGAAAAATCTAAGAAAAGTGGTTCAATTCCTAATCTTAATAACGATAAGATTTGTAATAATATTAGAGCTGCTTCAAATACTTTATCTTCTACTGATCATCGTCCTCAAACTGGTAAATGTCTGACTTGTGGAAGAGAATATAAATGTAGTTGCTGTGAACATTGTATTCATGAGTCGTCTTCAAAAACACAGGTATAAAAAAAATGATTCTGTTAATAATATTGTGTAGTTAATGTGCTTTAAAATATTTAACAGTAATAATTATATATCAAAAATGATATATTTAATAAAATCTTAAGATTCCAATGAGTTTCATATATCAATTAAATGTCAATTATAATTAGAACGTATTTCAGAGTAGCAGTACTCAGATGGCTTTTATAACATTTTCCACAGTCACAAACGCAACTGGACTTCCTGATGTTGTGGTAGAACCACAAGGTAGGGCCAGTAGAAGGTATGTTTATACTGTCTATCTTGTGTTGCTTTAAAAAACCTTTAAGTTCCATTTGCCTATGAATTCGCAAATAGTATTTAATAATATATTATGTTTGAGAGGCGTTGAAGGACAAAAATAATTTTTACCGTTATATCGTATGCCATTCAAACGATTTTCATTTTTTTTTTATTTATGTATCATTATATTGTTGTATATATATTCATCCTTTCTTCCTATACATTATATTTTAGTTCTTTACCAACTAACAAAGCAACTGCTATATCATCAAAAATGGACGCTGTACAGAAAGATTCTGAAAACTGTGTTAACGCACAACCATCCGTTACTTCATCATCCAATTCTATTGATACAAATTGTATTCCATCAATTGCTCCTTCAATTGAATCTGAAGTTTCAATTGGAGCTTCAAATGTTGTTGGAACTCTTATTACTAATCAGCCTATTGTTTCTCAACAAAATAATGCTGTAGAAAATGTTGTTCCTTCTTCTACAGTTCAACCTGGACATGTAGAAGCTCCAGTTGATCAACAGCCAGTTGAACAAGTTCCTGCTATACCAGTTAATAATGATCAAGGTAATTAACATTCTTTTTTATCTTTATACAATAATTAAAGGTCCAGGTAATCAAGTTCCATTGAATGTTCCTCCAAATAATCAGCCACAAATAGTAAGAGATCACAATCCTCAAGAACTTGCTAGACATGCCATTGAAAACCAAGGTCCTGCCGAAATTATTGCTGCAAATCCAGTTAACAATAGAAGACGTATCAATATTGTTGAAGAGATTTACCAAGTTAATTCTACCAACAGGTATTACCTTTATGAGGATTTTGTTTCAGCTCGCAGAATATGTGTTTGCACCAGATGTGGAAATCACAATGAAATAGCTGTCATTCCAGTAGCTAGTTTTCAAATAATTCCAGCAAGAAGATATCCACAATTTTCTCATGATTCTTTTGTCACAAATTTAATTACTGATATTTGTAATGATAATGCCTTGGATAATCTTCATGAATGGGCTTTTCCAATTTTTAATTACGCATTTTCTTATCCAGAGCGTATCTTATCAAGAGTAACTTTTTATTAAAATGTACCAAATTATAATTAATAATTTTATAGATGGCTTATCGTATTTTTGATAACTGCAACTTGTTTAACATTTTTCGTATCGACCGCAAAAAGTTTTTTCACTACTTTTGTGCTTTGGAAAGCGGTTATTGGGACATTCCATGTAAGTACATTTTTTATGAACTCTAATAAATTATAAGAAAAATAATTGGAATTTCTTTTGTTTAATGAAGCATAACAAAAGAAATAATTTAATAATTAATTAAATGTTTAAAAATGTAAACAGGGATTGCAATTAATATTTTTTTATTATTATAGATCACAATCGTATTCATGCAGCTGATGTACTTCATGCATGTTACTATTTAACTGTTCATCCAATTGAACCTATCAAAAACATTAATGGTGGTTATAGCAATCCAATCTACACAAAAGCTCTTCAAGGACTTTGTCATCATAGTGAAAACACACCATTTATTGCTTCAATGAATAACATTGAAGTATTAGCATTTTATTCTGCTGCTGCCATGCATGATTTTGATCATCCAGGAAGAACAAATGCTTTTATGGTCGCAACATATCACGATATGGCTTCACTCTACAATGATAGAAGTGTTCTTGAAAACCATCATGCCGCTATGTCCTGGAGATTGCTGAGAAGAAAAGAAAATTTCTTCTTAGAGAACATGGATGTCAACGACTTGAAGAAATTCCGCTTTCTTGTTGTTGAATACATTTTGGCAACTGATTTACGTCACCATTTTGAGCATATTGCCAACTTTGACAAATTCCAAGAAGTTAATTTAAATGTTGAAAGCAGCCGTCATAATACTCTTAAGGTATTAATGAAATGCGCTGATATTTGCTCTCCATTGAAGCCAAATCTTCTTCATAGAGAATGGACAAGAAGAATTGTTGAAGAATTCCATACTCAAGGAGATGAAGAGAAGGCTCTTGGAATGCCTGTAAGCCCATTTATGGATAGAAATGATCCTAATATTGAGGCTTTACAACATAACTTTATTAAGCAAATGGTAACACCATTAGCAAATGCTTTAAATGATCAAAATATGTTCCCAATTTTACCAGGTCTTGGACAATCAGGTATACTTTTCAACAAATTATATCATTTAATAATTTTTTTTTTCTAGAGTTAATGATTAACCTTAACTTTAACGAACGTTATTGGCATAACTTAATTCGTATAAAGAATGGAAACTTGGTCGACGAGGATGATGATGAAGAAGAAGAAAATGATGATGAAGAGGATGAAGAAGATGAAGGGGTAGTTAATGGAGATGGTAACCATAGAGAAGAGCAATAGAATGGACAAGTACAATCATAATAAATGATTTCATTAAAAAGCCAATATAATCTTTCAATTATACTATTTATGGCTTTATTTTTTTATTCCTTTTTATATACAATAATTCGTCAAAAATATTTTCCTACATTTTAATCAAAAATCATTTTATAACTCTTACAGTATACTCCTTCTTTTGAATGTTAACAATGAAATTAATATCTATTTTCGTGACGAAGGCCTCTGTCAAAAAATTTGAATACACAATATCATTCTTAAAGTTTGGTAAACACATACGAAAATTTTCTTTAATTAATTATTCAATATTTTGTTTTAATGGCTGATTTTTAATTTTAAAATACTTTTTTTTATCTTATACCTTTAATTTAACATTCATACATAAATCTTTTCTTAGCTTTATTTTTTTCTTTTTCTGTTAACAAAAAAATTTGGATGTTTCTCTCTAATTATTAATCAACATCTAATTATTTAATAATTAAATCTTAAATACTTTTAAAATATAATAAATTAAATAATCCTGAATTTTTATTAAATCATTATTTTTTAGTAGTATGAATGATATATTTATTGTATGTCGTCTTTAACATATCATTGAAAATTTTAAAATTTAAAGTAAACACAACAAAAACACCTATATAATTAAAAATTTAATTGACATGTTCTTTGAGTGATAAGATAATAATAATACTTTAGAAATAAAATATCTTTTTACATGAAATAAAATATGCTATAAACATCTTTATTGCCTTAACAATTATATTTTGTAGTTAAACAAGAATCTAATGAGTTTTTTTTTAATCAATGATAAACTATTATTAAAATGTAACAATATATTATATCAATTTCTGCAAGGAATGTTAATTTAAATAAAATATTGAAATAAATTATCCGAAAAATTTTGCATCAAATTAAGCATAGATAATATAATTATTATTTTATATAATGTTTAAACCTTTAATTTCAAAAATAGAAATGATTGTATGTCTACTTTTACTTCTTTTTTGTAAAAGAAATTTTGTATAAATGCATATTTTATCATTTGAAGCAAGTAATTGAAGAGAAAAGATTATAATTTACCTGGATAATGAGATTTCTAAATACATTTTTTTTNTTTTTTTTATCTATGTCATTTTCTTTTCTATAAAAATTTTTATGATTAAAAATTAAATATTTATTGTGATATATTTTATATATTTACATCATTACAAAAGAAGTTTTTGATTGATAAAAACCATAATATTATTGTCAAATAAGGAAATATTAAATAATAATATTTGAAAAAAATTTTATTTGAATTTTAATTATAAATATTGAACTTTATGAAAACATCAAATGAAAATTTTATTGAAATATTAAAAATTCCTTTATCATAATAAGTTCTTATGCACTGATAATAAAAAAGATAATTTTAACAAGATACAAAAAAGAAAATTTGTTATTTATTTAAAGAGTTATATAACTATAAATAATGATACTTTTAAATTTCTGTTTGGTACATAATAATGGAACAAAAAAATAAATACATTCTGGACAATTAGCTGTTTCTCTAAGGAATGCAAAGATTCACACACGTTACGCTTTTAAGAGCGACTAAATATTTATATCACATAGAACTACGTGATGTTTATATATTTATATAATCTACATCTAATAAAATAGTTAATATGCTATCATAAAAGTAAATAAAAAAAATATTTGCTTATCAAAAACAAACAAAATATACATTCTTTAACTTTTTTAATGATGAATAATTCTTTTATAGCCTTAGGGGAAATGTAAATTTTAAAAAGGAAGTATATAATTAAAAAATCAATGCTTATATATATAATGGTATTTTTAATAATCTTTATTCTTTTCTTAAATTTAATTTTCTTTAGTGTTATTGAAATAACTTTGATATGATATACGAAATTATAATATAAATGTCTAATTTAATTAATTAAAGGACTTGAAATATGTACAATTATTATATATTGTGATTTCAAAGAAGATAATGATAAGTAAACATTATAAAAATAAAATCATGCCAATAGAATTTGGTGAATTCTTATTGAATCGTCAAATCAAATTTGATATTAAAAATTAGGTATATAAAACTGCATTTTAATCAAGTTAATACAAAGAAAAAAGTAAATAAAAAATTGATAATATTTATATGTTATATTAATTGTTTATAGTCATTACCAAAAATGCCACAAAATTTATTAATATAAAAAAAAAATTAAATAGTGTTGCAGAACAAAAAATTTGATATTATCTTGATTTCATACTCATTATTCCCGATTTAAATTTTTAAAATAACTTTTATAACAAGTTATGCTTTCTATACGGTTCCTTTATACATCGTAAATAAGATTTTTATGAGTTGTTTTAAAGATGCTTCATGCTAAACATGTTAAAGTTAATCCTTGGAATTTTTTTTTTTATAAATTAATTTAGTTAAAATTTTTATATCTAACAATCTTTTTACTGATGACATTGGAATAGTAAGTTAAAAATGAGATAGAGCATCATTTAAAAAAGTATGTACTTCTTCCTAAACCTTATAAAACAAGGAACATGATGATGTTTTAATTAAAAATGCATTAATTGAATTATCTTAAGGAATTTCATCTTGTAGTTCATTGATCAGAATTCTTTACAAATGCGACTGTAACAATTTAATCTGTCATCATATATATTTATATTTAATGGTAGGAACATTAAACAATACAACATTATGTAAGGAATGATGGCAAAATTTAAACAATTTAATAATTGAATCATCAAGAGGTTTGACACATGATTATATCATTTACCGTATATTTAAGTCTTAAAATTTATTCATACATCATAGACAATATTATATTATTCTCTTTCTTTAAATTTTTACTCCTACCATATATTTTATATTATATAATGAATATAAAATTATATATAGATTTTACATTAAAATATATAAAAAAATATTAATACCATTACAATAAGAAATAATTTTTTTAATATCAAATTCTTTAAAGAATTTTAAATTCATTGTCATTAGATTAAAATGCTTCTCATTCCATTATTGAAATGATGTCGTCTAACTACACAATATAATTGCGGAAATTTATAGTTGAAATGGAATTATTTGATTTCCATTAACAGTTACTTATCTCTTAACTTTTTCTAAATTAAAAATTTAAAGATTCAGTAAAGATATTTGTTGATGTGAAATAAAGGAGTTATCTTTCGTCAAATACCTAATTAGAAAATTATTTCATTTTGATTGGTATTTAAGGTTTACTGATTAACTTTTTATTTTACTCAAAAATTTTATTATATAAATTTGTAGTTGTTTTATGCCAAAGGTTATTATCAAATAAATAACCCATCAACTTCGATTAATTTATGTGTTAAGATTGGTAATATTTTATAAGAGAAGACGTTAATTCTATTCATTATCATCATCTTTTTTTTATAAAATTTTTACATTTTTGTGTTAATTTTTTTTTACGATAATTAAGTACATTAAGTGTACATGTCCACCCTTAAATATATAAGATTTCATTGGCTAAATTTTTGCAAAATAAAAGGGTAATATTTTTTAATTAATCATAAAAAGTATAGCCTCTCCTGATGACGTCGATCAGTACGACGTATATAAATGTTATTATATAAGACAACCCACATCAACCAACCAGAAGCTGTTTATTATACCTTTTAAATTAACTGTTTTATCTCTGTAACATTTATATATAAAGTTAAATTATTATTATTTAAATTATAACTTTCAATTATTTTATTATATCATAACGAAAAGTGAAATACAAATTTAGATCCTATTTTTGACCAGGCATTTATTTATTTTTAGAATGTTTGTTTTCTGAAACCTGACCAATGATGCTTACTCCTAATAGAATATCATGTGTTAAATCGTCCTTCTCATTAAATATTATTTATAATTGTTATATTTAAATATAATATGTATAAACATCTTATTTAACAAAAATAACTTTTAAATTTTTTAGAATTTAAATTATATACAATAATGGGATCTTGTCTACCACCCTGGCGTATCACTTCATATGAAAATTGCGCTGATCTATATTATGCTTAAAGTAATTTTCAAAAAGTTTTTATGAAAAATACTAAGATATTGTTATACTATAATTATTATGAAGCAGATGTAATAATTTTTTTGACAAAAAAAAAGCTTCATCTATGCAGATGCATTCCTGTTTCTGTTGAAAAATATACATATTAAAATATATTAAATATATATATTTTCAACATTCTTCAAATCATAAAATATTTCGGACTTATTCATCCGGAATTAACATTCTATCCATTATATTAATGGCTGTACATTCTTTTGCAATTTTAAAACAAACTTTTAACTCTTCTATGTATGGAAGTGATTGAACAGATGTAATATTTTTATCCTTAAATGGCAACAATATTACAAGATGTTTTCAAGTAATCAGTATCTGATGTTTCAATTTTATTATATGTTATTGCTTTTTTATTAATATAATGAATAATTATTCAAAAATAAAACCCAAAATGCAACCGTTTTCTATTATTCAAGATTTTACAATCAAAAAAAAACAGGCTATTTTCAATAATTTACTTTTTATAATATTTAGAATAAAACTTTTATAATAGAATATATTCAAATATTTTTAAATTTCAATAGAAAAGGAGGAAGGAAATAAAAAATTACAAAAAAAAAATATTTTGGATGAATAGTTATATTTTTTTATCAATATATATTCGAATTAAAAAAATACAATTGAAAGAAAACAAAAAAAAATTATATGGTGTTGCAAAGTATCTTTGCCATTTTCATCTTTTTAAATTAATATATTCACAGAAGAATTTGTGAACAATTTATTAAATATTTAATATGTTATTTCTTGATGATACCAATAAGTTGTATTATTGATCTCAATAATCGCTTTTGTAAATATTTTTATTATTATTAATGTGCCTGTATAATATACAATGATAAATAAATATTATTTTCGCAGATAACTTTTATTTTATATTATTATGTATTTACCAATATCATGGAGGATGTAATTTTAACAAGATTTTTTTAAAAAAAATCATTTTTATTATCATCTCTTGAATGTTTAACCCAGTTATTTCAAGCTTGTTTCTGTCACAGGAAAACGTTTATTTTCATATAAATAGATTGCAAGTTATGACCTCTGTTACAAATACATATTAGCAAACGAACAAATTACTTGAATCTCATACATATAAAGTTAACATTCCTTTTAAACGAGTTTTAAATATGTTCTCTTATTAAGTGTTGTTAAAAGTATAAAATTTTTTGCTTCCTTTTTACCAAACAATTGTTAGTCATCTATATATATATTTATACATTTTTTGGCAAGTCTTCTTTCATGAATAAACATCTATTATCCTTGACAATTGATAATAAGATTATTTTAAAAATAACTCTTTTATAAATAATTTAAAAGTACAATAACAACAAATATTTGTTACAATCAGTTTCATGATTAATGGAAGATAAATTCTATTTTTATCATTTTCAATCAAATAAGACTATAAATAAATTAATATATTAGGTGTGTTAAATTAAAAATAAAAATTGGTTCACGATAACGTTTAATACGATTTGACATGTTTGATATTTTAGCACGTTTTTAATTGAGATATTATAATTAAATATCTCTGATGATTAATAATATTTGAGAAATCAAATAATAACAAGATTAAAATGTACTTAACAAAAAATTATTTGATTAATGATATGAAAAGAAAAATGAAGAAGTGAAAAAAGATCCTTTTTGGAATAATACAATTTTGATATATTATAACATATTATGATATATTATCATAAAAAGTTGACTTTAAAATACTATTTAAAAAATAATGTTTGTTATTTTTAAAGAAGAGATTATTTTTAAAAGGAAGTAAATTTCTAACCTTTTATTTATAAATTGTTGTAGTTTTTTGCTCTTTCAAATTTGTCAAAAAAGTACTTTTATAATTATCATTTACAAAAAGCTTTATTATATAAACAAAAAAGAAGAGATACGAATGTTTTTAGTACTTGTCATATATATTGCATGTGCTTGTTAACCTTTCAACCATATCATTAAGAAGTATTTTTTGTACAGATAAGATGCAATAATTTATTTTTAAATTAAATATAAAATAATTTTATCAAAGTATTGTTTAATAGACAATGAAATTATACTTAATTGTTTAAACTTCAATTAAAATTTTTGTTGATGATACTATAAACATTGATGACGTAACGTTATATTTTGTAGGGTTGCTTGATCAATTTTTATAAAAAATATTGAAATAAATAATTATTATAATAAATCTTTAAATATAAAACCATTATAAATGGATAAAAATAGACTTTATAATATAAAACTTTATAAAATTGCATTTTAATATTCTTCCATCAAAACATAAAATTTATTTTATTCAGTAACTTCTAAATTTCATGTAATTTAAAACGATAAAGAAATATCTATATGATTTTTACTAATAAAACAGTGTTAATTACCTCCTTTTTCAAATAAAATATATAATACCTACTAAAATAATTGTTTTCCTTTTATGGAACAACTAACTAATATATATTTTTAGGAAAGAATTATTATCTTAAGTTCAAAATTACCTATGCATTTATAGAGACTCTTTTACAAAAAACACTTAATAATATTTATGAGGGTATCTTAACTACTTTTTAGAATAACTATTTTTTAAATATATTTTTGCTCTAAAATTTCTAAGAAAAAAAATTTATATAATTTCATATTATGAATCAAGTACCACACAAATATATTTTACTAGCTATATAATTTAAAATGGAAAGCAAATACCTAATATAAATTTTTTGGACTGCTTATTTATAATTCTTTCATCATATACATATAGGGCAATTTTCCCAACTTCTAGAATCTCTAATGAATTTTCCTTTCAAATATTTCTTTTTTTGTAGTAGTGATAAAAATATATTTTGAAATTTAATTGTAAATCTTATCAAATAAAAATAATAATAGTATGGGTCATACACATATTTGGCGTTAAATTCATTTCTTTTCTTGTTTTATATGTATTGTTCCTTTATATGCTTTAGAAAGGGATTGTTGGCAACCTATTATTTGTTAAAATTTAGTAAAACAAAAATATATATATTTATTCATTAAATATCTTTTGTCAATGATTCTTCCTTTATGATAAAAAAAAAATGACTCCAAAACGTTTTTCTTATTAAATAATAGAAAGTGTTTATTTAATTAACTAGATTTTGTCTTATTTCAATACATTTTTTTTGCTTTTCCAAATAAAAGATTACTATTTTTGCCAAAATCGCATTCTATCACATATAAATATATTTATATATATTTAATTTCCAATGTCAATTAAACCTTAAAAAGATATAAAGTAAAATATATACAGTGAGCGAACGTATTAAAAATTAATGTTTATTAAAACTATATAATATAATAAAGTAAGTATATGATATCATAATTAAAATAGACTGTTTCCAGCCATTTAAGTTAATCCTTATTTTTTTATTTAAATTGTTAATTATATTTCAACGCCAACATGTGTGATGGATGTACATATATATATACTTTTATATATGTAGCAATTTTTCAAAATATTTTGTTTTTTTTATTTTAATTTAAAATACTAAAATTAATTTCCGTATATTTTTGGTGAAAAAAATGTGCTTTAAAATTGGAGATAAAAAAAGCATAATAGTTTCACATTAATGTTAAAAATACAAAGAGAATATACACAAAAGTTGAGGACATAATTTGATATTAGGAATGAAAACACTTTAATATTAAACAAATTTAATCATAACGTCCAAGTACAAGACACAGTCCCATCATTTCATATTTGAATTTTGGCATTTAACTACCCGAGACAAAAATTTTTACCAAGTTACATTGAAATTTACAGCTTGTTGTTTAGTTTTAGCACCCTTACTTCTATCTATTTTAAATTTACATTTCTTAACTAAAAATTTAAACTTTCTAATATGACCATTTTTCCCATGTAAATATATATAGATAGATATATATTCAAACAAAAATGAAAAGAGGCAACCAAATCTAGTAGAAAACTTTTGTCTCATTATTATATGAAGACACACTCCTAATCTTCTAACATCCCAAAAGATTATCAATTGGCATTTGCAAAAATCGTAAACTTTGAAATAAGATAATACTATATATATTTTATTTTTTAAGTTTTATCAAAAATATAATACATTTATATATACATGTATCAATTTAGATTTCTAATCTTTTTCATTATTTATCATTATCACATCTAAATAGTAACATATTATTTTCAAGAAGTTTATCAAATATCTGATATCAATTCTGTGAAAAAGTTTGATTTATATCTTCATTCTATCAAAGATATTTATTTTATTCTCTCTTTGGAACAAATAAATTTGAATGAGTTATTCGTCTTGTTCCCTAAAACAAAATCATTTGCCATAATAAAACTTTTTTTATATTAATATCATAGTAAAAAAAATGTCAAAATAAAGAAAAAAACGACATATTTTTATCAGTCTTTTTGATATAACCTAACTTATTTTTATTGTTATCATTTCTTCCTTAATTCATTTTTAAATATTCTGATATATATTTATAGATGATATTTAAACAAAAAAGAAAAAAATAATTACTTTTTAAGATATTAATAACTTTCTTATTTCTAATAACCTATAAATATATATTTCAAGAATGTTTAAAAATTATTATATTTTTAAAAAGGTTTTTTAAAGTGAGAAGACTCCTTTCAAACATTCTATAGATAATTGCTGAAAATATGAAAATTGTATTTGGAAAAAGACTGTAAAAAGTTTTTTTTTTGTTAGACGGCATCATTTTAAAAATTTAAATACTTTTTGAGTATACCGCGGTTACATACATGTTATTAGTAAACCTTTTTTTTCTTTGAAAAAGTGGCAAATATTTAGTTATTTTTACTATATTTTATAAAAGTTAATATTTATGTTTTAAATGCTATCTAATAAATTCATAATTTTTTTCTTATATATTCATGAACATAACAATAATTTAGAATAAAAAAAANAAAAAAAAGAGAATATTTCAAGATACCATTAAATAGAAAGGAATGATTAATTTTTATAAATGAATCAAATAAATTAAAATTCAATTAGTGATACAATAAAACATGAGTTAAAAAGATAAATTACCCAAAAATGGGTATGCTTTTTATTTTGTTACGCGATACTTTTTATTTATTTCATTCTATTTCTTATTTTTACAACACTAGCTATTTCTATTATTAAGACTTTTCTGAAAGTTATGCGTCATGTAGTTTTTGAAGAATTTAAAAATGATTAATGGAAAATAAAATTTGGGCAAATGCAATTATATAATTTAAATGGATATGCTTAATTACAAGGAGAGCATACAATTTTTAATCAGCCATAAAGCATGTTATGTCATGTATTTCATTTTTTTATATTATTTAAATTATAAAACATTTTTCTTTTCTATTACAATTCATTTTTTTTGAATTATCTTATTCTATTATATTTTCTTTTGTTTAAATTCATTTTTATTTTTACCGATTTTTATTATATTTTCTTAACATATATATGTGTATACTCCCGTTTTATTATTTTTTAAATAAAACTATGTGTAAACAAATTAACTTAAACCATTTTAGTAAGTGCATTTTAAATATATAGACCTGCTATATCATATAGTTTCATTGGTTATGTATATTAATTTTAAAATGAAATTTACAAGTACCCTTGAATTTTTGATATATATAACAAATATTATTTATAGAAAATAGTTGCAAAATGTTTAATTCTCCTTAAAAAGTTTTCCAGAAATGACGTTTTGTATGTTAATAAGATAAACTTATTTACGCGACATATTTAATGACCCTTTTAAAAAATTTTCATTATTTTTATAGTGTTCAGCATTGGCGTAGAAGTTCCTTCAACTATTGTATCCTCTAGCACCAGTAGTAGATTGGCTAATGAGTCATCTACTTCCGATTATAGAGTAGCTGTTTTTGGTGCTGGAGGGGTCGGTAAAAGTTCAATTGTATTAAGATTTGTAAAAGGAGTATTTAATGAATCATACGTTCCAACTATAGAGGATACCTATCGTCAAGTAATTTCTTGTAATCAAAAAAATGTTTGCACATTAGAAATTACCGATACTACTGGTAGTCATCAATTTCCAGCTATGCAAAGGTTATCAATTAGCAAAGGAAATGCATTTGTTTTAGTTTATTCAATTACTAGGTAAATTAATATTTTGTTTATGGAAATAAAATAATCTATATTTATTTAGTATACAAAGTTTAGAAGAATTAGGGCCAATAATATTGATGCTCAAAGAAACTAAAAAGGAGAAAGTCGCAGAGGTACCTATAATGCTTGTAGGAAATAAAAAAGATGATCAATCTGTAAGTTTCACTACTTCGTATCTCTTGAAAATACATTTAAACAAATTTTGCCAATACTTCCTTATTAAACATATATATTACAGAAAAGACAAGTGTCGACGGAAGTTGGACAAAAATTAGCAGAAAAATGGGGATGTGGCTTTATTGAGACAAGTGCTAAAGAAAATGAAAATATAATTGAGCTGTTTCAAACTTTGCTATCTAAAGAGAAAAAACGTCAATTAACATTGAGTATGGACAAAGAAAGTGATGATAAAAATATGAAAAGAGGATGTAGTGTTATGTAAAAAAAACATTTTGTATTTTTATTGCAAGAAAAATTAAGCCAAACGATTTAATTAATTTTTTTTATAAATTGTAACATTTCCTAGTAATTTAGTCAATTAGAAACAGTCCTTATACTCTTAATATATAAAAAAAACATAATATTTTTTAAAATATAAACTTATTATCTATGAATAAATAAATATTGTAATAAAATTTAATTATTATTTTTAATATATGAACCACAATAAGGATATATAATAATTACAAACAATTTAAAAATTATTATGACGAAAGGTTGTTTAATTTTTATTATATATTTTATGTGAAATTATTTTTTTCTAATTATTTTCTTCAAATAAAATAAATTGTACCTTTAGATATTCTAATTTTATATTCATATTTCATGTTGTAATAATTTTTAAAATTGTCTAATTAATTTATTTTTAAAAAACTTTTTATACAAAATATTTACATTAAAATACAAGACTTTAAAAATTACTACATAAGTTTATTTATTTGTTAGACAACTTGACGTCACAACTTTGTATTATTAGTATAATTATTATGCTAAAATTATATATTTGAAAATTAATTAAATCTTTAATGTTAAATAAATATTTTGTCTTTTTCAAAAATCAGTTTTAATGTTTTATGGTTATCTATATATTTTAGGGGAACAACAATATTAATTTGGGTAATTTTTAAAAATCATTTTTTTTTATAAAAAGCTTTTACATAATATTTTGAAATAATTGAACAATTTTTTGTATTTTTAAGATAATAATCTGTTTTTAACGTTTTCTTTTTTCTCCATAATTTGCCAGAAGCTTTCTATTCTAGTTACTAAAACGTGCCTTAAAAGGATAAATATTCTGAAAAAAACAGATAAGATATTTAAAAAAATAAATATTATAGAACAAAAAATATTTTTTTTAATTTCCAGGTTCAATAAAATTTTAAAAATAGTATTTATTAAAAACATGTGCACATAAAATATATTGTTATAATACAAAGTAATCAAACTATATTTTTCAAGATAAAAGGAAAAATTAATTTTCATTGAAAAAGATTTAAGTTTATATATTTCAAGTTCATTTTTTAAATTACACTATATCATGAGTAGAAACAAATATTCGTACTCTGATATATATTCGTATATTTATAGAAACACTTCAGAATGACATAAGTGTGATATACATGTATCAAAAAGTGTACATATTAAATAATAACAATATATATTTGTAATATCTCAAGATTCTGGTACGTGAAAAGTAATCATAAAACATGTTTTTATTAGAAAAAGATAAAAATTAAAAGTTTTACTTTTCAATGCTATAAAAAAATATTCTAAGGTAAGAATATTTTTAATATTTACTTTGAATAATTTATAATATCAATAAATTGATGTATTTAATATTAAACTTTAATTTTTCCTTCTTTTACTCTATTTGTTTGTATAATTCTTCATAATACAGATTGACTCATCATACATATATCAATCTTCTCTTATACTTTTGTTAAACATTCTCATACATTATCATTCTTAGAAATAAAAATTTAGATAAGGTGTGCTTCAAAAATCTTCACATAAAACATTTTATATTACACATATAATTTGTTTAAAGTACTTTTAAAATAAATTTGAAGATTATTTTATTTTTTTAACATGTGATTATCTATATAATAATAAAAAAACAAACACATTCTTTTGAAAGATTTTAAATACCTTCAAAAGTTTAGTTTAAACTTAATAATAATGTAATTATTTAAAAAATAAAAGAAACAAGTTATATTGAAATAAAATTGTATGAAAAAATTTATCTGCGACAATTATATAACAATAATTTTTAAATTCTTTTGTTATTTTTCTTTATTAATTTTTTTAATTCTAAAATGTGATAAAAAATAGATATATATATACTTATGAACTGTTCGATTTGCCTATGAAATTTGAATTGATTCCAGGTTAGGTATTTCAGAATTTCTTTCATGATTATCTAAAGATACTTGTATTCCATCCTCTAATCTGTTAGGTCTTTGAATATTTGAGTTATTAGCAAATATTTGCGTATTTCTAGAAGAAGAATTACTAAAAATATATAAGACAATTAAAAAAATTAAATTTTTTTTTTCGATTACCTTCCGTTTTGTAGATTATTTGTTGCTTTTGGTTTGTTTGTCACCATTTCTGTGACTTGAATTACTGCTGTTGTTTGTTCTCCAGATGGAGATTCTTCTAATTGTCGTGTTCTTGGAAAAATTGTTAATGAATCATTTGGTGAAGAATTATTTAATCTAGAATTAATTATCCTGCTTGCTGTTGCATTTTGTCTACTTTGTGTATATGGTGGTGACGGTTCTGCAGCACTGCTAATAACTTCATCATATGATGGTGGAGCACTATCATATTTAGGTGGTGATAAGCCAATTAAATTAGCTGGCGAAAGATATGCGCTATCAATTATTATATTTTGACCTGTTGGACTGACTTGAGATAAATTTTGGCTTCTCCTACCTCTAATAGAATTTGTTAGGGACCTTCGAGCATTCTAAAAAAGATAAAAGAAAATAATTAAAAAAGGTAAATTTAAAATAATCTATCTTACCACCATTCTATTTTGAAAATACTTCCTCCTAGAGGAAGAGATTAATAAAAATATAATGACAACAAAGATAATTAATCCAGCAATTGCCGCGATTATAATGAAGACAACAAGTCCAGTATGATTAGCATTATTATCTATAACTGTATCCTCTAACTTTGACATTTGTGAAATAATATATTATTAAAAAATATCTTCCTTTTGGTATTAAATAAATGTTTAATAAGAGAGAAAAAATTGAAACTCTTTGATGAATAATTTATAATTCCAGATTAATAGTAAATGATGCGTGATGAAGCAAAATATATAATCCTTGTGTACAATAAACACAAAATAAGAAGTTAAAAAAATAATAAATCCTATAAAGTTTTATATTTCAGAGATGATGTGTAACAAATATTAATACTTTCCTCCTTCTTGTAACAAAGAAGACGCTAACTTATTAGTGCTGTTATAAATATATATATATAAATAATATTTAATCACTTCCAGTATAACAAAACTACAAAAGTTAAAAAAAAATTTAGGAGTGAAATTATAAATATACGAGAAGAAAATGAAAAAGGTGCGCAGAAATTTATATATTTAAAAAAGTTGAGAGGTTGGCTTATTATATTGTCTTTGAAATGTAAACTATCAGGGCCCTATGACATTGTAGATTCTTTTCCGGGGAGTAAAAAATAAAATTTCAAGCAAGAATATATATAATCATCTTATTTATAAATATTAGAGGTACAAACGTTGATTATTATATGTTCTTTTGTGTACAATTTCTACTAACTTGTAGAATGTATGTAAGAATAATGTGGTTATTTTATGCTAGAAATATTATATATAGTATATAAATATTAGCAGAATTTTGTAAGGAGCAAGTTTTGTCATTCCCTCTTATCTTTAGGAAATTCATTTGTTACGTTTTATAATAGAATGGTTGTTATATATATACTAAAAATATAATTAATATTTTCTTAATGAAGCATGCACAAACTTATAAATTTACCTACAAATAAATTTATTTCTACCGCCTGTTTTGGCTTACACAATAAGTAAATAAGATTGTTTAATTCTTTTGCAAGTTCTACAAGAGGATGTTCTAATTTTAGAACATCATTTATACTAATGTCATAGTTTATGGAAAATTCTAATGAGGCTTTAAGATATTTCGAGAAATACAATTAATTTTTATAGCTTATCAAATTTTCAAAAATTAAATATAGATAAACTTTTAATGTAAATGTAAATATAATGTAAGTTAAAAAAAAAGTTTAGTAAAGAATAATATTAAAAGAAAAATTAGTATTTCCTCAATGACATATAATCACAATTACTTTCTCTTTTTACATCTGGTGGAAGAAAAAAAATTATCATAATAAGATCATACATCGTATCATTTTACTATAAACATCAAAAAAGTCCTTAAAAAGTATTTGATAAAAAAAAANAAAAAAAAACTTTCATTTTTATTGGTTCAATTATCAAAAATTTAAACTACGTTTCAAGAAAAGAAACATTGTTATTCAAACATATAATAAAAAGATTATTTCTTTGTTTAGTTTTTATCAATTTATTTATATATATTTCAATTTTAAAATTTCTTCAATAAGACTTTAATATTGTTTGAAAATTTTATTAATATTGTTATATTAAGAAATTATTGGTAATGGAGGAATAATTTTATCAGTGATATTTAATATGTTGGTAAACATTTATTAGTTTTATACACTTTTAGGTTTATAATACTTAATCATTCTTATCTTTAGTAATACTATCAATATTCTTGTAAAAAGATTTCACAACATGTTTTTGTCTTATAATGTTCTCTTTAATATAATGATAAAGGAAAAATTTAAATTATTTATAAATAAAAACGTCAATTAATATTTATAGATTTTTTTTTAAATACTTCCATTCAAAAAATATTATTTCTTGTTGCATAGCAACATTTTTTTCAATATATATACTTGTATGTAAAGATCTTAGAATTAGGTTATCCATATTTATAAGATATAAAGAGATTGGAAAGTAGATTACTTTAGTGTCTTTTATATTATTTTTTTAATAGATACCTGCCTTTAATAGTAAAACAATATTATAACCAATAAGACAATATTAAAAATAATGTATTTTTTAAATATCTTTTAAATAATTTATCTAATTTAATTTTTAATTTTAAAATATTTATTTAAAAAAGTATTATACTGAGGGAATATCTTTTTAGGAAAATTTAAATTATAAGATGAGTACTTTGTACTGTTTACCTTTCATATCTTCTGTGTATCGGATGCATGTATTGCAATAAAACATCAGAGGTGCTGAATGACAATCTAGCAATGTACATGTTTTAGATTAAAGATGAATTAAACTAACTATATGTACAATATAAAAATGCGTAGAAATGCAACTTTTTTACACTATATACGTATAAACACAATTTTGTTTATTTTTGTTCTCAATCATTTGAATATGATTTTAAAATTTTAATGTAAAGCGTTTAAGATTATTACCTTTTATTATATTTTTATTTTCATATACGTATGTATTAATATTAATAAAAATATATATGTAATTCCTTCTTCGTTCTAACTCCAATTCTCTTCCCTTTTTTACAAAGAGCACTCAAAAAAGCTTATCATTCGATAGTCTATTCTCCTACCAAATACTTTGTTATATACTTTATTTTTATTTTATGCGTTGCTAAGGTGAACAGCTCGTTAGGAAAACTATATTAAATTTATAAATATTTTAATTACATTAATTGATAAAATGATTTTTTAGATATATTTATTAATTTTAGAAAGCATTTAAGAATTACCAACATGAATTTACAAAGGTTAAATGGTTTTCCAGATATATTAAAATTGGTTCAATTTGTAAGTTGTGTACATTTTAATGACATTGAATATTTGTTTTAGTTACTTGTAATCGGAATAATGCTTTTTACAGGAGTATCAGATCTCCCAACAGCTGCTCATCCTTCAGGAAGAGGATTCTTTTGGTTTGCTTCAATTTTCCAACTCGTTTTCTTACTTATCGTTATAACTTTATTCCTTTATGAAAAAGAAAAGTTATTGACACTTGGAAGAGTATCATGGTATACCTTTGAAATTGGTTATTCTGTTGTTTTTGGTATCTTTGATCTTGTGCTCGCAATAATAACTATGACATGGCTTAATTATGCATTTGATGGTACATTAGGCATTTCAGCCGTATGTTTTAAAATCAAGTAATTTTATATTTATAATTTTTTTTTAGATATTATGTTTTGCACTTTTACTTATCTACATTCTTGCTTCAGTTATGGCTTATCGTATTGAGACAGGAAGAAATCCAACAACAATGGGACAAGATCCTACTGGTAATGTCGAACCCGGAAATATTGGTAGCATGCATCCAGGAATCTAAGATTTAAATAAGCTTCCCAAATATATTATTTTTTTTTTGTAATGACAACTTTTACTACTTTCGAAAAGGTATCATAATATATACCCATTCATATTTGAAAAAAAAAGAAAGATGGTTTAATCATAAGAAAAATTGTGATTTTTATTTTTATCCTTATTAACAATATTTTTTTTTAAAGAATAATGGAAAGATAAAAATTATATTATTAAAATAACCTTTTTGATAAATAAAATTGAGTATATCATAATTAAATCACCTTATATTTAATCACTCCACAATTTGATAAAATATTTAACAATAACATACTAAAGATAAAAATATTAAAAATTTAACATAACAAAAAAAATTGTAAAAGATAATACTTTATTTATTCTCTAAATGTACTATAAAATTGAGTATAATAACACAGAATTTGATCATTGTCACGTACCAAGAATATAATTTTAAAAGATTTTCTATATAACAAAAAGGAAAATCTATATATCATTATCATAATAAAAGATACCCTTACTAAAATCGTTTTATCTTATTAAAGTATATTTTTGTATAAGTGATAAGCTTTTCATATCATATACATCTTCAAATTTGTTTCTCTCATACAAAGAGAAAAATATTATAAAATAATATAAATTTTCAACAAAATTTTGATATAAAAAGTTAGTAATCTTACATTTTTGTCTTAATAATTGTCATTTTTATACATTTTAGCTATTAGTATCAGTGATATCGTGTAAGCATAAAATAAAATAATAATATTTATAATGAATGTTTCATCATCCTAACTAATCATTTCTTTATCTAATATTTAACATCATTTGTAATGTTTTTGTTAACAAAATTTAATTTTTGTGGATACAAAAAATATTATTATTATAAGGTAGATAGTGATAAGAAACATTAGTATTCTTATATAATTTATATTTATTTTACACAATATGATTGACTATTTAAGAGTGGATAATTATCAAAATTTATCATTTCATTAAAGATTGGTTTTTTAAAATTCTAGTTATATCATTTACATTATCAGTTGTGAATATTTGCTCTTTCATGTTATGTTGGCTTTTTGGGTCAATATTTATGTCTATCTAGAGAATAATTGCTTCTATTATATTACTTAAATTTTTTTAGATACTTTAAATAAATAATAATGGAAAAGAGAGTCGGTATTGTAGGTGCTGGTGCTAGTGGATTAACATCTTGCAGGTTAGTTTAAATAATAAGGGTTTATGTAGCTTATAATAATAGGCATGCCATTTTGAATAATTTCAAACCAACAGTCTTTGAAGCAAATAATAATGTAGGAGGATTATGGAAATTTAAACCTGAAGAGACCGATGATGCTTCTGTTATGAAAACAACTGTTATCAATACATCAAAAGAAATGACAGCATTCTCTGATTATCCCCCTTCAAAAAATTTAGCAAACTTTATGCATAACACCGAAATGTGCAAATATCTTGAAGCATATGCTAATGATTATGATTTATATAAATACATTAAGTTTAATCATAAAGTTAAAAATATATATCGTCATGCAAACTATGATGTAACTGGAGAATGGGTTATTGAATATATGGATGAGAATGGAGACCAACATTCAGAAACATTTGATGCTGTATTGTTATGTTCAGGGCATCACAAAATTCCAAATTGGCCAACACCATTTGAAGGACAAGATAATTTTAAGGGAAAGATATCTCATGCTCATAGTTACAAGGATCACAAAGGTTATGAAGACAAAGTTGTTGTAGTAGTTGGAGTAGGAAATTCTGGTGGAGATATTGCAGTTGAATTAAGTAGAATTGCAAAGAATGTAAACTTAGTCACAAGAAGAGGAACATGGGTTTTTAATAGAATTTTTGACTATGGAGAACCTTTTGATTTAGTTTTAAATAGAAGATTTCTTTTTAGTTTAAAGAACGCCGTTCCAAGTTGGCTTTCCAATTCGGTTATTGAAAGTAAGCTAACAAAACGTTTTGATCATAAACTTTATGGTCTACAACCAAAACACAGAGTCTTTAATGCACATCCAACTGTTAATGATGAACTTCCTAATCGTTTAGCATGTGGAACTGTTAAAGTTAGACCAAATATTAAAAGTTTTGGAGAACATTCTGTAACATTTGAAGATGGTACTGTTCTTGAAAATGTTGACGAAGTTATTTTTTGTACTGGTTATAATTTTGAATTTAATATTCTTGAAAATGGTAATCTTGTTCCTGTTGTAGATAATTCATGCTGTTTATATAAGTACATGTATCCTCTGGAGACTTCAACAAAAAATAATTTTTCTATAATTGGTCTTATCCAACCATATGGTTCTATTATGCCAATTTCAGAAATGCAAGCAAGACTTTTCTTTGAAAACTTAAATGGAAAATGTAAATTACCTTCAAAAGAAGAGATGATAAAAGATATTGAGCTTAAGAAAAAAATGATGGATGAAAGATACTATAGTTCAAGAAGACATACAATTCAAGTTGATTATATGGATTATATGGATGAGATAGCTGATTTAATTAATTGCAAACCTAATCCAATGGATTATATATTTTCAGATTTTAAATTATTCTGGGCTTTAGCATTTGGTCCCAATGCTCCTTATGCATACAGATTAAAAGGAAATCATCCATGGAAAGGAGCCAGAGATGCACTTTTGACAATTAGAGACCGTTCTATTTACCCAACAATCTCTGCTCGTAAAATGGATGTTGATGAATTCTCTAGAAAATTTGTTATGCTTCTCTCATGTCCAGAAAAAGTTTTATTGCCTTTACTTTTGATTGCTTTTATTTTCATTATTATATCACTTTTCTAAATTAAAAATAGAAATTATGTAAATGTTTATTTACGAAATAAAAAATTCTTTTTTTGTAAAAAAATATAGCTACTTAAAAATACGAGATCATATAATACTCTTGAATGTTTTTCTTCAAATCCCAATATATATATTTATCAAATATATCCTATAAATCATTATTAATACTCAACTTTGGGAGCTTAGGAAAGGCTTTATGATTAAAATACATTTATATATATGTGTTTTGGTACTTTGATCGATATATTTTTTAAAACCTAAATCCTTTTTGAGTTTTCTATTTAAAATCACAACATCTATTAGATTTAGGTAATAAAAAGAATTCTTATGCAACAGTAACTTCCTCTACAGAGGATAGATCTGTTAAATAATATCCCCAATAACCAAAATTGAAAATAAAGTATGCTGTAGGAAATAAAATTGCACTATATTTATCAACAGTTTCTGGTTTTAAATTTTTAAATGCTACTTTAATTCTTCTTAAGCATTTTCTAAATATATTTGTTGAATGATCTCTTTTAACAACTGGAACACTGCATGTCATTGATTCTTGTATATTTATCATATTTCCAGACATTTGCCCACCAGGTCCTAACTCTGAAATCCTCATATTAGAAGTATCTTTATTATCTTTTTGTAATGAATGCCTTTTCTCTACCCAAAATTGTCTTAAACCTATTTGTGGACTTGGCATTTCTTTCCATGAAAATTCTTCAACATTATAATTTGCTTTTGATTTTTTTACCTTCTTAGGTAAACCTTCATTCCTACTCATAAAGCCAACAACAGCAAGTTCAAGAAGTGAAAGAAAAATAAATAGCATACCACTTAACATCCATACGTCAATAGCTTTAACGTAAGATACTCTTGGTAAATTTCTTATAATATTACCAAATTGAAAAGTCATTGCTAATAAAGAATTGACTCCTAACATTGTTCTAGCAGGAATTGCTCTAGAGCCAAGATAAAAGGATATCCATGAGATAAAAATAGTAACATAAGTCGGAATATAACCTTGCAGGATATACCAACCATATCGTCTTTTAAAAATAAAAGACACTGTTAATTCATCCCAATAACCAGCAGGATAAACTTGTTCAATCATTTCAGCTGTAAAATGTATTAGAACAAAATCAGGAAGTTCTATTGTTTTTAATAACATAACAGGAAATGGTTGATTCCAATTCATACGAACTTCTCCTGTATTATAATTGAAAGATTCAAAGGTAAGGAAGCATTTTTGCTGATCAAATGGGAATCGTTTTAAATTCATATCACATGGACCTGTTAATTTCATGCGATAATTTGTCCATAACGTTCCATTTGAAAATACCATTAAAAATACATTTCTAAAAGGACTTTCATGAATTTGAGCTGATTTGGAATTGATAAAACATGTGTTCGGTATCCATAATTTTTGCAATACTTTATCATCAAACGATATGTTATTTTTACACGGATTCATATAATCAAATATTAATGCTGGATCTTCCCAAAATTCATTTATATAAAGATCTTAATATTTAAATAATTATTTATAAAAAAAATATATATTAACATACCAATTTCAAAATCTTGTGTTAACTCACTAACTGCTGTAACTTCTTGAACCCACATATCAACTCTAACATGAACAGGATGATTTGGCAGGTAATGTTTATTATATGTATCTTTTAACAAGCTATCAATTATTTCTGTATCATTAGCACAACTTGATAATAATCCATTATTATACATTGCAGCAGAAGTACCATAACTATTGGTAGGATAAGTTGTACTTAGTAATTCCGTTAAAAATGAAACCATCACCCATCCTGGGTGTGACATTTTACGGAAAAAAAATAATAACAAAAAAAGAAGAGACAGAATTTTGGCAACTAATATTTTATAATATATAAGATATTTGATATCAGTATTTGAAAATAAAGATTTGAAGTATATTGTTGTGATATAAAATGCTATTTAAATAGGAAATGTGTCCCAAATATCATTTAACTTTGAAAAGTTTCAGTAAATCTAATTTGGTAAGTGCTGACGTTGTTGAGACAATAGCTGTAAAAATAAACATTATAAGTTTTATTTTTATATAACTATATATAATAAATATAAAGTTAAAATATAATAAAATAAAAGGGAATGATATATATATAAAGAGTTAGGTTAACTATTAAGAATAACAAGAGTTTTGATCAAACAATGTAAATTTAATTTTAAAAAGATTACAAGCTTCTCGCCTCAATTTAGATTATTGTTGGTGTCTCTCAATGAGGGAGAGAGATAGTTAAAAAAGGGACATCTAAAGAACAATTGCATTATTTTTAGAAAATATAAAAAAAGAGATGGATAAATTTATTAAACTTCAAAAGGATATTTGAAATATGTTTTTCTTACATATATTTTTTTTTGATTTGTCAGTATTAAAATATTCAGTTTTATTTACAAGATAAAATTCATTTCTTTTAAATAGTTATTTCTATCAATTTTCTACTATCAATTTTTGTCTAGTCATTTAAAGTTAAATTAAAAATCTCTTGAGAACTTTTGTGTCACCAGTTAAAGAATAACAATTTTTAAAAATTTTAACGAAGGCTAATCAGTAAGATAGTTATTATATAAAATATATATACTTATAAAAAGATTTGTAAATCTTTAATAAAGATTTTTAAACTTAATTTTATAAAAGTTACTTATAAATATAGTTGATAAGATATGTTGTGTATCACAACAAAAATATATAAATAAGGATATAAATTCATAGTTCAATTATTTAACGGATCTCAATAAAAGAGTTAAATATTAACAACAAAGCGTAATAAAAGAAAATCAAATTTAAATGTACTGAACTTTATAAAGATAAGAAGAGGAAGATTATTACAATAATAATAAAAAGGGGATTGGTAATATAAAAAGCTACTACAATTATGTAAATGTTAAACAAAATATGACGTTTGTATGATTAGAGCAAGAAGTAAAGTATATTTGAGGAAGTTGGATAAAGATGTGTTAAGCTTTACCAATATATGGACTACCCTGTAAAATAATTGTGAGATGACTGAGAAAAGCTTATTTTTTAAATATCAGGAATTCAGAAATGAAGTTGGAAAATAATGGAGATTCTTTAAAGTACATATAACATAAAAAATATTTTTTAAACTTTATTTTAACTAAAACTATTTAAAATATATAAGTGACAAATAACATAAATTCAAATATTGTACAAGTTCATATAAACTTAAATGCATCTCAAATCATTATTTATAAACAAACGCATTTTAAAATAACAAGAACGATCCATCAACAGCAAATTTTATTTAATGAATAAAGAATTAAAATAATTATATATTAAAAGTAGGTACTGACAAGATACATAAAGAGAATTATAGTAAGCTAAAAATATACTTTTATAAAAATTTCCATTTAATCTCTATTATCTATTTATCTAGTAATATTGTATTAAAATTATACCAATTAATATACATTAATTTAGAAAAAATAAATACATGCAAATTAGAAATAGAAATTTTATAATAATTTATGATATTTTCAAATACTGAAAATATTTTTTTACAAAGCAAAAAATTCAACACGTGTATCTTAAAAACTTCTCGAGATTTTGTAACAATAATTTCCATTCCCATCTCTTGCTATTTTGTTATGTTAAATTACATTATCTTGACATCAATTCAAATAAATTTATCATTATTATAGAAGTAGATGATACAATTTAGAGAGTGATATAAAGTTTCAATGGATTTTCAAATTAAATTCACTTTTAGAGCATTAAATCTTTTATTTTGTCATATTTCATTTTTATTTCCTTTTATTCCTAAAACATTTTCTTAAATAATATGATCTATACTATCAAGAAAGATACTTTTTCATAAATTTTAACTCTTTTCATTGATTGTGAAAAGATAAATTATACTATAATTTTTGTGAATGTAAAGATTGATTAGGTTAAACAATATTCTTTTTGGCGACATAAGCAGAAATACATGATAATTTTAAAAAATATTTATCTTCTTGTCACGCATGATTGGATTTGATATTGATAGCAATAATTTATTAAAGATCGTACATGCTTTTTTGGAAAGTTATTTTTATAATTAATATTTTTGACATGCATCATTTAAATAATGGTAGCTAAAAATCTGGTATTTAATGCGGTCACACCTCCTTTATCATAAAATAATGTTGTGCCGATTGTTAAAAAAATACAATTATATTCACCTGCCATGGTAAATAAAAATTCATTTAACAAATATTTTCTTCCTATAATTTTTGTATATACGTTCAATATATAATAATGTTAAATCATTATATACGATGTCTTTTTCTACACTATTAAATGAGTATGGAATATTGTTCTCTATATAAATGAATTATAAATTGATCAAATGTTTACAGCTTAAAATTTTCTATTTGAATATATCTTCATACAATCAAAGTACCAGAATATTCTATTTTTTTTTTTAAATAAATATTGGAGAGCTCATGGACTACTAAATATAATTTTTAGACACAATCGTATTAACTTTCAACAGGCCTTTACAACACTTCTCTCTATCTTATTCCTCTACCTTCTCTAGAACACTCTAGATTAAAAGATGACCTATTAGATGTTTCCAGTACTGTTTTTTTCTATCTACTTTCCCTGTTCCTTTGCATTTATATATCTTTACTTTCTATCTCTTGACTAGATATCAAACACTTTACTCCAAATTACACTTTTCCATTTGAAAGCATTTTATGGTAAAGAAATATTTAAAATTGTACTTATTTTTTTAACCCACTCCATTATCTTTTTCTTTACCCATATATAGTTTCTAAATTGCTTCATAACTTCATACATAAATAAAAGTCATTTCAGCTTCTAACCAAACAAAATATATATCCCTGTCATGGAAACACGCCATTACATGTACTTTTCATTCTTTATTTTGTAATATATTATTGCTCAATACACATATATACATATCATTTTCTCTCTATCCTTTTCTTCCCTTCACTGTCAATCGACATAACTCCGCTTTATTTTTTTCCACTAAATTCTTTATGTATATTTTATTTGTATATAATAATATATATTGAAATTTTTGACACTTCCACATGTACAATAATATTTCTTAAAAATATTCCAATAATATTTACTTATAGAAACATGGATATTGCATTACCATTATTGTCAATTTGTGTCAAGATAAAAGATGCAATCTTGGAAGATGATTATGCTACTGCTTTAAACTCATATAATGATTTATTATGTGAGTTGGATGATTTTTATGAAGAATTTGACAAAGATGGTGATGAAGAGTGTTGTGAAAAACTGGATTCAGTAAGTTTTGTTGTAATGCAATCAATAATTTAAAAAACTTTTCAGATTAGACAATTAGTTGTTCACGGAAGACATGGTGTTTCCTGTGGTTTAATTTATAGATTTAAGGATACTGGAAAAATGAAGATCTTTTCAAATTTGAACTTTAACTCATGGCCAAGAAATAAGAACAAGAAGAAGAGTAATGACATAGCTGAATATAAACGTATTGGAAATTACAATGAGAAAAATTGGAAACCACCACAACCAAAATGTGATTTTGAGCAGTTTTATGATTGTTTGAAACGTCTTGATAGTGATCCAATTGATAATTATCTATGTATAAATCCTTTGATTACAATTAATCGTAAGGACAAAGATATTCCTAGCATCGTTGATAAGACTATCCATCGCATAGTCATGGAAATTATTGATGATCACGAAAATGAAATGGAAGATCATTATGAACTTTATGGTCTTGTTTCAACTGAGATAAAGACTATAACAATTTCTCCTAGTGATATAAATGTTGAAATGAATGATTCAGGTTATGCCTGTAAGCATAGAAGATTAGTTGCTTATTCAGGACGTTAAAAACATTATTACTTTCAACTTAATGGAATAATTCAACTTATTCAATATTTATATATTCTTTTTCAATCATTTTTTGTCTTTAAATTTATTTGGTGCACAATTTATATTTGTTGATGCTTGTGTTTGCCTGGAAATATAAGCATTTATACGCACCAATTACCCCCCAAAAAAATTAACAACAATTTTGTGATGCCATTTATAGATTTTCATTCTTTTTTAACAAAATATAATCTGCTTTTTTCATTGAAAGCGTTCCGATTTCTGTGTGTTTTGATCAGAGTCGTCAAAAAAACGCGCCGCAAGCAGGAAATTAATATTTCTTTTGAAAACAATTTTTTTTATTCAACACTTAATACACCTGATCTTAATATTATATTATTAAAAAAAAAATTCAAAAAATTCAAAAAATCAAAAAAAAATATATATATATATAATTAATTATATCATTCATTTTCATTTATTATATGTCTTTATTGTTTTACTCCCCTAAAAACATACTTTTACATTGTATTTTTGTATTTCTTATTTTTTTCATTCAATAAATCTATGGCATCGATGGTACTGTTAACTTTAATCTTGAAAACAGACAAATCATTTGAATCTTTTTATATAAACTTTTAAAACCACATTTAAAAGTTGTATTTCTGTTGCTATTCCATTTAAATTGAATAAAAATTATTTAACAAAAATAGAGTCATATCTACAGGGAAGCATTCGGCCCAATTGATTCTTATAATCTAGAGCCGCGGTGTAAAAAAACTATTGTATGATGTTAGAAATCATCTTTATATCTTTTGTCTACCAGAATATTTTTGAAATTCGTCACTGTTTAAAAACATTACGAAATAATTTTCCACTGTAGATTATTCTTAAAATAGTATATATAAATATATTTTTACGTTTTCATTTTTTGTAAAATGCCTTTATAAAATGTTTGTAGAAAGCTAAAATTTCACATTAATGGTTATAATTTTTTAAAGGAAAAAACATATTTTCTAAGATAATTCATATGCATATTTTATTCTGTAGAAAGCTAAAATTTCACATTAATGATTATAATTTTTTAAAGGAAAAAACATATTTTCTAAGATAATTCATATGCATATTTTATTCCTAACTTTAGAAAAGCAATACTTTACCGTTTTAATGTAAAAGCGGAACGTGCATATTTATACCTTTAATTCAAAGTCAAAGTAATTTATAATTTAGAAAAACCCTTTTAATTCTGTCATTTTACCTTAAATAAGCTGAAAAGAGTTGAGCATTTAACTTATATTTGTCATATCATCATTATTGCTCCTCTTTCATTTTTTAATGTGATAAAAAATTTCTTTAAGATGTATTTTTTTATTAAAAGTTAATTTTATTGATGACTTAGTATATAACGGACAGATATATGAATCATATATGATTTATCTCATCAGATCATTATTGAAAATTTCCTTAATCGTTATCAATAATTTTTGAAATATGTTTTATATCAAAAGACACTCTGACACTTCTTTATAATTTTTTTCTTTTATAAAAAATATATATAATCTAATCTTTTAATTTCCAACTGTAAGATATTTATAAGACAATTCAAAATTTTCAATTTAAATATTCTAGGTTTCTAATGGTTGTATTTTAAGTTGAAATTAACTTTAGGATAACTTTTAACTATTGCCGACATTTCTTTTGAGTGCAAAATCAAATCACTATTTAATAAGAATATGTTAATGTATATATTATTTGACCATTATTCTGCATGTAATACCAATACCAAAGCCTGGTAACTTTTGTTTAAAGCTTCTGTCGAATAAGAATGGATAGGTTAATGATATAGGCGCATATATATAGTTCAATATATAAAAGCGTTCAAATAGAGTTTAGATGTAACATTTCGTTCTACCATTATTTTTTTATTAATGCTATGCAACGTCTAATTATGTTGTACCAAGCAGTTTTTTCTTATTGATTTTATCATCATAAAGTTTATATGAATATAGGATTGCTTTAAAATAAAGTTGCATTTTTAAAAATTTATTTAGTATTTCAATATAAGTCTTTTGCCAAAAAGCTTGTACCCATAGTTAATATATCGTTAATTAGGTACTCATTCTAGTTTTAATTTTAAGTTACTTCATCATTAAAAAGCTTGAAATAAAATTATTTAAGTGCGATAATTATAAAAAATTACTACAAACTCTTTAAAAATATAAAATCAATTTAATAAAATATTATGGCCGTACTATTATTACATAAATTTACTGAAAAAATTTTATTCTGCTTCTAAACTAACGTTGATCATTAAATTTATTAACTCTGTTATATTTCATTTTTTTAGCTTAAGAATCAAAAGTTTATTTTCTAACTATATTTTGTTAAGAACATGGATAATAGAGAAAACGATACGTTTTTAAAGTGTTTGAAAGATATAATATCTGATACATTTTAGAAGACGTCAATCCTGGAAACAACAACGTATTAATGTCTCCAACTGAACAAGTTTTGTCAAATGAAGACTTAATGAGCATTGTAATAAGAAATATTGAACCAGGACGTCTTAGAAATAATGTAAAGTTGGTTTCCAGAATGTTTTATAGAATATGTCACCAAAAAAGAAACCAATTGGAAATAACCTGTGGAAAATATTTATATGCAGAAGACATTATAGATATCAGTGAAAGAGAATTTTATAGTTTACTTGTTTATGATCATACTGTTGTATTGGACAGCAAAATTCGTTATCAAGATGATGAGATTTGCCCAGACTTTTTAGATTTTGTTGAAGATTATGGGCACAGATTGAAAGTATTGTTTGTTAAAAACATACCTATGGAAAACTTATTTGTATTAAGAAATTTTAAGTGCTTATAAAATGTTGAAATCGTTGTATTTAATATAAACGAACCAAAATTATATGAACTAGGAATATTTTCAGAGTGTCCACATTTACAACCAAAAAAAGTTGCTTTCTATCGTGACGGCATTTTTACGGACTATGAAGATAGAGACATGTATGAACCTCTAAAGAAACTCATCAATTTCGGAAATGTATTATCTAGTTCTGTAAAGGAGATTCATCTTCTTTACGAAATTTTTAATATACGTACAATGTATAATATGTTTAGAAGATGTCCAACAGAAAGTTTTGAAAAGTTAATTGTTAATAATGATTTCTTTTCAACAGTTAAGACACCAAAAGAAAAAAAAAGGTTATGAAAGTCTTGAAGTCTTTTAAGAATTTAGGTATGAATCTTTGAGAAACCATTGATCATAATGATGTAGGCATAAATATACTTGACATTGGGAACAATAATATTGAAATACCACCAACACTTAACATTTCTATTAAATTAGCTCTTCAATATTTATCTGGTGAAGATTTTCAATATAGAAATGATGTCGAACATGAAGCTCCACCTGAAGCATGTTTAAGATATAAATTTTTGTCTTTAAAATATTATGCAAGGGTTCTTTTTAAGAAAGAATTAAATTTGGAATCTTTATGTAGACATTTGTCCAACATGACCAATTTAATAACATTTGAAGTAGATTATAACATAGTATCTTCATTTCAAACTCTATGTGGATCTTTGACTAACAATTTAAAAAATATGCAAGTTATCAATGCAGGGAAGATGACAATGGAAGATTTAATATCCTTATCAGAATCATGCCCAAATATTAAAAACTTGAGTTTACGTGATATTACTTGTTCAGAGATAACATTTAAATCTGTTATGAATCTATTCAGAAACTTAAATGGATTATTATTAAAATGTTCAAAAGGATATGACTCAAATCAAATACTTATTGATTTAGAAAAAAGAAATGGAAACGTTGGACTTGGTCGTATTGATTGGCCAGATATTAATGTTCTTGTTTTGTCCGCAAAAAAATTTAAAGAGAATGAAAAAAGAGCATTAGAAAGACTTATAAGAGGAACAGCCAGAAAACCTGGTCAAATAGAAAGAGAAACATTGGGCTTATCTTCAGGTAGGGATACTACTAATATAATTTTACAAAAAAAATCTGGAGCCTCAGATATTTTTGGAACTCTTTTTAATTGTACTGAGATAGGAATTGAAATGTATGAATAATTTTTAAATGAAAGTTAAAAAATGAAAAGTTTATTCATAATTTATTATTACAAAACATTAATTATTTTCTACGTATCAATTTAACAATAATATGAAAATAAAAATATTTATTTATATTTAAATAAAAAATATAAGGTACTTTGTGAAAAAAAAATATTTTTAAAATAAAAAATTATAATAATTTTTTAGAGATCATCTCAATTAGTATATTACAGAGAAAACAAAAAAGAATAACATATTACAATGTAATTTAAATTGAAAGAACTTTAATAAGATCTTTTAAAATGTGTTGTGGACCCAAAAATTATAAAAAATTTTCACTTATCTTCTTTCTTTTCTATTCCAATAAAAATGTTTTTCATGTTAAGAAAGTACATATTATTATTGATGGAAGGAATTGGTAGTGATAATTATTTTGGAAAGATTAATATAAGATTCATTAAAGTTAATTTTATTGAAGCGTATTCTTTTCTACTGATAATAATTTTAAGTAAAAGTTTGTACTTTTATTTGATGAATAATATTAATTAGTTAAATTATTTTTCTCTTTAGTAATAATTAATTAATAAAACAAAAACATTGATAAACAGTGAGAGTTCTGTAAAAAATAGTTTCAAAATATTTCTAAAATAATATTGCGACTTTGGTATCTTGAACATGTTTTTTCTGTTGTTTCCACCATTAATTGATGGATAGTCATTACAAAGTTGTCCAACACACCAACATACATCAACCATTCTGTTGGAGCTCATCTTTGCAAGATGTGGTGGTAATAACTTTTTGGCAGAGATATTATTACACCTGGTATCTGAAAGGGATATGAAAGTAATATTATTATTGTTACAGTATATTGTGGATGGTATTAAATAACGTCATATGTCTGTAACTACCTTGTTGAATCATTACTTATTATATTGATAATATTTATAAATTCAATAAATGATATATTTAATAATAAATATTGTTATGCCACTACTGGTAATACTATCTAACTTTACAAATATTACAAGAAGAATAATTCCTAGAAGTGGTATTTGATACATTTTCAATCTTCAATTATAATTTTATTTGATAAGCACAAATGAAGTATAGTTGTTAAAAAGATTAAAACTGATATATGATCTCTATCAAATAAAATGTTGATACTATAAATTTTTTAAAATAAACTTTATTATAAATCATTCTGACATATCTGACTCATTAAAATTTTAAAGATAATGATATATATTTTTTTATCATCATTAATATATATGTTAAAGAAAATATTTTTATACTTTATCCAATAATATATCTTATCAATGTAAGGAAAAATTTTATAAATATATATGTATACACCGGTTCTCATTAATTAGCAGTTATAAATTAAAGTTTAATGACTTTTTATTGATGTTGACACGAGTGAATTATAACAATGTCATTAACTTGATTAACGTATTTTGCCGTTCTATGGCTATTTAATATGTGTATATAATATAAATAACCAGTAATAGGTTTGTGTAGTTTTGAATATTAAAATAATATTTGATCATCAAATAGAATGAAAAATAATAAAAGGGAAAAAGAGAAAAGATTTTTGATAATACTTACCTAATACATTATGTTTATTGACATTTCCCATCAGTACATCACCATGCCGAAAAACTGAAGAAAAACATCCCCTGATAACATTACTTCCAATATGTTGTCCAGCTAAAATTTTTGGTTCAACTACCGTAACACAAAGTGAATGAGGGCATTCTTGTATTCCAATACGTGCATAATTTGGCATTGTATGACAATGATCAGTAAAATTTAATGGACGATAGTAAACCTACAAAATTAAATTTTAGAACATCAATTTGAACCTTTTTTTTTCTAACAAATTATTTTTTTTATAATCATGAAATCTACTTAATTTATATAACAAAAATACAAACATCTTTTTCAATTTCCTTTCTTATTACTCCTTTATCTAATAATTTTTCTTTTTTATTAAAAATATAATTTTAAAATAAAATTTATGATTGAATATGCTTAACAATTTTTTATTTTTCTTATCATAAATATAAAGTAAAAATTTCTTTTTTCTATTAATCAAAACAATCTTTTCTCCATTTATTTACTCTTTTTAGAAATTTTGTAAAGAAAATAATCATCTATAATATTAAATATATATATATATACATATATCCATCTAACAATAATAAGTGCAAAAGGGGTCTGATTATGAGTGCAAATGTGTTATCTTTTTCTTTTCCTTAAACTCGTCATCATCTTAAACTATACAAATAAAAATATATAGATACATCTATATATTTGTTAATTGGAAACAAAATTTGTAATGAAATTTTGTGATTTCTTATAGAACCTCATTTATTTGATTAGGAAGCTTTAGATGATTTTAACTCGTATAATAAAAATGACCAAGTAAAACACATTGGTTATGGGTTAATTTAATAATACTAATTTTAAAGAAGAAAATACACAATTTATCCTAATCAAGAGATAAACAATTACTAATATGAAAAAGTTAATAAATATTTGAAGAGATTCTTCTTAATTACAAATAGATATAACTAATCATTTTAAAGTATTACTGTTAAATAATATTTTTATCTTAAACATACCTTCTCTAAGTATGACCAATGTTTTTCAAACTCTTCAGACATACAGCTGTAACAGTTTCTATCTTCAGACCTACATTTATAAAAATCAAAAACAATAACAAAATATATGGAAATAAAATTACCCGTGGTGGATGTATCCAGTGAAATGTTTTGCTGAATCTATCAATTGTACCCATAATAAATATATAAATAATAGAATTCCTTTCCAGCGAAACTTTAGCATTCATGTATATTATACTTTGTGTTTCTTTTCAGCAAAACAACCAACTTTTTTTGTGATGTTTGCCTTATAGAAGCACTATATATATATTTATGTAAAAATATATGTACAGGAAGAAAAATTTTTGAAGAAGAGTTTAAGTATTATTTAAATATTGTTATTTAAAGTAGAAGCATATAAAAAAACTTAACCAGATAGTGATTAAGTGATAGCCTATATAAGTTTCAATTAAAGATTAGGCTTAATATTTATAACGGAAATATGTGTGATGTATTTGTATTAAAGTATTACCAATTTTCCTTAAATGCTGCATTAAAATTCAAAAAAGGGAAGAAAGTGTTTATAAATGAAAATGAATGGAAAAGTAAATGGATAATAAATCAGTGCCCTCCAATCCTAAATGTGGAACGGTTATCAAAGATAAGAAGGTTGAATAAATACATTTATATAATGTTTAAAAATATATATATAAAGTTGTAACCATTATAAAATCTAAAGTGTATAATATTTTACCATCTTCAAAAAGCTTTTTAAAAATATCATAATAAATAGTTAAGATGACCACCTAACAACTGATAACAATATATAGTTCTATTAAATGAGATATATGGACATCTTTTTTTGGTAGAAAGAACAAGGAGAATGTCAACATTAGGCATAACAAATATTGTAACCTATGTAAATATATTTTATAAATATTATTCCTATATTTATCATCTCATAATATATAAATATATGTGTAATAATATTGGGAATACTGAAGAAAAAAAAAGTAGTAGCTTATTTCTTTGTTACTATATCAAGTTTTCTTTGTTCAAAATGAATAAGACTCACAAAAGGCGCCAATATAATCATAATAATATCTTGTTAGTTGTCATATCAATTGAAGCAAAAGATAAAATACTGGATAAAACTTACCATTTTATAGAACTTTTATAAATAATAATAATAATATGTACACATATATTTAACGTCATAGTTATACTTTTTAAGAATCTTGACTGGGAATGCCAATAAAATAATAAATATATTAAATATAATTTTATCAAAAAAAGAAATTTATTTCTAAAAGGTAGGATGAAGTTAAAAGATTTATGAGCCTTATTGAAATGTCAATTGTAATGATCATAAAATAATATATTACACATATATCATTAGAAACATTTGTTTATTTCTTGGATAAAATAATCTCTTCATTGTAAGGGAATCATTAGGCCGATTTTGAAAATCGCAACAAACCCTATTAGTTGGGGGCAATTTAAAGAGTCTCTCAATTTAAAAAGTATGTGTATCTAGTAACTTATCAAATTCAAATATATATCTATCTCGATATAAAATAAAACTAATCTTGAAGTATTAGAAAGGAGGAGATATAAAAAGTCTAGTATTGTGATAATAAATCTTCAACAACATTTAATGTAAACTCCTTTTATTTTAAAAATGATATAAATTTTTGGTATATAAAAATAAATAAAAATATTAAATAACTATGTATATCCATGATATATAGATTGCTAATAACTTATATTATTTATAATTATAAAATTACTTTACCTATATATCAATTAAATAAAAATGAGGTTTATGCTGTGGCTGTAAAAGAAATGTGATAATATTATTAGCGGCTTTGGTTTAATCACTATTGTTAAGAGTTAAATTTTAATGTTGTGTTAAATATGATAAATGGGTGATTAAATTAATCATTAGTTAAAAATCTATACCTTGATTGTTAATGTTAGCAATAATAATTATGATATATTTATTAAAGAAAATTGTCTCATTAATATATAATCTTTCATATATATCTTTCAATCATATTTCTATTCGTTTCCGATTACCTACTTATTTAAAATATAGCAATTAAAAAATATTATATTACAAAAAAATATATGAATATATCTTTTGAAAAATTATACATTTATTTGAATTTTTGTTAAAGAAAAAAATTTATATAAATTTATAAAAATAAAATGAAAACAATGTGTATTAATTGCTATATATATATTTTGAATAACAATATAACATTAATAATTAAGTATATAGAAAATTATAAAAAAAAATCTAGATATTATAAAATAATTTTTTAAAAACAAAAAGTACAAGTCAAGTTGTATAGAGAATTAATTATAATATATAAAAAAAAGAGAATTAAAAAAATAAAGAATCGCCGATGATGGTTTCGTTAACTATGGAGGAAAAGAATAAGTAAATTATTTAGAAACTATTAATAATAAATCTATATTATTATAAAATATTTTGTACCTTTCAAGATAAATGAAGAAGGGTTGAAAGGAACTTATATTAATCTTTGCTTTCATTGACAAAACATTATAATATAGTAAATTTTTTGTGAATTGTTGAAGGATGGAATGATTGAAGAAAGATTAGTTTAGACAATACAAAAAAAATTCTTATTATATAATCTTTTCATATATATTTTGTATTTAAAATAAAGTAGAGTAAAATAAAAACAATAAGACAAATTAGTCTTTAGGATAAAATATTAAATATGTGTATATATTTTAATAATCAAGAGTTTGAAGTTTTTTTTTAATGATACTCGTCAATCTTTATTTTTTTGCATACATATAATAATAATAATACATTTAATCAGAAAGATTCTATTATTATTGACATAATTTAACCTCATTTTAACATTTTGTTAATAAAAAAGATATGCTTCAAATTAAAAAATTAAAAATAGACATATAGAGAAAAGTGATAAAAATAAAATGTGAAAAAGTTTCTCTTTTAATATATTACTTAGGTATTTTATATTATTTAATTTTTTTTCTAATAGTCGTTGTGAAAACTTCTCATTTAAACATGAGAGTATTCAAAGAAACAGTTGAAAGAGAAATAATGAAGAGTTGAGTTGGAATAGATGGATACATATAGATATTTATATATAATTTTATATTTTAAAAAGACATGATTTTGTTGGAAAGCTTTTAATTATATAAATGATAAAAAAAAAATTTATAAAAATAGAGGAGGATGGTAATTTTAAAGTTAATTTGTAAATCAAAGTTTATAACAGCAATAATATTTATATAAATGAAGTAGAAAATGATAAGTAAGATGCTTTTAAATGGCATTAAAGATCCAGAATATAAAGTTTTTGTAAAAATTTTCGTATTATATAATAAGAAAAGTCAAAAATACTGTGAGTAATATCCTGTATATAAAGGAAATGTTTCATGACTTGATGCCGTGCTTGGGAGAAATGATATATATTTTATAGTTTTTATTGAGTTAAATGATGCTACTAATGATTAGATTGGGAGAAAAAAGATATGATAGTTAAAATATATAAAAAATTAAGATTATATGAAAAATTTTATAAAGTATCAGTTGTAAAAATAAATGCTTAACCATTTTTATTATGTCATATTTTAAAGATAGCTTAAAAAATGGCATTCTTGGTGACACAATGTAAAGAATGGAAAAATTATGTGATATACCATATATATTAATCTTCTAGTTTAGATAAAACTAAATTTATAACTTTATGTGATTTATGATTACAGATAAAAAGAAAAAAAAGTTGAGTATAATAATTTTATAAGCCACCCAACTAGAGATATATAAAGATATAAAAATGTTTAGAAGTACAATATTTAAAGGAAGCAACAGATAATTATGACTTAAATATAGATAAATTATAACAATATTCATAAAAATTTAATGTCTAACAAAATTTATACATATATATTTTTATCAATTTTTGATAACCCTTAGAAGAATAATACTGAAGATTTATAAAATTAACTATATGGAAAAGATTCTCAAGTAAATTGTTAAATTTTTTTCCTTCTATAATACTAAAACTTAAATATAGTTTAACAATTATATTCTTTTGTTTTAACAAAAATACAAATAAAAATATGTAATATAACTCTTTGAAGTGTTAGCAATTAATATTTCAAAAGATTGTCAAAATTAAATATATAAAGTTTCAAGTGTGAATGTGTTATATTTATGAATTTATACTTTTTAATTTAAATGTATATATGTATAGATAGATATAAACTTTCCAAACAATTGAAACATGCATAAATTTCAATAAATAATAGAAGCAATAATTTAGTGTGCCTTTTTCAATGACAGGGATTTTGTTTAATTATTTCTAACTGCCACTGAGCATGTTACTTTTTAGAAGAATGATTGAAGGAAAAGTTTTTAGAATACTCCATTGGTGATTGATTATTAATATTATATAGAATTATATGTTTTTTTTAAAAAAAAAGTTATATTAAAAAAGATAGAGTTTTTTGTTGGTTTGAGATTAAGCCAGAATCATCTTTTGTCGACGGGAGATTCACGAACAAAATGATTTCATTTATGACATAATGGAATACTATTATTATCACATTCTTGCTCTACTGCAGTACTACCACTCTCAATTGCATTAAGTATCATTTTTGTTGTGTTAACATCAATAGGAGTTCCATTTTCCTCCTTAATGTTATTATTTTCAACACCAATTGTTGTACTTCCTTTCTCATCTTTATATATCTTTTTGCTAAAATAACAAATATATAAAAATTGTTAATGATAACTTTGTTCTTACATATTTTTTTCATCATTGTTAAAGCCAAGTGATTCAAAAGTTCTTTTAACTCCAACAACCTGATTTCCTTTGCAACTCTCACCAACAATACCAATTCCTGAAATTTGGAGAACTTTTCTTGCTAGAATATTTAATGTATTCTTTTTTGGTAACAAATTGTTATTCAATAATACTAATTGTATGGCTGCTTCATTTAACAAATATTGAAATTTACTTAATTTACCACCATTAATAGCAGTAAAAAGAGGTCCGGAACGGCGTAAATCATCAACAGAATAGACATTAGGTCTAGTAGCAGAAACTAAATCATTTCTTCTATAAAAAAAAATAAATAAAATATAAATAAATAAATAATGTAAACAAACATTTTTCTCTTATTAATTTTTACTCCAGATTCATTGTAATTTTGAATTACATGTGTTGCTGCTTTCATGAGGTTGTCTATTTCAGTTTCTGATAACAAGATATCATAAGAATTTTGAAAAGAATGTCCATTATTAATAGCATTCTCTTCTGAGGTTCTGAATAGGCTTGCCATTTCTTCTGGTGTCAAACTACCAGAAGTTGTTGAATTTTTGTTACTATTGGCAGCTGATATGATAATACCATTCTTGTATACAACATTTTTTGAAGAATTTGAACATACAGAGATTGGTGAAGAGCATGCGCTCTTAATTGTCATAGCATGATTAGGAGTTGATGTGTTTGATCTAGAATTTTGGGAATTAATGGAGTTAGAAATGGAAAGGGTTTGATTAAGTAAAGCTTTAGCATTGTTCAGAGTTGATATTGGTGTTGAAACATTTGAATTAGGATTAATAATATTATTAATATTAGCTAAGGCATTAGCATTAATAGTCCCTCCAAACAAATTAGGAAGAAGGTATGATAATGAATTAAATGTTCCATTTTCTTCTCCATGACCATTTGTTGTAAAATCACTAGTATTATTATTATTATTATTACTAGCTAAAGTTCCATTACTTTGTGAAGCAATCATAGCAACAGTCAACTCTCTTGCGGCAGTTTTTAAAAATGTATCACGATCCTGAGAAAATTCATGTAATGTACGTTGAAATCTTCTAACATGAAGTGGCTTTGATGCCATCCCAACAAGTGACATAATCTCAAGAAATTCATTTTCATCAGTTTTCATTATATAATCTATATCATCACCACCTTGTGATATAAAAACGTCATAATATTGCATGAGATTTGCTTTAAATAAAACAGCTTGTAATTGCCATTCAGATGCTGATGCC
Organism: Parastrongyloides trichosuri; assembly: GCA_000941615.1. Lineage (NCBI taxonomy): Eukaryota > Metazoa > Nematoda > Chromadorea > Rhabditida > Strongyloididae > Parastrongyloides > Parastrongyloides trichosuri. Next base: position 470,935 of record LM523159.1, on the reverse strand, counting down.
ACTGGTTTTAAGCAACACATGTTCAAAGCTGCAGGTAAAGTATTCATATTTCAAAATCTTTCCTTAGTTGATTTAATATATAGGAAGTTTATAAATAAACTTTCGAATAATGAGTATAGTACCCAGAAAGTGGTTGTGACTGGAAAGAAATAAAATAAAAATTTTGATATGATAAAGAAATTTTACTATGAAACAAGTGTTATGTCGGTGATATTTTGTGTAAAAGCGAATATGTATGTAAAAACGTAAAAGAAATTCTTATGGTGTCTAGAATTTTTCTTATAATATCTTAAATTTATTAATAAAATATTAAATCGCACTTTTTAGTCTATTTATGGAAAAGATTTTACTCTTGTTAAATTTAAGAATATTTTAAAGATAAGAAAAAAGAGAGAAAAAAAAAAGATGGATGAGAGATGAAAGGGAGAGAGATAGAAAAGAGATTATCCGTAGAGAGAAAAAAAAAATATTATAATGAATCTAATCTAAAATATTTTTATCCATATATTTTTAAATTAGTTTTATTAATATTTCAAAGATTTCTTTTTATAATAGACCTTTATTGCAAAATTTATAGAGAAAGATGTATGAGAGTACATTTTAAGAGTTGTAACTATCAAAGACAAAAACTTTTTATCTCTAAAAAAAAATGTATTTAGTATAAAGAAAGGGTACACCATTTAATATTGAAAGGGGTTATATTTATTGAGAGTACCGTTGTAAATAAATTATTTGCGACGATGTGTCACTTGGCCGATAAATTTTTTTAATATGCAAATGGGCTCTTGATATTTGTTGGTGTTATATATAGTTTGCTTCACCAATCATATACATGAAAAAAAGTTTCAAAAGAGTTGGGGTGATCGTGTAAAGAAAGGCAGGTGATAGTATGAAAGATAGAGAGAAAATAAAAATGTGCATGGTAAAAATTAAAATATGTAAAAGTTTACATACTTTTTTTTTGCTTATTTCTAGTCTGTCTATACCCAGACTAGAAGAAAAAGCAAATGAAAAGTTATCCTATTTCAATATAATTTATTTTATCAGTCTTCGGTCTTACAACTTATTTTAGCTGGTCAATTTATGATAATTGTAAAGTGAACAGTTCTATTGAACTATCGTACCAGCCACAAACTAATATAAAATATGCGGCGCACAGATGTTTTTTTTTNTTTTTTTTTATATATTTTTATAAAAAATTATGGCAGCCCCTTAATAAATAGACATATATAAAGATTAGGAGAGAGAGAAACACACGTTATTTTTTTGGTAGACTTTTTAAATTATCGTCTTATGTAGAAACAGTTCAAGATTTAAGCTTAATCTTAAAATATATATAAATATATGCATGTACATAGGAAATGAAATAGAAAAAGAGGAGTCTGAGTGATGGTACTGACAGATGTTTGTAAATGGCGAGACCATATTTAGACAAGAGACAGATATGGACAATGAAGGTTAATATAAAATTTAATTGAAACATTGAAAATGAAGAGAGATCATGAATAAGAAGTTATGATAAATGATATCAAGAGTTTTAGATATACCAATATAAATAATATATGTTTTATATTAAGTGGGCAAAGCTAAAACATTTCGTAATAATCTTCAATCAAAAATAAACTTTTATATCATAATACAACAAAACCGAACATGCTCTATATATAAAAAGTCTTTACTACTTAGATATGAAATATTGTTAAAAAGCACTATTACAAAATGTTTCCTTTAAACATAAATTAAAATATATTTTGTAAGCCTCTCCTCTGAATGACTAAAAAATACTTTCGCAACATATTTGCAACAACCAAAAATATTTTTATCATAGGAGAGATATATATACATGTCTATATGACTTAAGAGATAGTTTGTATTATATTTTAATATTAAAAATTATTAAAAAATAATGAGAACATGATTAAAGAATTGTCAAATAGACAGATTAAATATCCCTCCACCTAAATGTAATCCTAGAAATTATAATATCAATGGGAAGAGAAAAAATTTTCATCATTAAACTTTGAAAGGGCTGTTGTTATAGATTATTTTACAACGGAAAGCAAATAAAACAACGATCAGTTGAGAAATACTAAGTTAAAAAAAAGTTTCAAGGAAAAAATTAGAACAGGCAGCTAAAGATGCATGTGAAAAAAGATTTGGTAATTGAAAATGTGAGATAGTTATTGTCTATTTCACTGAATATATATATATATACATATATATTTATAAAATATAGCCAGGTGATAAGAAATAGTTAAAAAATAGAATAGAAAAAGTTAAAACTCTGGCAATTTGAGCAAAAGCTAATGCAGAGGCATTTGAGTGATAATATATTCGAGGAGTTGGAAGATATTTAGAAGGGGCAAACCTTTGGGAGAGGTGCATATAATAGAATAAATGTATAAAAAGCTTTTTTAAAATCCAAGACTGATTTTTTAATAATACCATTGCTATATGCATTGGCGTCACCCATTTACTTTTCTTTTTGCAATATTAATCGCAAAGGCGCCTTCGAGTAAGGTTTTTCTGGTTCTTGCTTAAAAAAGTTACATTAATGATGCTGCATGATTTGTCAATGTCGCCTACTATATCTCTTCCAATACATTAGTACTCTCATCATAGTATAATTAAAAAATGGTTTCGAAAAAGTGTAGCTAAAAGAATTCGTTATATGATTAACTAAAAAGGTCATATAAAAATAGAAATTATTACAAAAAAGTATTATCAAGAAGTGGAAAATAATTTTTTTTGCCGAAATATATATTTGCTTAATGTACCATTTTATTAGAAGAAATCTTAAAGACACTCTTTTTTTAACACCAGACAGCCCATATCTCTTAATGATCGAATAAATAATTTTTTTCAATCAAAAAATACTTGTTTCGAAGGTAATGATAAAAAAATAAAAAAATATTAAACGAAATATGTTGAGATGCAACTTGTCCTGTCATATATATCACCACACGGAATCCTATAATGCTGTAATAAAAGCACCACATTCTACAGAAAACAATAGCCTCGGTTTTACCAATCTCCGTTTTTAAAAATTCAAATGTATGGATAGATGGGGAGACATAAAAATCAAACATCACATTGTATCATTTAATATTTCACAAATTGTCTTTGCTTCACAAAATATATTTCACCCCAATGCTCTTTTACAACAATTGAATTTTTTTAGGGGCATTAAAAAAATTTAAATATAATGATTATGAGGGAATATATATATATATATTATGTTTAAAAAAATGTCATTTAACGAAACTTTTTAAAGTTGTCCTACATTTTAAATCATGAAACTTTTTAATATTTATGATGGTTCACTAGAATAATAAAAGGTTTTATTGTCTGGGGGCAAAAAAAGAAGGGAACATTGAAAAAGGATTATCACTAACCATGAAAATCTAATTTATCATTAAAGAATGTTAATAAATAATATAAATTTTTATAATAAAGATTGACAAAGTGAGAGAGAGAGAAATTTTTGCATTTTTGAGTAGTTACTATTTTAACATTATAAGTGCCATTCTTTTTGCGTCATTTTTTCTATCCTTTATGCACCCTTTAAAAAGAAAATGCCAAAATTTCTATTAATTGCCATCTAGTAGTAGCATAGATGGATGACTTTATTACATCAAGATTACATAAAAGAGTAGTTTCTTTATTATAGAAAATTATAGAAAAAAAAGGGTATTTAAGATATGAAAAATTATATTATAAATGATGCAATTTAAAGATAAATGTTAGTATGAAGAACGTTTTCTCATAACAAGAAACGATTAATGTCTATTTTCATTAAATAAAAAGGACTTCATTTAAATCTCTTTAATAGTGTATCATCAACACCTCTATATAACAAAATCATTTTTTAAATAAAATATTTTTATTTTAAAAGCTACTGATTTAATGTATCTTTAATAGTTAATAAAAAAAAAACTCGGGAATGTAAACAGCACCACTTATCTTTACAACACTTTATTCAAAAATTTACTTTCTTTATTTTACCCCTGAAATTGTGCTATCTATTTAATTTTATAATAATTGAAAAAGAAAAATGATAGTTTAATAAATTATTCGAAAGAAAAATCTAGTCGTCGGCTATCAAAAATAATGTCTGTGTTATAGTAATATAAGTGCATGGCATTTTGTAATTAATATATATAATATATTGATAAAAATAAAAGCTCTTTATAGAAGAGATTTTTAATGAACAGTTGTATTTATAAATTAAAATGGAAATATAAATTCTTTTTTTTTTTTTAAATTAAGGATAGTTATGTATTAAAATTTAAACCAATATTACATTTCATGAATGATAAAATAAAAATTTAAATGAGGCACTATCATCTAACATTGGTAAAATGAAAAAGTTTGTATAAAAATTAGATAAAAAATTGATAAGTATGATATTACACAAAACTTTAATAAGTATTTTTCTCATATCTTAGAATGATTGAGAATGTATATGTGTGTATTATATGATGTGTCTATGCATGTTATAAATTAATTTTTTGAACTATTCACTTGTAATATCTCAGGGTTTGTATTTAAAATTTTTGCTAAGAGATGTTCCATATATCCTTTTAGTGCAGAAATTTTCTCATCTTTTAAAGAACATTCACGTTGAAGTTCTTGGATTAAAGATAACATTTCTTCTCTCGACAATGTACTGTCTGCTTGTGATGTAACGCCCGATGAGGAGTTTAAAGAATTAATGTCATGGGATGAATAGCCCTTATCTGCTGGCGTGATATAAATATTTGTGTTATCAGTTATATTACTGTTATGTATTTCTACTTTCTCTTCAAAGGCATCTTCATGCATATTACTTTTACTTTTTCCCTTTGACGAGAACAACCCTTTTTTTAAAAAACCACCACTAGATTGTTCTTTTTCTGGTTTGCGAGATTGAAGTGATGATAGTAATTTTGAATCATTAGTAAATTGTAGTTGCGTCATAGAGGGATTACGTGATATAGAGAAATTAGACCTGTCATCTAACGGCGGAGCGGGGGAATCAGAACCAAAAGCTAAAGCATCAGAACATATTGAAGAGAAAGAACCCCTACGAGAGAGACTAAATGAAGCTAATGATTGTGTGTCTTTACTTTTTTTCTTTCCAAAGTGTATTTTTCTTTTTAATTTATCCATGCGACTTTCTTTCACTCCAAAAGAGTTTAAAGAATACATTGATATTGCCGATTGAAGGGACGTATTAAATTTAAAACTCATCATTATTTTTCCCCTCTCTTTCAAGTCATTCTTCTTTTTTTTTATTGGAAACCATGTAGGTTCTTTAAAACCATATAAATCTTGTAAATAAAATGTCATGTTTCCTAACAAATCTAATGAATTTGAGTTTCCAGTTGGATCATTTCCTACTTGTACAATCAATTTAGTATCATCAGGTTGAAGGTTACTAAAAAAATAATATTATAATAACCGCATTATTATACATACACATATATAGTGTTATGTGTCATCATACTTACAATTCACATTTTTGATTCCATTCTGCAGTACCATTTATAGCAGAAATTTGGTCTGTAGAAACTTCACTTTTCCATGATCCTTTACCTGTAACTTTTAATATTACAGACACATTTAGTGGTTGATTCTTTTTGCTGACTAATCCTTCTGCTTTAACAACTAAAAAAATTATATTGGTAAAAAAAAAAGACAACTATCATTATAATAATTGATATGTTGTTATGAATCATAAATTTATTAATCAATAAACCAGAATTTCTTCTGTAAAATAATTCTCTTCTCAATTAAATATACATATATATATAAAATAAGCTGTGTCAATAAAAATTTTTTATAATTTTTTAGAGGAGTTTAAAAGAATAATCAAATATAAGAGTTATAGATGTATGTCAGTAGATATGATATCGTAAATAGATACACCTTTCCACCAAAAATATATAAGTTCAATATTATTTTATCAAAGAATACATAAAGGACAATTTAAGAGTTGTAAGGTAGAAAAGATAGGAACGATCAATAAATCTAAACAACCTACAGAGGAATGAGTTATAAATAAAACTAATCGTCTTATAAATTTTTGATTGTATATGTATATATTTTCTTTCAATAACACCTTTAATAATGAAATAAAGACAAAAATCAAAAGTATATAAACGTTTGATAATAATTTATCTATAATGTGTTTATAAATTATTTCATATCCAAGTCAAACAAAGGAGAGGATATTTTTGATCAGGAACATTTTTTTTATAACACTTGTTGTTTGTATATGACGCAATCAATCATCATAAAGTTTCTTTTGACTTTTAATAAAAAAGAGGTAAAAATTTGCAGCAAATATCTTTTTACAACATTTTTTTTTTACAAAATGATGAAAATTTTAACATTTTTGATGTTTTTAAACAATCTTAATGCGGGTTTATTGGAATGGTGATGCTTTGAAGTGGAACAATATCATCAATTAAACTTTATCATTAAATATTTTTATTTAAATATTTATTATCATCATATTTCACGTTACAAAATACTTTAAAAGCTTAAATATTTTTATATTAATTAAAAATTCTTTTTTAATGACATACATAAAAATGATAAATATTTATAGTTGACACATTGAAATGTATATACGTTTTTTAGTACTGATAATAATTACGATAAATAAACAAAAAATTTTTTATAGAATCAATTTTAATCGCTCTCTCCTTCTCTCTCTCAATTAATATCTACAAAATGGGTCAAAGTATGAATGAGGCTGGAGAAGCAACATTAAAAATACAATCTCCGATACACGACAAAACATTTGTTGATGAGTATGCAAATGTTATTGTTAGAGTAAGTTAATTTTACATTAATAACCCCTCATATACTAATAATATTATTTATCAGGGTGGAATTATAACAACAGGTATTATTGGGCTTGCTGTTTATCTGAAAACTTCTCCATCTGTAAGGGAATAAATACTTCTCCTCATACAAAACAAAACTTTTTTTTTATAGTTTCGTCGTTTTAAACATGTCAATCAGATACCAAAAATATTTTTTGAAAAGGAAATTGAAATGAAAGGAATTGTTAAGAATATCACTCCAACAGGGAAATTTTATATTGAACATATACCTTTAATTAAAGTTCCTTTTATCAATACTTCTAAAAATATAAAGCCAATAAATGTAAAACTAGCTGGAGTTGATGTAAATGAGGAAGGATTAAATATGATTAAAAATGAAATGAATATTATTAATAAGACTGTAAACTTTAAAGTTATTAAAAAGTCTTTTGGTGATAAAGATTCTGTTGATTGTGATATGATCGTTAAAACTACACCTCTTACAAGTGTTAATTTATCTCAAGATTTAATAAGAAAAGGTTTTGCTAAAGTACCAAAACCAAATAATGATGATCATATTCAAGCTTTAGAAAAAAATAAAGCATATGCGCATCTTATTTCTCGCTTATTAGAATCTGAAAAAATTGCTGATAGAAGAGGTGTTGGTGTTTGGGAAAGAAAATCATGGGTTGAAGCTGTTCAAACAATACCATCACAAACAGTCAATTATGTCAGAGGTTCACCAATAATAAAAGCTTTTGTATGTTTTTTATATATTTTTTTATAAATAATAATCATTCACCTTTTCTAGAGTTTAACAGGAACAATTTTGAAAGACCTTAGTTATTTTATATTTGCTGCCTTGACAACAATATATTACACGGTAGTAGCAACAACTCGCTATTCAAGAGAAGGGTATCGCAAATTTATAAAAATGTTGAACAGAATTATGAATCATTATAACAATATTAGAAAAAGAGTTCAAAAGAATTCATAAAATTTTATCTGTCTCTTTAATACATTGAAAAAAAAAACAACACATTTTTTTTCTTTATATTTTCTTACTCCTTAATAGGTCTTAATTGCTTTTTGGCTACTGATATTTGTGAATTTTCTTTTTCTAGGCAATTAAATAAAATACTTTATTAAAAACTAGGCATATGTCTTCTAAGTATAACATTTTTTGAAATCTATGGTAATTAAAATTTATATATAAATATATTCATGCACTTCATCATATTATTGGGCTCATTATATTTATTACGCTAGAAAAAGAGATTGACAGTACAGTGATGATTGTTATTCAAATAGGGATTGAGAGTTTTTCATATTTTTTAATTAAAAATATTAACACATAAATTAAGGCAACATCCATATTTGCTTTATAAAATGTTTAAACAGTAACTTTTATTGAGAATTCATCTACGGAATCCGTTTTATTTTGAGATTTTTTACCTGTTTGAAGTGTATCAGTTGAAGAAGTATCTGTTGATTTGTTCTTCTCATTATTTATTTCATCTTTATTTTCACATTTAGAATTATTGTCATTTAAAGCTTTACCTTTACCTTCGTTGTCATTATCATTATCATTAAATAATGATTTAAGATGTTCAACAAAATGTTTTAATAAATCTTTGTCCTCTGATGATAAACCTTGAATGTTACTATAAACAGATTGCATTCTTTTACGAAAATTTTCTATCATAACTGGATCATCTGCTGTGACGTAATTCTGAGCTTCTAAAAATGATTTTATAGCTAATTCTTTCATTTTCTCGGCTACCGCCCTTAATTTTACTTCATCAACATTCTTTGTTTCATTAAATATCTTTTCATCTTTGATCTCTTCCTCTTCTTTTGTATTCTTTTTGTTTTTATTTAAAAATTCAGTAAACATACTTTGATATACTTCACCTTTTTGTATTTTTTCTTCTCTTATTTTATGTAGTTTTTTAGCAGCAGAACAAACATTACTCAAGTACATAGGTCCACTTCTTTTTACCATATAATTGTATAAATGACTTGGTATTTCAGCTTCAGGGTCATCAATGTATGTCAAAATATAATTTATACCGTTGTCATAGAAACCTTTTCCTGGTTGACATTCAACAGCCATAGTTGAAATATAATTTGATACTCTTAATGATACTTTATCGGCATCTGGATACTCTTGGGAAGTTAAACCTTTTGAAAATAAAACAACTTGATACTTTTCTTCATCAACAAGCATTAATCTTTTATAAATATATAGTCTTGATGCCATTGGCCATGGAAATCTTGCTACCCAACGTATAATTGATTTTTTACCATAATTTTCCGTATAAACTGACTTTAGGCAGGAAACATTTGAATCCCATGATAAACGATAACCAAGATCAAACTACAATTTTTGGTAAAAAAAATTAATAATATAATCAAACTTACCTGAGCATCAACAAAGTCAGCAAGTGATATATCATTATATTCACCAATGCAACGATATTCCCATAATTCTTTTCCTCCAAACTGTCTCTTTCTTCTTAAAACTTTTAATCCAGGTTGATAATGAAGTATTTCCCATCCTTCATTAGTTTGTTCTTCATTCAAAGTTTTTGATGTTAAATCATTACGATGTATACTATAAATTGATTAATAACAATCAAAATAAATATAAAAACGTACATTTTTAAATTATCTTTCAACAACTCATTCAAGTGGCAATCATCATCATTCATAAAAATTCCAGAAACACCTCCAACGAGTCCATACAAAAAATGTTTTGGTAAAAACTTTATCTTCTTTGAATTTTGATAACTTTTTCTGTTCCCAATAATTTCACGAATAAATTCCTTAAATTTTCAAATTTCAATTATATTTTTAGTTAGTTTAAAACCAACCTTCTTATCTCTATAATTTTGTTGTAATATTCTGTTATGAAAAAGTAAAATTCTCCTGTAAGCTTTGTGTAACATATTTATTTAAAACCTTTATAAATGAAAATAATTTCAATTTTAATATTTTAATAATACGTTGGAATAAAGCTTATTTCAAACATTGCGATGCTTATTCCTAAGACGAAATGATAAAAAAAACGTCAAGTGATATGTACTTTGAATAAAAAACGTTTATTATTTAAAAAAATTACAATAACAAAATGAAAGAATTTAACATATTTGTTTCTTTAAATGGAATGATAATTCTGAAAATAATGTTGTCTAGTTATTTTAAATAATAAATAGACAATTTTCATACACAAAAGGCAGTTTAAAAAATTGTATTTGAAGCTTTAACGATTTTAAATTAGTTCATTATTATGCTTAATTAGTGTTTATTCGCGATTTAATGATTAATCTAATTTTTCATGAGAAGTATTTAGTGATTATCTTGGAACTAAAGGTATTGAGCTATTGAGAACTTGTGGTGGAGGAGCTTCAAATTCATTGAGACAAATGACTTCTAACTGAAATAATAATTATTAACAATTAATTTAATTATTAAAACATACGACGCGAAGACCTTTCTTCATTGGATTTACGACAAAAAGATTTCTTTGAATAAAGACTGTTTTGTTTTTTTCTTCAATATATTTCATAACTGAGTTAAGCTTCTTTTGATATTTAGAGTTAAAAAAGACTGTGGAAAAATAACAAGTACAACAATTTAAACATGTTTCAAAAGTCGATCTGGCATCAATTGCAGCGGCTTCTTCAAATTTAGTATTAATATTTTTAATAAAATCAATCCAAATTTCTTTTTCACACCTATCCGCAATAAGACCTGATATTTCTGTACTAAATTTAACATTTAATCCATCAGTATAATCTCTAACAACAAATGTCCTTTTACAGTCTGAAAGATTCTTTCCTTTTGTTGACATTAACTCCTGAAGCTCACTCATCCTAGATAAAATTTTAAAAAAATTAGTTAAAGGTATATTTTATTTTTATGATAACATCACTATATATAGTTGTATAGTGGATTCAAAAACAAAGTAAAAGATATTTATTCAATGGTAGAATACCCATATATATATACAAATAAAATTATACATAACACTATCTTTAGATGTGACTAATAAGTAAAAAATTTTAATAATAAATATAAAATATTATAATATAATGAAAAATAATCTCTCGTAAGAATATAAAAGTAAAGAATATGACTTTGTAAAATAAATAATAATATTATAGAAAGGCAAAGATATATATAATTCAAAAAATTCTTCTTTGGGAGTGCAACAAAATGCTATGTGTATGTTTATATTACTTTTTTTATACTATTAATATAATTACTTAGCTTTTAAGGATACATTTGCTGTGAATTGAATGGTGCTTGCGTGTTGTTACCTTGTTGATTTATCATACCCATATTCACATTTTGATGTTGCTGTAAGGGATTTGGTTGTTGCGAATTTCTATATCTAAAAATATTATTAAAATTAGTCATTATTAAAATAAGATGGTAAAAAGAAATAAAATGATGCTTATAAAAAGGTAAAGTTAACTTACAACATCTCTTGACGTTGGTTGACCTCATATGTATTCATCATTGGTCCTTGATTATGAACTTGATTATTCATATTCATTTGTTGTTGTGGAACCATTCCTTGTGGGTGTTGTTGATTTGATAAATGCATTGGTGTATTTGTATTATTCTTTTGTTTCAGCATATCTTTTAATATCTTTTTTGTTTCTAAAGGTGCTTCAGAGCCTGCTCTCATACCCATTCTATCTCGTGTCATTGGAGGATTCATTGGTTGCCTCATACCAGGATTCATACTTTGAATTTCTTTTTGCATAGGATTTTGGGAAGAATGTTGCATATTCCATGGTTGTTGATGTCCTGACATCTGTTGCTGTTGACTTCCCATCGTTTGTTGCATATTCCCCATTTGTTGCTGTGGATTACCCATCATTGGTTGTTGATTATTCATTTGTTGTTGAGGTGGTGGCATTTGTGATGGAGGGTTCATATGCTGCTGGTGACTTGGAATTTGGGATTGATGGTTACTAATTTGTCCTTGTGGATTTACCATTTGTTGTTGATGTCCTCCAATAGATTGCTGAGAATTGTTGATTTGTTGTCTTGAATTTCCTATTGACTGCTGTTGTGAATTTCCCATAGGATTATTTATCTGATGTTGTTGATTTGGCATTTGTTGTGGTCTTTGTTGTTGCATGGATTGTGATTCTTGAATTTGTCTCTGTTGTGTCATTTGTTGTTGTTGAGATTGATTCATCATATTTGGATGCATCATTCTTTGTTGATTCGGCATACTACTGTGTACAGTATTATTCATATTATTTGGCATATTATTGACAATGTTATTTCCAATTGGAGCTGGCATATTATTATTAATATTTGATGGCATTCCGCTTCCTATAGTATTTCCCATATGATTTTGTGGTGGTAAATGATTAGGTATATTTGTATTCATATTATTGCCCATATTACTACTTGTCGATTGCTGTGCTGGTGGTTGTTGTTGTTGAAAACTAGATGGATTTGTACCCATAACATTTTGTCCCATAGTTTTTGACATTCCACTATTAGTACCTTGTGATCCATACATCTTTTGATTTATATTTTGTTGTTGCATTGGTTGTTGTGATGTTTGTTGTGGAAGAGGATTTGGCCTCATCTGTGAAGGTGCCATATTTTGCTGAACATGTTGTGGCACATTTTGTTGTTGATTATTCATTCCCATCATAGTCTTTGGTTGTTGAACTGGTTGTTGTTGAGGCATATTTGGCATACCAGAAGGCTTATTATATTGTGGATTTTGTTGCATGTTTTGTTGCATATTTTGTTGCATGTTTTGTTGTATATTTTGTTGCATATTTTGTTGCATATTTTGATTAGCGTTAGGATTGTTTAGAACTTGTTGAAGAATATTTGTCTTTTGTTGCATACCTGAAGAGGCCCCTTGATTTCCTGAAGGCATTCCTAATGATGAATTTTGTTGATTTGGTGGTATATTTGTGTTTTGATGATTAACTGGCATATTCATATTATTTTGTCTATTACTTGGCATATTCATCATATTATTTTGTTGATTACCACCCATATGGATATTATTATTGTTAGTCATATTATTTTGCATCGGTATTGTATTTGAACCTGGATTGTTATTTACATTCAAAGAAGCACCTTGTTGATTCATAGTCATGTTATATGGTGGTGGTGGCTGCTGTTGAGGATTAGGTCTACTAATCGTATTGTTCTGTGGAACATTTGGTGGCATATTCATTTGATTATTTCCCATATTATGAATATTTCCATGCTGTGAACTTTGCATTGGTATCATATTTCCTTGTGAAGGATTCCCCATATTCATTTGATTTTTATTTTGTACTGGAGGCATATTCATTGAGGTTGGTTGTTGTTGAAGAGGAAGGTTTATTGGATTAGATTGTTGATGAGTTGGAGGCATATTCATAGAATTTGGTTGTTGATTATTATTTATATTTATCGGACCACTTTGAGTGTTTCTTGGTATATTCATTGAATTTAATGGATTCTGAGATGGACGCTGTGGATTTTGAGATTGTGGAGGCAATTTTGGAGGACCTGATGATCCCATAAATGCATTAGGATTTTGTTGTTGTGAATTCATAGGATTTCTTTGATTCATAGGGATGCTATTATTCTGATTAAGTTGATTATTTTGATTAGGTATTGTATTATTTGGATTCGAAAGTCGTTCTTGTGATGGATGCATAACATTTTGATTATGATGGTTAATTGGAGGCTGAAGACTAGGCTGCTGTTGTATAGGTCCTTGATTTGGGATTCCTCCTTGACTAGGCATATTATTTTTATGAATAAGATTTTGTGAATGAGCAAGGTTTCCTTGAGAAGGCATATTTGGTTGTGGAGGCATATTTGGTTGAGAAGGTATATTATTCTGAAGACCAACATTACCTTGAAGTCCATAATTACTTTGGTTATTATAATTTGGCATCTGAGGATTTGAAGGAACATTATCAAAATGACGCATTCCCATGGGATGCTGAGGTTGATTAATGTTGGGAATATTTTCTTGAAGAACAGGAGGAGAAACAACATCAATTGGTTTAGATTCTTTCCTTTTCTTTGAAGGTGTCTTATTACCACTTCCCTGGTTAGGATTGGCTCTCCTTCTATTTGGTTTACTCATACTGCCAGAAGGAATAAGAACAGGAGGAAGAGAATCAGTTTGCATGGGTTCTTGAGATAGAGTCCTTGAATATGGTCCTTCATCATTATACTGCATTCTATTTTGATTTATATTAGAGCCTATTCCACTGTTCATATCTCCACTCATTCCTATATTAATATCTTGAGAATTATAAGGTTTCTGAGAATGATGTGGTGGAGGATTATATTGTTGTGAAGACTTATTTATATTAGGTATATTTTGTTGCATAATTTGAGAATTGTTATTAGCTGGAATTTGACGATTATGTAGAGTAGACTGTTGTTGTAGAAGAGGATTCTGAGACATTTGTTGTGACATCATGTCTTGTTTAATTGGAGATTCGTTTATCTGTTTAAGCATGGAAGAAGGCTGTCCTGCGTCTAGTGAAACAGAGCCTTGTTCAATTAAAGTAGGTGGTTTAGATTGATATTGAACTAAAGAACCATTTTGTTGCATAGGAGGANAGGAGGACAGTGTTCTATTTCGTGAATTATTTCCTTTGCTATATTTGGCATGTCAGAATGTTGTGCTTTAATGTCTAATGGTATATGAGTATCTTTAACCATACTTCCAGGAGATAAAACTGGTTTTTCTGGTGTATGAGCTAAAATAGCAGCTATTTGTGGATTAGATGCAATTGTTGGATTAGTCAAAGATGGGTTCATTAAAGGACGTGGAGGCATTGATTTAATTTTTTCTTTATCTTCCTTAGGAATTTCAATTAATTCTGCTTCTGGATGTTTATACATAATACATAACTTGGCATCTTTTTCATCTCCAATTATTGGAGCTTTAGGGAATAAATTGTGATGGTTGTGAAAAGAGAGGCGAATTATAAGATTATGACTAAGTTTTGGCACATAATCAGCTAATACAGCTTGATAAAAAGAAAAATTTACAGTTTTTCTACCAAGAAGTTCATGGAAAAATTGTTGAATGGTTTCAAAAGTAGTTAATTTAACTTTTTCAATTGGATAATAACCTGTTCTTGCATAAGGCTTAATTGAATTAATATTTCCTACTGAAACATTATATGCATTTTTTGATTTTTCTAACATTTTATGATAATGATCAAATACAATAAAGTCAAACGTTCTTTTAGGTAAAGGCAAAAGTTGAGAAAGTTGTTGTTTTTCAATAGGATAAGGACGATCATGTCCTTCTTTTTTTAATTTCTTACAAAATTGAGTATAAGTCCAATATCTAGCTCTATGAAATGCATGGCTCATAATACGAGGTTGAATTTTGAATGCTGAATTAAAAAGAATACATGTTAAAGCATCATAACATATATTATAATATTTTTCTTCTCTTTCTGGATGAAAAACTTCAAAATACAATAATTGCCAAAATAATATTGCCCATGGTTCCATTGTTTGCATTCTTGTAAGTTGATCCATCATTCCAGCTACAATTATGACTCTAAGTATAACTCCTTCTTTATCAGAAACTAATGGTGGTCTTAGTAATCTTCTAGAATCAAAATCTTTTATTAAACTTGATAAATATCCATATAATCCTTGAAGTAAAGCATAAGTAAATTCTACTTCTTTATTACAAACATTTTGAAGCAATCTTAAAAATGGTGTTACATGTAAAAGATGAGACATTTGTTCCATTCTTGTAGCATAATTTGCTTTTGAATATTTAGCAGTAATAATTGAAGTAAATTCTTTTAATACGGCAGCTGATAATGTTGTAACTTTCATTTTATGATAATGTGATCTTACTCTAGGAATCCATACTTTGGGAAATGAATTAACAATCTCTTCAATTAGATAAATATTTTTAATACATTCTAAACGGAAATTAAAGTCTGTCTTAAAATCGACATGTCTTTTGAATGTATTACTAACTTTTACATAAACATCACGTATTCCTTTAGCAATTTCTGTTATCAACATATCACAATGATGGATTCTTTGTGGATAATTTTTCATTTGTGGTCTTCGAGTGCTATCAGTCATAAGACCCCATAAATCCCAAAAAACAGCCTTAAAATTCCATATATTAAGTGATGCTAAGCTCTTTTCTATGAAAGCTTTTTTGGAAGAGTTTTCAGCACACGCTAGAGTTAATAATTTTGCTCTCCTATCACCTTTACGTCTAGATAAGTAGTTTAACAATATCCCTGCAACACCAAAGTTTTTAAGTAGTGATTTTTTAAATTGTTGCCAATCTCCATCATGATTAAGTATACTTTTATGCATTTTTTGATGAAACCATGGCTGTTCTGATATAAATAATAAACATGCTTTGAAAAAATGATTAATTCTTATCTTTTTTGCAGGTCTATTTCTTCTATACTTTTTCAATGGTCTATTTACAGTTGAAAATAATCTTATCAGTGGATAAATGACACCATCTAATTCTCTTGAGAACATAACACCACAAGCCTTAAAATCACCAAGTCTTCTTACAGCAGGTCTTGTGATGTCATTAAAACCACTATATCCTCTTGGAAGTTTAAAAGGATCATGATAACCTGTAACAATTTTAGTACAAATTAATGCAGCAAGTACCACTTTTTGATAACCGTTCTTTGATCTTGCATAAACACCTCTAATTGCAAACATTAAATTTGTTTTTATCAATTTTGCCACCAATTCATGTGGGCGAAAGGCGAATCTAGCTGTTAAAATTAATATAAAACTTGAAACAGAATAATGTAGTGTAGTTCTTGCAACATTTATTATTTTATGAATTCCTCTGTACATACTTTGAGTATTATTAGGAATAGATAAAAGTTCTACAATAGTTGATATCCATTCATTCTCAAGATTCAATAATGCTGAAATATTAGCACAATAACTTGCTAGCGCACTAATCCTATTAATATCTCTTCCAAACTTTTTAACTAAATTGAATGCTGTTAAAACAAATGATACACGACAACTTAATCCACCATTATTAACATGTTTTGCTAAATTTTTAATTTCATTATATGGTAAGAATGTAGGTGAAGTTTTCAAATATTTTGCAAAATAAAGTTTTCTAATTTTAACTCTTGGTTGATCTGTTCTAACTTCAATGAATTTCTTAGGATAAAGTTTTTCAAAATCATTAGCAGCACCCATAACATCGTCAGAAGAAGCAATTTCATAAACTAATAAGTAATATTTACACTGACTAATAAATACAGCTATACTGGCTTCATAACCCGTTCTTGGATACCCTTCAAGTACAATATTATTTTCAATATTTTGATAGAGTGCATTACAAATATCAACAACTTTTGGATGATTTAAAAAATAAATCATATTATCACTCAAATAAGCAGTTATTGTAAAAGCATATCCTTTTGTAAGATATCCAGGAATTATATTATATCCTCTAGTGATAATAACATCTTCTAATTTAACAAACAATTGTAAAAGACTTAAACAATAATCAATCATTCCACTTAGATTCATAGAAATACAAAACATTCTCATTATATAATCTAATCCATCGATACCAGGTAATATATCTGTATCATTATCAATAAAACCTGTAATATGTTCTTTAAAATCTTCAGCAACCCAATAAGTAATTAAAGTTTGATCATAATATGTTTGCATTCGAAAACGTTTTAAAATATCACCAGATTCATAATACCTTTGGGCATCATAATATTCACGAAAATGTGAACGAGACTTTGAATATTTTATTCTAAAATAATATAGCTCCTTCCAAACATTTATTATTTCACGTGCAATTTCTTTAATATAATTTATATGTTCATTCCTCTGAATAGATATTCCATACATCAATTTATCACGATAATTAATGACATTACGATTTTGTATAGAAGGAAGTAATGGCAATTGAATAATTATTCTTTCTTCAGGTGTCACTCCATCAACATTTAATAACGTATGTTTCTCTGAATCTCTACGATAAAATTGTAAAGCATATCTTGAAGACATTGTTATATTTTTATTCCATATTGGATGAAAATCCCTTTCATAATTTTCACCATATACATACTTAACTGTCTTTCCCCATAAACAATTATCTTTCTGGATTTTCTTTTCTTTTATCCAATGTGTTAAAAGCTGTTTATATGTTAAAATACCACGAGTTTGAAGATCAATAAGAAATAAAATAAAATTTCTATATTCATAACCAAAATTACAATTTCCTGGTTTTGGAGCTTCAGAATAAAGATAATCATTTAATATTTGCATCATAACTGTTGGTATATTTGATACTTTCTTTAAATGAACTTTTAACAAGCGTACAATCAATGCAACACGATGAGCACCATCCCTTTGAGATGTTATACACCAGTGAATTGCCATTCTTCTTCTTATAGTTAGTTCCGTGTTCTTGTCTATTTCCAAAGTGCAACTAAATAAATCATCGTTTAACATTTCCATTTCTTCATCGTTAAGTATATATATATTATCCAATATTTCAAACATATTTAATATAACATTAATTATTTCTGAGCAATACGTTTTACCAGATATTATTTCATGCCATTGATATTTCATATCAATACTACGATTAACAATTTCCTGTATTTTTGGTTTTAATAATTCTATCATATCTGGAGGAAGTAATTTACCTTCCTCGCACATTAAATCAAAAGGACATGTTAAATCATCCAATGGAGAACCACCCAATTCATCATATACCTGCATTCCTGTAAATCTTTTAACATAAACTAAATTTTTGCGTGGCATTGCTTGTGTACACTCTGTGATTATTGAATATAACATCCCCGTCATACTTGTTATAATAGGTCTATGATTTTCACATTTAAGCAAATCGTTCATTGCTTCACCAGCAGTTATAGGCCTTTCAGCAATATTCATGTAATCGTAATGATATCTTTGAAATCTTCTACATATTAAGAATGCCATTCTTCTTGAGATTATTATGTTTTGCGTTATATAATGAGTAAATTGGCTTACAAAAACAAAGAGCATTTTAAATCTTTGCGGCTTATCAAGATGAAAATCTTGATATTTATTTAATAAATCAATCATATCAGTTAAAAAATCTTGTCTATCCAAAACTCCTTCTTCACACATATGTTTGATAAGAAGAGAAAAATAATTCCATTTTTCTACCTTATCTTCTTCATATACCCCGTCTATATAAAAATACTTGAATGAATGAATAATATAACCACTTATAATACTCTGTACAAATTCTAAAGCGTTCTGGAGAGCTTGAGATTTCTTAAGTTGTTTTCCATCATCAGTATGAGTTGCTTTAAAAACTGCCACAATCTTGATAAACCATATAGCTCTAACAATTGGGACTCGATACTCATAAAGGTATTTCAAAAAATCATGATTTTTTTCAAATGTTGGAAATTTCTTTATTAACCCATATAAACCTTTACCTTTAGAGAGATCTTCAAAAAATTGAGTTATATTAAAGATTTTTGGCAATTTCTATAAATAAAAAAAAAAATATAATAATTAATTAATTTATATTATATATTTTTAAATACTTACATAATTCCACTCGGAGACTTGAAATACTTTTGGTACTAATGTTCTTTTCCCAGAAATAATAGCACCTGTTCTTCCTTTTTTCATAACATTGGCAAAAAATGAACCGGCTCTTTTAATCGTATCATCTAATCTTGGTTCTATCTTAACATTTTTATGCATAAATATAAGAGATTCATGTTCATATGAATGTTGCGGGTAAATATAACCTTTTCTAATACGATCATGACTACTAAGATTATCTTCATCTTGTTTAGAGTCTTGAGGGAATATGTCGAAATGCCTACCACGAGATGCCTTTCTAATTGGTCGTTTTTCTGTTAACTCTGAATTCCAATTAGTAACTTTATATGTTTTTGATGAGTTAAACATTGTTATGATAACCTATTTCCATTCAAAAAAATGTCTTTAATCCTCCTAACAAAATATATTTTTATACATTACGTAGCACAAATATATATAATAAAATGTTTCTATTTATAGAAATTTAATAATACTATTTTTTTTTTAATTTTAAAGTATAATTAATAATTATTATATCAAATTATTTCAATGAAAAAAATATATTGTTTTATCCAATTTGATTTTCTTATTATTCTTAGTATAGTTCTATAAAAAAATTATTATATTAAGATAAGGTATATATCCTTAAGATGTAAATAGGAAATATATTAAATATTTTGTACAAAGAAAAAGTGAAACTAGAAGAAGGCTGATAAAAAGCGGATAAGAGATATGGGTGTTAAAGAAATTGAGTTGTTTAAATGCATCTTATGTTTAGAATGAATACATTTCTCCAAAATATGCGCAGTAAAACGAAAAATTTTGACTTCAATGTGACGGTGTTTGTAGGAGAGGGTATATTGTGTGTGTGTATCTTTGTGTAAATTCTTATGAATATGTGTGAATGTCTGAAGGGTAGTTAGTTGTGTGCATACGGATTATAACATGTATATAAGCTGAGTTATATGTAGGAATAATATGTTCAATTGACATTATTACACTCTCATCTCATTATCGATGTCACTTGTATCTTTTTATAAGGAAAAATGAAGATATAAATAGAGGTAATATTAATATAAAATTGTAAAAATTATATTTTACATTAAAATACTTTAATTCATCAAATGACTAAATTTTTTAGTATCATCCAATTAATGTCTCTCCCCTGTGTGTATATCTTAAAGATAGTGTACAGATGAATGTGAAAACATAGATAAATTTATAATGTATTATAAAAGGGTTAAATTTAAATATAAAAAAATAGGATATGTCGAAGAGGGTAAATAAAGAGTTTTATGTAAAAATGTTTTTGAAACAGTAGAATTATATTTTTATTTGTGTAATATAATAGAAATAAGTATAATTACTAGATTAAAAATATAAAAGTTATTCCATCAATGATAAGAAACACTGACAGTTCTTCAATTTACTTTTCTTGATAAACAAAAAAGGATAAGCAATTAATGGTATATATATATTGTTATATACTCCCCATATATATATATATATTATTAAATAAACAATTATAATAACAATAATAATAATAATTATTAGCAAAAATATTATCAACAAAAGATTAAAAATTTAATAAAAGATATATAATTAAATATTATTTTAACATTTGAAAAAGATTACTTTAAAATTATATATATAAATAAAATTTGATACACACAAAAATGTTAGTATATTTTCATTTTGTAATTTATAAATGATTTAAAAGCATTTTTTTGACAATAAAATAATATATTGACTAAATGTTAGATGATAATTTTATTGTTTAACAGGAATTGATAAATTATATATGAAAAATGTTTTGTAATTATGTGTAAGAAGAAAAAAAACATTAATATATTAAAATAATACTGTCAAATTGATATTATATTTTAAGAAATATATATTCCATTAACTAGAAAAAGACTTTCACAAATATTATATTTTTTTTTTACAATTATTGCTTCAATATTATTAAAAGAATTATAGATGAGTCAAATATAAATGTATATGTAAATGATTATACTTTTATTCTGAAGAAAAGTAAAAAAAAAACTTTTATTATAGTAATCTTACTTTTTAAAAGTAATATTATATATTAGTATACATTTATAAATGAATATAAAACTCTTTTTGAGTTTCATCTTAGGAATCATAAAGAAATATACATTAATATTTGTAAAAGTATACTCGATAAGAACACCTTTAATTTTATTCTAAAAAAAAACTATAATCAATGATGCTTAAATTAATGGGTAAAATATATAATATTTCAATAATGTTGTTTAACCTTTTTTTATGTTTTATCAGAAAAATTGAAAAGCTTTTTAATTTATATTATTATTTAATGACTGTAAAAGGATATAATGTTTGTTTTTTGAAAATTTAAATATAGATAATATTAAAAATTTAACTATTTACATTTTAGACTTTTATTTATTTGAAACAAAGAAAGTAATTATATAATGACGCCATATTTACATAGAGAAACATTTATATTTGTGATCCGCAAAAAATATAATTAGTATGGCCTTTTTTATTTATTCCTTTCTTTTAATCATCTTTTTCTGTGTAGAAACGGCGCATCTTAATGAAATTCTAGAAGATAGGAATATTAAATGATAATAAATTCATTTGCAAACTAACCTTTGGTGTTGTCGTGAAACGGTGTTGAATGTTTGCTGGGAAAATAATTAAATCTCCGTGCTCAGCCATTACACGGACCCAATCTCCATCTACTGTTTCTAAATCAAAATAACAAGCACCTTCCATTATGAGTCTTGCTTCCTCTTTTTCAAATTCAGTTTCTTCAAACATATCTGTTAATTTATCTAAAAAGTTATTTGTTTTAGATGCATCGAGCATAAAATTATCCTCTTTATTAAATCCTTTCTCCATTTTCATTAATGTTATTCTTTTTCCCATGCTAATAAGATCTGTAACATCTACACGATGATAAACAGCACCTGTCTTTTCTTTAAATTGTTCAGTTGTTAAAAGTTTTGGTGGGTGAACATGATGTGGTAATCTTGGATCTCCAAAAGGATAAGGTTCCATATACCATATTTGTACCATTTTTCTTTAAATAAAATCAAAGGTTAGAAAAAAATTAATAATAGAAAACTACAAAAATAGAAGTGATTATATAGCTTGAATTTGTGAACCAGAAACGGTGGAAAGATAAACAAGAAATTACGAAAGGGAGGTTGTGTAATAATTATATAATTTAAATCAGCGAGCTTTACCTTAATTAGTTAGTTGTTAGTCAAATAATAAGACATAATGTCACTTACGCCCATACAGAAATAATTAACACAATATATATTATATAAATGTATTATTTATTGCCGCTTCGTTAGAAACTTTCAATTTTTAGCATTCATTATATAACGCAAAACTTTTTCTTCCAACATAAAATTTTCTATTTGTGTGATCATGTTTATGAAAACATTTTATTGTAATGTGACTTTCTTTAAATGATTATCAAGTACCATTTCATTGATGATTTTTTTTATTTATAAATATTTTTAATAAAATGTAGTTCAATAGCAAAAAGTCAATAATGTATAGACACAGAAAAGTAATAATATTGTTGTAAAAGTGTATTAAAATTCTTTACTTACCATTCTCGTGGTTATAAATTGGTAATTAAAAACAAAGACAATTGTCTATAAAAAAAAATATTAAATAAATAAATTTTTAATACAAAAATTTACAATAAATTTAGCAAAATCATTTTAAATACAAGGTTGTTTATCAAATTTTTTTTAATACAAAAACTATTTTAAAAATTAATATATGTTAAGATGATTTCTGTTTATAAAGTATAAAAATGTTTTATCAATTTAAGAAAGAAAAAATATTAAAAAATTTAAAATCTTTTTAAAATTAATTATCACATGTATCAGTATAAATTTAATTAGTAACTTCTTTTCAAGTAAATTCTTTTGGTGGATTCTTTCTTTTTGGTAATGGAGGAGCTTGTAGTTTGACACCTTCTGTTATAATTAAATTACAACCAGGAATACGTTGTTCTGGTGGAATTAAATGTGATGGAGATTGACTAATTATTATTGTTTCTCCTAATGAATTCGTAAATACGCTTTGTGGAGACTCAATGTTTCTTATATCACCAGGTGATCTTTGTGATGGTGTGTATATTTTTTTCCCTCCATCATACATCTCATGAAAACCATTACTGTTACTGTTATAACCGGAAAATTCAAATTTCGAAGGTTGTGGCTAAAAAAAATTATGATTAATATATTTTAATTAAACTTTATTGTAAAAAATAATTAATCTTACCGATCTTGAAGTATTAGTTGTATCATGTGTTTGATTAGTTTTTGGACTACCTGAATTACTACTTGTTAATGAAATTGTATTTGCGCTATTTGGTGTAGCTGGATGAAGACCTCGAAAGTCTGGTTTTACTTTATTTGCTTCATATTCTCTTATTCTGTCTCTTACGAATGCTGAAACAACATCATAAACAAATCTATATTGTAACTCAGTTTGTACCATTCCACTTCTCTGAGACCTAACCATTTTAACAGCACTTAACACATCAATAAAACACCTTAACCCTTGAACTCTTATATATTCAGTTATTATATCTATAGCTATTATAGTTCCTGTTCTACCAATTCCTGCACTACAATGTGTAACAATCGGTCCATGATCAACAGGACATTTGTTATATGAATATTCATTGACTGTCTTTAAAAATGCTACAATTTCATAAGGATCTTTTGGACAACCATGATCTGGCCATCCTATATACTGAAAATGATAAATAGTTCTTTGACCTATTTTAATACTTCTATCAACATTATTATTAACAACTTTAAACTTGTAAATTTCAAAAATACGTACTTTATAAAATTCATAATCAATTTCTTCTTCACAATATACTTCAATGTCTCTATAATGTCCAGAGACCAAGGTTTTTTCTTCGTCCGGCCAATATTTTGTACATTTATCTTTCATTCGTTCCACTTCTTTTGTTACCATAACAATAATATGACTGTTCTCTTGCCAAACCATCTGCCAAAAATCATTTATTGTGTTTGGTAAACAACCTTGAGTGCTTATATAATGTTTATTTACACAAGCTAAATCAGAAAATTCATTTGGTAATATTTCAACCCAATTTGCATTTATATAATCATTCATCTCTTCGGTTCCTTCATTTTTTAACTTAACTCGACTAAGGTCATAGGGAACTATATTTTTATATCTATTCTTTTCTAAATTTTCATCTTTTTTACCATCTCTTTGACTGGTATACATTGCTCGTTGTGTTTCTGACGCTTGAAGCCTATCAAACTCTGCAGATAACAATGTTTTACCATTTCTATCAGTTTTAGTTAATTGTTCTATTCTCATGTCAATATCAGGAAGAAATATTTTTGTTGTCGCCAAACCTGTTTCAAGTCTTAAAACATTTCCTTTGTCCATAATTAATGGTACCTTTCGATGGTGTTCTATTAACCTATCCATGGATGGAAATCTTTCACCACCACCAATATCATATGTATCTGATATTACCACAACCTTCAAATGACAGACCTTTCCTTCTCCAAGCATTACACTTAACGCTAAGTCTGTAGGATTTGACTGACTTTGACGAACAAGAAATAATCCTTTTCTTCCATATTCTTTTAAAAATTTTTCAGCATCAACTCCTGTAATATTTGGATGAAAATAATTCCAATCATATTTTCTAACATTCCAACTAAGTGGTCTTGTCAAAATAATGACATCACCATTATGTTCTTTCAAATACCCAGGATTGGAAATGCAATAATTAATAAGTTCTGTGACAGATGTAAAAACATCACAATCTTTTATACTAAAAAATTCTCCATTTTTATTTAATTTAACATGGGTTATTCTACCACCACGATGGATGGAGAGAGAATATGCATTTTCACCGGTTGATGATGGTCTAACCAAAAATTCACCCTCAATTCCATATTTCATTAGTAATTTCTCAGCTTCTTTTCCCGTAACATTATAAAATATATTAGGTAAAGTGAAATTTGCTATTCTTTAAAAATAATAGTGATTATTAATTAATCTAATAAAACATACCTTTGTGACATGTTAAAAATTATATAATATACTTTTAAATTTTTGATTTTTAAAAAATATATATTAATATATGTTACTGTATAATAATATTGAAGAGATACAAAAAAGAAGAAAGGTAATAAAATATTATCTAACTCTTTTAAATAAAAATATCTTTTCTTGTTACAATTTGTTAAAAAATTTAATAATAATAATACTTCAGTTAAACATATTTTTATATGGTTTAAATAGGATAATGATAAGGTAGAAAATATTACAACTGCAACAACTTATATAATAAGGAATGATCTGAAGCGTGAAGCGAAAAATTAATTTATTATCCAAATAATATTATAAAGTTTCGTCAACTTTAAAATTATAAATTAAGAATATTAAATAAATTTGTTTAAAAAAATTATTTTAAAATCAAAAAAATATATAACTTTTTTTTTTTAAAATTCATTTGTTTTCTAGATTTTTCCGTATCTTACAACCTTTTTCAATATATTTATAAAAATAAATTTTTATGATAAAAAGGTTATATATTTTGAAATGTTTTAATAAATATAAATTTCTTATAGAAATATTATGCATATATCACGATTATATACATATTTTCGAAGATGATTGTGAAGCCTTTTAATATTATCTCAATAATCCATCCCCCTTTTTCTTTTAGGTAATATATGTTTACGTGTTGATATTAATAAAACTGATATTATTACTATAAAAATTGGAATAAATGAAATAAATAAATTGAAATATAAAAAAAGTTTTATGAAAATGTTTTATATTTACTTATATCTTCAATCATATATGTCTATATTAAACATTCAATCTCAGTAGTATATTAAAATTACTAAAAAAGGATACGGTTTTTGATAAAATAAACAGGAAATTTTTTGTTACAATTTTTTTTGATTTTATAACAATTCTGTTCTCTCTCTTAAAATATTATATACAATATGTATATGTATAACTTTTAAAGTAATACCAAAAAAGATAGAATGATAAGTAGGATGAGTAATTAACTAAAAGTTTAATAATTATCACGTCATTTTCATCCTGTGTATTTACGTTATAAAATGCATTAATAATTTTTTATAAATAATATTAAAATTAATAAAAATATTTACATCTAAATATTTATAATTCTCTTTTGTCAGATTAGTTTAAAAATAATTTTTGTTTAATTAATTTTACACTTTTAAAAATTAATTAGAATAAATATAGATATACTTATAATTAAATTAAATTATAAAATGTTTAACTAACAATTCCTGCAAAGGTATATTTACAATTAAAAGGTTAAAAATAATTAATAATTTAACATAATTAAAATTTTATCAAATAATTTAATTAATTTTAATTATTTAATGTTAAAGAATTTGTATAAAAAAAAAAGATAAATAAAAGATAATATTAGTTTTGTAGTGTAAACTGATAACCATTTTTAATGATAATAGCACTAATAATACAAAGATATTTTGGAAGGATGGCTCTATTAAAATGTATATTAATATATAAAGGATGATGATTATAATAAAGGAAAGAATACTAAAGTTATTTGGAATAATGCTGTTTTAATTTTTGAAAGATTATTTATGAAAAAAAGTATTGTAAAATATAAACAACAAGTGACAATAAATGATTGAAGTTACCATAAATCTCTAAAATTTAAAAACTCAATTGTGACATATATGTATGCTTGTATTTAAAAATATCAAATAGAAAAAGGTTAAGATTGATGAGTTATAACTTTGAAAATAGATAACTTGTATAACTTTTATAACATTATATTAATTTATATAAAATGACTTAATATCTTGTACTTTTATATTACATAAAAAAAAAGTTATTATATTGGAATCATTAAAAAAAGTTTAAATTGATGATAATAACAAAAAATTTAAATACTACATCTTAAACTTTTATTTATATGTACATATCATTTTATTGAGAATAATTTTGTTTTTATACATATTATTTCTAGTTTCAATTTTGATAGATCTTTATACTTATATATTTGGGAAAAGATATATGCTGTATAATAACCATGAATTTAATTTTAAAATAAAGATTCTTTTATTTAACATACCTTTATACATTACCAACAGCATATTATACATACCATTCATATATTATAAACTTTCTGTTAAATCTATAAAACTTTAAAAATTTTATAACACTAAAGAATAGGTGATTGTTACCTATTTAATATATTATTCACATGACATTAACTAAAATAATTATCAAGTGTTTAACTAATATTTTTTTTTTCATTTCAATATAAATATTATTTTTTTAACTTTACTCTCTTTATTTTCACTTTTATTTTTGAGTGCTTCTTTCATATAATATTATTATATATTTATTTACAAGGAGAATGATCTCACAAACAATATATATTTTTTGATTTATTTTTTTTTATTATAATAAAAATTTTGAAATACAGGCAAACATATGTATGTATATGTAGGGATTACACAAACAAAATATTTACAAAATGTTCAAAAAATTTATAAAAAAATTGATGATACATCTCATATATATTTCTCCAAATGAAATTTGTATAATATCTAATAATAGTTAATAAATCAAGGACATTTCATGTTATATGATTTCATTTTTTTTATAGATTAAAATCACAAAAATATTATTTCCAATTTGTTTAATTAAAAAATTAAAGTCATCTGATAAATATATAAAATATATAGCTTTGAAATGAGAAATTTTTCATTGTTATGTTAAATTATATATATTAAAAGGTTGCCACTGCTCATATATATATTATATATCTACATGCATCAAAACAGAGCAGCATCTGAACCCCGCAACGAATTTCCTCACGTGTTGTATGTCATTTGACTAGTGTAAGATTTTATACTTAGTATTTAAACTTTTCTCTTAACATCTGGATGTGTCTTTAAGTATATAGATATAAACATATATTATTGTGTACTATACATATATTACAATTGATCTTCCTTCTAAATGCCTGTATTTTTTTTTATATTAAATATTATTAATTCATATTTTATTGTTTTGTTCTATTTTCCTTTTTTTTACTTTGAAACATTTGTATCTTTATTTTTTTAAAGAATTTTTATGTATACCTTTTCTACATAATGATATAGTCTATTTTTTATAATCTATAAAAATAATTTGATGATAAGAATGATTAAAAATTACTTTTTTTTTCAGAATCTTATTAAATAAAAGTTAAAAAGATTTTAAGTCGCAATACATAACTTCTACTGTAACTGATACGAAGAATATATAGATAGTTGATTTAAAATTATATATACATAAAATATAAATTATAATATGTCATTATTATTAAGTGGATTCACAACCCACCTACAAAATAAATTATGCCATTATTTTATCCACAGATTTTGTGGTAACTTTTTAAAAACAAAAATAAGTTTAAATGATATGCAAACGGATTTGGTGAATGGTATAATTGGAATAAAAGAAATTGAATTAAATTCAGATGCAATAAATGCAATTTTAAAAGAGTTATCATTGAATATAAGAATTATTGATAGTTACATAGGAAATATATCTGCGAACATTCCATGGAAAGAATTGAATAAAAGTTCTTGTATTGTTAAGGTTTGTGATTTACAGATAACTGTCAATACACGTGGTGGTTTTATGAATCGGGCAGGAAATATGTCTGCTCAAGAATTAGGTTTGTTTTTTTAGCTATTTTATTGATCATATTGTTATAGTTACATCAATGATGGAATCGATGATATCATCAAAAGAATTAGCATCAAATGTTATGTCAGATGATGGTGAAGGTACGAGTAGTACCAATATCTTATCAGAAGATAGTCAAGGTAAAGATACAATTGCTGGTATTATTGAATTGATGATGTCTAGAGTGCAAATTATTTTTGAAAACACAATTATAAGGATAGAAACTGATGAAGATATCAATGAAACAGGAATCAAAACAGCTTTAGAAATTGAAATTGAAAGAATGGAGTTTCTTGATCAATTACTTGAAGAAGCACGTGTTAAATCAGGTGTATCTGATGACACTGTAATAAAATTAGATTCAGAAGGTTTATTCAATTCTCCTGAGATTAAAAAATTATTCAAAATAACAAATGCAAAAATTTATACTGACATTTTTACCAATGAAACCCCACCTACAGAAACAATAGAAAGCTACAATGATAGCGTTACAAGTAGTAATCAAGAATTATTTTCATCAGCAATGGGAAGTTTTCATTCAACTGATTCAATGGAACAAAGTAGTAATTTCAAAAGTATTTATCAAACAGGAGATATATTAAAATGTGATTCTGAAATTAGAAAAATACCAATAACAAGAGAAAAAATAAAAAGTAGACCTATATTGGTTGCTGCAATATCTGGGAAAAATAATTTGATGCGACTTAATCTTCATAATTTTGGATCTGCTCCACGTACAGATCAATCATTTAATAAAAAAGTTGACATTTCATTATGCTTAAAAAATGTCAAATTTTTTTCAACACCAACACAATTAACAATATTGAAGAAACTTGCTACACTGGTATCGACAGGAGATTATCAAAATAAAAATTTAGAAAATAAATCTTTTGATAACTATAATGATCCGGATGCTCCAGCTGTTAGAAGATTAGCATCAGATGATGCGCCTTTAATTGAACAAGGATTAAATGATTGTATTGAAGATGATAGAATTAGTATGACTTCAGAACATTTTTCATTCGGTCATAGAAAATTTCATTTATCAAATATTATCTCTGAAGAATTTGTTGAAACAACTAAACAACAAATTTCTATTGATATGAATAAACATGTATCCAATTCAAAGAAAAATACAACTAGAAATCGTGCCAGTTCTGAAATGGAAGATTCATTTTCCGATACAATAACGCGACATGGTAGTACTACAACGTTAACTGAAAAGAAACCAGATTATATTTTATTAAAAGTTGATATTCATAACTTACAATCTATTGTTACTCATAAAGATCCGTTATCTCTTCAATCAACAAAAGGAGAATCTTTTGAATCAATTGATAGTGCCATAGAGCTTATTGCCGGGTGGTCTGATAATTATTTCAAAAGTTCAGAAAATGTCAAATTTAATTTGAGTAGTAGAATGAAAGATGTTAGGCATAAGTTTAATGATCTTTACAAAGATGATCACATTCGATTTGTTGCCGCAACAATTGTATTGAATATGTTTTGTGAGAAGCAATCAGAGTTGGATCAAACTACATTGAAGTTATCAATGTTTAACTGTGATTTAATTGAATATTTAACATCATCATCTCAGGTTGATAAAGATACTGATACAACAATAAGTCTTCTTAATTTTGATGATTGTATTGCTACAGGCAATGAACCACAAGTTATCATTGAATGTAGAATAACACCAGAACACAAAAGTATTGATATTGGTTTGCTACCATGTAAAATTGAATTTGATTTATCCATAATTGATAGATTATCAAATTTGATATGTAATGAACCATTTTATAATGTAAATTATGATGAATTTCAACATGGGACATCTTTTAGTGGTTGTATAATTACAGATGATAAAAAAGCTTTATTTGAACCATCTGATTTATCTCAACAAGGTGGTTTTATTTCAGCAACATTAAAATGTAATCATCTATGTCTTGATTTTCGCTTTCCTAAGGCTGATCTTAGAGATCTGGATTGTAAAACAAGGAATTCTTATTACATCCGTCAAATTTATGATGATTATCTTAGACTTGATTTATCTTATATAAATATTGAACTACCTAAGTTATCATTCCAAGAAATATCAGAGCATTTTGGTCTTCACATATCGTGTACAACAATACTAGGTACTTTAATGGGTGATTTAAACACTCTTGAGTGTAAAGAGGAAGATCGTAAATTTTTATATGGTTATTCTGGAAAGGAAGAAGAAAAAATATTATTAACATTTAATTATGACTTACGTAATAAATCATTACAAATGACAAGTAAGGAACATAATACATCAAAGATTGAAGATAGTGAAGGAGAATTCTTTAATCTTTCTTATACAATGGAAGGACCATTTTCTCATAGAAAATCTTTATCAAATAATGAATTAATGGTAATGCCTGGTGATAGACATGAATTGTATGAATTTAGCAAAAAGAGCTGTGAAAATGCAACCATTAATATTTCGATATTCTTTCCAAGTCTCAAGATTCTTTTTCCTAGTAGAAAGTTTTATGAAATATTATATAATCGGTTTGGAAATGATGTTGCTTTATGGGAACCATCAGCTTCATGTTATAAGAAAACTCATACATTTGATGAAAGTTGTGATATAGAATCTTCAAAAGATAATTTTCAACCTTGTAGAAATGCTCAAGGTGAATACGTTAATAATAGTGATGATAACAATGGTCATGATAATTCACTAGGAAAGAAAAAAACACGAGTTATTGAGGTTGAACCTCACATGGTATCAGTTGTTTTAACAGCAAAACATGCCAATATTTTAATATGCCATAATAATGATATAATTATGGATGGTATTGTTACTAGTAGTTTTCCTAGTGATATTGTTCTTAATGTTACAGATTTTAGATTCTTCTATGTCCATGGATATTATGGTAAACCAAATATTGATTATAGTTACATAACTACAACAGTTGCTAAAATATATCATTTAAATAATTGTAATGGTAATGATGAATTTGAAAGAAATATAACAGATTTAATGTTTGCCTGTAATGATAAAATGGATAAATTAATTAAATTTGAACCTATAAATGAAAATGAAAAACTTTGTCCTTTCCTTGATAATGATTCTTTTACTTTATCAATGAAGTTACAAATGGATACACCAACATCTAGAAAAATAATATTAGCTGTTGGGTTAAGAAACTCAACACTTCACTTGGAACCATTAGTTGATCCATTATATTTTTGGATAAATCAATTAATTGATTTTTTTACTGTTGAAGATTATTGTGTACCAGGTTATGTTTTACCAAATACGACGATAGAATTACATTCAAATATTGAATCTGTAGTAATAGCACATGACCAAAGAAATATAGTACAAAACTCACCATATGAACTTAGGTTTGTAATAAATTCATGTAATATTCAGAGTAAAATAATTCAAAATGTAGATGTCCTTCAATTTAATTGTACATTGGAAGATTCATCACTTTTTATGAGATCAAGACAAAAAAGTAATTTAGATTTTGATCCCAATGAATATATATATAAAGGAACAAATATATCACAAATATTGAATGAGTTTGCTAAAATTCTATCATGTGGACATTTAAAATTACAGATTGCCCTTTCAACACTTCCAGAAAATTCTAAAAAATTAAAAACACCACTACTATCAGTTATATGTAGTAATGATAACTTAAATATTTGGGTTTGCAGTGATACATTTTATATATTTTTAAATATAATAACTGAAATTGTTGATTTTAAAAGAGCTAATGACATTGAAAAGAAGGAGAGAGAAGAAAATATGGCTAAAAATGTTACTGCAGAGGAATTAGATAAATTATTGAATGCTTCTGGTTCTAATTATAATAATTTTTCATTAAATAATTTTTCAAACAACCAATCAGAAATAATTGACAAAAATTCATTTAGCAGTGAAGAAAAAAGTAAAAAACCTAGTGCTAGCATTCAAGATATGATTTCAGATGCTATTGATTTTGATGCGCCCTCTGAAAAAAATTCCTGTGAAAAATCTGAATCTTCTGATAGTGACAATTGCTCTACAGCATTTATGCATGAATATAAAAATAAACGTTCAGCTTACAGTTCTGATGATGATTTTTGTGATTTAACTGATGATATTGGTAGTGGAATTACTGATAAAAGTGGTGAAGCAAAAATAAGACATCTTGCTTTCCTTAATGATGGTTCACCGATTCCAATAGAAATAGTTGAAGATTATTTTGGAGGTCCTATTCTTGAATCAATGTCAGATCCAACATCTTTAGCTTCATTTAATTCCCATGTGTTATCAGAATTTATAATTGAAAAAATGTCAATATCAATTTATCTTTATGGAGGTAGTGATTTTGGAGGTTATTCAACTACAAATAAATCTTATAGTTCTTGGAAAACAAAGCGAGACCACAGTACATGTTTCAAAGAAGGCTCTATTGGTGGGCCTTATAGAGATCATACAGTTTGTATTGGTTTCTGTTTAGATAAAATATCATTTACAGCAAAAATGTTTAATGAACATAATTCATTAAATTCAATGATAAATCTTTCAATAAGAGATATATTTATTCAGGATCATCTTGTCATATCAGAAATAGATACAATGCTTCATAAAAATATAACAAGTGGTAGCAAAACGCAAATAGAACAACCATTTGTTACTTTTAAAATGGTAGAGAACCATATTCATGAAGCTAAAGTAAGAATGAGCGTTGTTCCTATGAAATTAAACATTGATCAAGATACATTAAATTTTATTATTGATTTCCTAACAGAGACAATGGAGAATGTGAAGGTTGTTAAGTCCATTGAAAAGGAAGAAATAGATGCTCCAACATTAGACATTCCAGTAATAGAAAATGAAGGCAAAAGTAATACAAATGTTAAACAAATGAAAAAATTGAATCCTGATGAACCTTTGGTACAAATTTCTGATCCAATGACGTTATCAGTATATGGAGAAGATATA
The DNA here is from genome assembly GCA_000941615.1 of Parastrongyloides trichosuri. Classification (NCBI taxonomy): domain Eukaryota; kingdom Metazoa; phylum Nematoda; class Chromadorea; order Rhabditida; family Strongyloididae; genus Parastrongyloides; species Parastrongyloides trichosuri. Next base: position 436,765 of record LM523159.1, on the reverse strand, counting down.
GAGAATAAGAATGATGGATGTAAAATAAATCTTGGGGAAGAAATGTTTATTAAAAATTTTACTTTTACCCCTGAATGTAATATTAAAATTGATTACAATAATAAAAGATTGTTATCTAGCACAGGAAGTGCATTGAATATAGCAATGGGTTTGGCTAGTTTGAAAGGAGCAGAAATTTCATTGAAAGAGATAAAAAATAAAAATGGAGTATTAGGTCTTGGTAGATGTATGACACAAGCATCATCAGAATGGTATAATGACATATACAATAATCAATTAACAAAAATAATTAAAGGTTATGGTCCAACTAGTCCAATAATAAATATGTTTCAAGGTATACGTGATTTAGTAGCCTTACCAGTTGAAGAAATATATAAGACTGATGGTCATATTGTAAAAGGAATAAAATCTGGAGCTAGTAGTTTCAGTGTATCCGCAGCTACAGCAATGGTAGAGATTGGACAAAGTTTAAGCCATGTTGTTCAAAGTGTAGCTGAATTTGCTTTTGATATTGTTCATCCTGAACATATAAATCCACGAGATATACAAAGAACTAAGGTTCCTGGAAATTTAAGAGAAGGAATTCATCATGCATATGATATTATAAAAAATGTTAGTTTGTCTTTTGATATATGTAATTTAATATTATATTTTTTTATAGGATATGCAATACACAGCAAGACACATAAAAAGTGCAACGACGCAACATGCTTACGAAAACAATGGTACAGTTTTAGCATTGGCAAGAACAGCAGCGCCAGTATTACTTCAACCTGTAATCTGTAGTGCTAAAGCAACCAAAGCCATCTTAGACGGGGTTAGGTCTGAATTACAACCAGAGGAGTTTTTTGAAGACCAGAAAAAATGGAAGAACCAAAATAAATAAAATTGAATACGAAAATAAAGTCAAATATAATTATTTGATTATACATATGTACAACTAATCTCACAAAGATATCCTTAAGCTATATTAATATATTTCACAAAATTTTTTTTATCAATATGATATTTTTAAAACAAATAAATTACATTAAACATAATTTTTTTATTAATTATTTGACAAAATTGAAACTTTATAAATATAGTATGATACATTTTGACATAAGTTTTGATGCATCAAGATGGATCAATGAATAAAAATTGATAAGTCTAGAGCGAANNGATCATATCTTTATCTCAAATTTTTACTAATTAATTTTTATAATTTTAATAATAATATAATAACAAAAAGAATACAATTTATATACTTTCAAATCATACTACACATTACAAATTTTTCTTCAGTGAATAAACATTATCGAAAACCTTTATACTCCAAAATAAATTTATATCATTCATAAAATCAGCAATTATATAAAAGATTCTTATCATCCTCAAACTTTAAATTCCACTTTTAAATATAATATTAAAATTACCTCCGTCCCTTTTATTTTATTTCAACTTTTCTAAAAATAAGGACAATAAAATATATATAAATTTTTATCTTCACAATTAATCAAAATGTTTCTCTATACATGAATAATATTTTATTATTTTAAAATTAACTTTTAAATAATTTTATTAGATATCAAAAAGTTTTTTGCTAAATATTTGATTAATCTACAAGAGTCAAACTTTATATATTTTTGGGTATATGGGGTTCAAATTAATTATACTACAATATAAAAAAATATTTTAATTTCATATATAAGGTAATAAATTACAAAAAGATGCGACAATTTAGATATAGAATGATAATCAACTATATTCAAAAGTTTGCTTTCAAAAGTTATGAAGGAAAATTTTTTCTTAAAATATACGCTTTCTACTTTACACTGTTTATTCTATTTCCTATCATTCCAACAGCTTTTATGCCTATTCTCAACTTATTCAATAAAACTGTTTCATTTATTTTATGGAGTTTTATCAAGATTGTTATATGTAAGTTTATTCTATTTTTTTTAATTAAAATATATATTTAAAATTATAGTTAGAACAATTTTATTTTTATCAATATATTCACTAACAGTTGCAACATATAGAATATGGTTATTACCAAATATTTTTAGCAAAAAATGTACTATCATTGAACGTTTCAAAATTATTATACAAATTAATGGTAAGACATTTTTGTCTACAGATGGCTTTAGGAAAGTTATTAAAAACAGTAAAAAAACTTTTAATATTTAAAAATATAGATTAATTATTTTACATAAAAATATATTTTTTGATAATAATTTTGTATATATATAGTTTATATTTATTTTTATAATAAAATTATACTGTAAACTCTTTATTACCAGCTAATAAAGCTAATTTTTCCTGTTCGTTTTTTGAATTTTTCTTCAAACTATCTGAATTCTTAATTACATAATCAGAAGCAGATCTAGATATCCTATATCCAACTGGTTGATGAGGTAATAACATATGTTGTTGACCAATTTTTCGTGAATTTTCTTCATCATCATTTTTATTTATATTAGATGGATTATCATCATCTTTTGGAGGTTCATTATTTGGTACTGTTATTATTTGTGATGGTATATCATCTAATATTGAAGGATTTGCCTGAATCTGTTTACATAGTTCATCTTCATCTGATTTTTGAAGACTATCTTTAACCATATGATGAATGATACCAGCTCCAAAACCATCACCCAATACATTTACACTTGTTCTGATTCTATCAAGAAGCCAGTCAACAGTCATTAATAATCCAATATCTCTTGAAGGTAAACCAACTGTTGTCAAAACAATTTTAATAGTATCTAATCCAGCAGGAACAGATCCTGAACCAATTGAAGCTACAGTTGTTGTTATACTAATTGTTAACAGGTCAAATACTGATAATTTTATTGCATGAAGTTGTGCAATAAAAATAACAGCTACAGCTTCATATAAAGCTGTACCATCCATAGTTATTGTTGCACCAAGTGGTAATACGAATCTTGTAATCCTCCGATCAATTTTTAGATTATCTTCCATACTTCGAAAAGTGACAGGTAATGTTGCGCCACTTGAAGCTGTACCAAATGCTGTAGCAATTGCTTGTAACATTCCTGTCATAAAAGCAAATGGTGATTCACGTGTGACAATGAAATATAGTAAAGGTAATGTTAATAATGAATGTATCATCAAACCACAAATTACAGTAACAACATACATTGCTAAAGCTTGGGCTGTCTCTGTTAAATTATCTATATCAACAATATTTTTACAGACAAGTGATAAAATACCTATTGGGTAACACCTAAGAAAATTTATTATAGTTTAATTTAGTAATAAAACATACCACATTAATGCTGAAATCCACCTCATAATAATAGCATCAAGTACAACAAAAAAATTAATCATTAATCTTGCTTGTTCTCCAAGAATACTTAAAATGACACCGAATCCTGTACAAAAAACAATCAATCCAAGAACATTCATTTCATTTGTATACTTTAGTGTAGGTTTCATAATTACAGGTTCTGTCATGTTACCTAAATCTGTATCATTAACACCAGAAACTTTGTGCACTCTTGTTTTAACTTCAATGTACTCTGTTTGAACTTGTTGAAATGTAGCTTGAATAATATTTTCAGGAAACATATTTCTAATTTGATCAAGAAATGTATCTAATGGAGATAATTCTGTATCATCTAATGTACCTTCACCAAAACTATGAATCAATGTTGGGTCTCCTGGATGTATTGATGATACAATTAAAATTCCAATCTAATTATTAAAAATGTCATCAATAAATTAGACAAAAACATACCACTGTTGAAAGAAAAGTGGTTGTCATATAATAAAAAACAGTAATAACACCAATTTTTGTTGCATCCTTAAAAGCAATTTGCGCTAAAGCTGAGATAACTGAAGATATAATTAACGGTAAAATCATCATACACCAGGAAACCCAATTAAAGATATCAAATCATTGCTAGGATTAAATGGCCTTATAATAAAGCCTAACACAACACCAATAACAACAGATTCAATTGTTAACACAAGAAGCAAATCTTTTTTATTACTCATTTTTTTTTTAATTATTATTATTTTTTTAATAGTTTAACATTCATTCACTTATTATTATTAAAAAATAATAAAAAAAAAATTAATAATAATTAATAAATAGGTAATTAATGATGTAGGTAACTTGAATAATTATTTAATAACAATTTATCTAGGTAAAAAAATGATTAGATTATAAAAAATAATAAATATTATAAAAATTTAACACATTAATCATACCCAAAGAAGAATGTAAATAAAGAATGAGAAAATAATAAACTTTATCATTAAAAATATAAAAACAAAATATTTTTCACAATTATACAAAAGTAAATGAACTGGTATAAAGATTTTAATGAACATAATATACATTAAAATGATTAATAACTTAAAAATATTATTAATAAACTTTGAGTTTAATACATTTATATATATTTATTATTATTGTAATTTCGTTATAACCACAAGATTATTGATATCAATTGATTTTCAGTACTATCAATTGTCGTCATCAGGGCCTTTTAATAGAAAAATTAAATATTAAAAACTTTTACTTATCAAATTATGATAATCTCTGATTTTATTAAAAATATATATATAATAATACTAATATTACTACTGAATTATTATATTATACTTTTTGGTATACGATAACATGTAAGGAGATTATGAAAATAAAACAAAACTTTTATCTTGATGCGTTATTACATACTTCTTGTTTATTACTTTGAAGATAAAAGTTTGGAACTTTTTTTAAATAATATTACTTCGTTTATCAATTTTTTATTTTTTTTTTGTTTATAAAATTACATGATTTAAATGTACAAAAAATATTATCAAATAATTAAAAAATTATATTGAGATTCTTTATTTTATTTATACATATTGACTTTGCATTTTTCTTTAACTTTTCTAATAAATTTTCACAGGGATCACTATCATTTTGTTTTCTTTTTCTATCAGTTGTAAGTATTATAATAATTATTGTGATAGACTTTTTTTTTTGTTAGAAAGTTTTATAATACCTCTTTTTAAAAAAAGATAGATGAAATATTGGTCCATATTTTTTATATTATAAATATTTATAGATGATTTGATATATATATATTTACATGCTAAACTTTTTTTTGTATATTAACTAAATATGACATTTTTGGTATTTTTAGAATATAATCTATACATTTTAAACTACATATAAATACTCTTGTTACATAACTTTTTGAAGGGCAGTTTATGTATATACTTTAAAATCAAAAAAGGAATCCTATTGTATGAGGGTAAACTGTCAGGAAAATTAGAAAAATTGTTGTAAAAAATGAAGGGAAATGATTTTTGACATTATATGTCAGGAGTGTTAAACTTTTGTTACTTAAATGTGATGCATTACCCTTTGATGTGTTAACGAAATTGTCTGGTATATTCATCTGTTTCATATTTTCCATACTATCATCTGCTGAAGTAGACAACATCTCTGATGATGTAGCATCTGTTGGAAGAGTGTGTGTACTCTTATCTTCAAATTCATTAGAATTTTCTAAATATGCTATATCTCCATCCTCTAGGAATGTATCATTGGTTGGTTCAAATTCAGGTATATTTTGTTCTATTATTTCATTTGTTATGAATATATCTCTTAATTCATCATTCTCCTTTTCTATTGATTCTATTTTACCTGCTAATTCTTTTTCCATATTTAATGTATTCTCTTCTTCAGAATCTTTTATAACATCTTTTTGTTTTATGGTTGTCGTAGAGATTTCTTTCGTTGTTATTAAAGGGGTAATTGTTGTTGAAGACGATACAATTTGTTTATTATTTTTTATTTCAATCCCTTTAACACCATCACTTCCTCTTGTCGCATCTTTTTCAGGAAGGATAGATGGTGCAATTTTAAATGTATTATTATAATTTCGATATTTATCTTTTCCACTCATTCTTAATTCTAATTCTCTTTGTTTTTCTCTTAATTCCATTTCTAAAAAAGGTAATAAATCAATGTCAATCATCTATTTTAAAAATAAAAAAAATAAAACATGCCTAAAGTCATTAGATGTCCCTCATTCAACTTATCAACTGTCCTTTTTGAAATCATACTAACTTGAGCTAAGTATGGTAAGCTTATAAAACATTTAAATGTAATGCGTTCTTTTAAATGCCCAATAAGTAGTCGTGTTTTTTGAACGTCTCTTGACTTTAAAAATAAAAGAAGATTAATAATATTAATGATATGGCATTAAAATAATTTGTTACCTTTTGAATTCCTAACATAACTGTCTTCTCATCAACTGCTAAAGAATCTACTTTTGAATATTTATCTGCTAATGAATATATCGTTGTCTCAGCATGATGTTTTTCTTCTGGTAACGATGCTGGATCAAATGAACAGGTACCCTGTAATGATAATGCTTCCGTATCACCCAACCCATATAATAATCCAGATCTTCTATCTACCGTAACCAAAACTCTTTGTTGTCGTTTTCCTATAAATTTTCAAAAATATATTTATTCAAGTTAAAATAAACAAACCAAAAATGTCAGTAGCATAAGTTTGTTTATGCTTAATCAAATATCCTTCAGGTGAGATTTTAAATTGTAATTCAATAATTTCTTTTGACGAGGTATTTTTACCAATAAAATGTATAACATCTGATATCCTGGGATCCATATAAGCTTGAGAAGGTTGTAATAAAAAACCAGAATTTATTGGTAACGAAGAACATGCAAAAAATGGTAATGAAGACATTAATGAATAAGTAAATAAACTTGATGATGTATAAAATTCTACAGCTGGAAATTCAATATTCATGGTACAAAAATTGTTTCCATGTCTTAAAGTTGTAACAAGTATTGATAATTGTCCTAAATAATTGACTACATGAAGTTTTGTATAATGAGGTGAACAGTGCTGATGTTTATGATCAACTTTAAGATCATTAATTTTATCAATGTTAAGAAGAGTTGAAAAAAATATTTGACAATCACTTGTTAAACCAAAAAATATTAAATCTGGTGTTGAGTAATTTTTGGCATATTGATATATATTGTCATGCCTACAAGCTTTCCCTTTTCCAGATGTACTTGTACTTGAGACTGTTAAAAAAATACAAAAGAAGATGAATATTATAACATTATAGAATAGTTTAGATAGAAAATATTTTAAAATCATCATTTTGGGACCTTAAAATTAATAGAATGATTAAATATTGTATATTTTATAAAATATAAAACCAATTTTTCATTTTTAAATGATAATAACTGTTTTTTTTTGTTTTAAAAAGTGATAATAAGTGACAAGAGATTGTCTATATATTGAAGGCAAATCCCTTCTATTTTTGAATTGATGGGAAAAAGTATTGAAAAGAGTCAAATATACATACTGATTACTACTCAAAAAAGATAAATGATGAAACGTGTAGATAAAAGAAGTGAAGCGTGTGATATAAGGAAAATAAATGCGAATAAAGTTTAAATATATATATAAGACTCCCGTCACATTAATAGTTTTGGAGTTGTTTTTGGTGTTACATTTTATATATGGTTACTGATAATAGTTTCAAATATAGCCTCCGTCTCAAAAACTCCAAACAATCCCATCATCATTCGTAACAATAAGTTGTTTTAACTATTATTTTTTTGGGGCGGATTAAAATATATATATACATGTATTATCTTAAATAGATGAAAAAATATTGGATATTAAGAAACGTAGTCATTAAAAGCTGAAAAAGTTTTAGAGAATTAATCGTTTTCAAGAAGCAGGAATCAAATAATATTTTAATAAAACATAAACATAATATATTTCTAGATTACCATTTCGTTAAATAATAATGGGGGGAAGGGTTTTTAAAAATTACATAGATATCAACCATCTTTAGATAACCATTTTTTTGAAATAAATTGCACTTTTGAGATGTTATTTATGATGATGTCTTTTTCTAATATTATTTGAATGGCACTACAAATAATAGAATACTGAGGTTGAAGTAAAAATTACATAAATAATTGTAATGATGGCATATGAATTGAATGAAGATGAGTTATGGGGTTATTTTTTGAATGAAGTTAAATAGATATAATAGTCTTTAAATTAGCTAGATAATGATATGTTAAGAAAATCTATGATTTTTTCACCATACATTTTAAATATAAATTAACTATTTGAATCCATTGTATTAAAGAGTTACTATCTTCTTTTAAATAAAAAAGAAAAATATATTTAAGAAAAATATAATATTTTATATAAAAAATACAATCTTCCCAGCATGTGAGAAGAAATTAATATATTAAGTATTTTGAACTTCCAAAAAGTGTATTTTGCTTAGAAGAAATATATTTTATAGAAAATTTATGATATACGATAAAAAAAATTATAAGATTCTTAATAATAACAATATTTCTTTTAGACAAGGCGTTTTGAAGCGTTAAAGAAAAGCCAGTGGTAGAATATTTAAGTTAAAATAAACATTTTAAAGAAATGTAGCAACCTATATATTATATTTATAATATAAAAGGAAGTCATGACGAAATTGTATTACAACAGTTCTTATACATATTTTATAGGGTGAAAATTTTTATAAACAAATTATTAAATATGATTTAAATGGCAATTGAAAAAAATTTTTTTGAATGTAATGGTGGGATTTAAGGATGCAAAGTAAAATGTTAAATTCTTTCACATCATCATTATTCAAAATATAATAGCATATGTTCATGTCTTTTGAATGGTAAAACTTTTACCAAATAGTTTAAGAATAAAAATTTAACATTAAAAAGACAATATCATTAAAATTATAAATTTTGAAGGGATGTTAGAAGCAGGGGGTAAAAATCTTTAAAATTTAAAAAGTATACTAAATAAAAATATTCCAAAGATAGATATTTGATAAGGATTAACGTAAGATGACATTAAAATCCTATTGTTTTATAAATACATTAGCCAATACTTCTATTATCATTTCAATGTTTTAACTGTTTCTTGTCAACAATAAGCTTATTAAGAATTTTAAAATCCTTATTTTGATAAGAGGGTAAACTTTTTATAACTTTTCTATCAGTCTAATGTAAAAAGGCCTATTTGGTGATTATTCCACTCTGACAATGGATATTAACAAAAGATTACCGAATGCCCAAGTAATAAATAATTTGTCTCACATTTCCTTAACAATATCAGAGAGTAATACTTATTGTGACAATACTTATAACATGAATTATATCTTTTCTTTTTTGAATAAATATCAGTTAACTGATAGAAGTATCATAATATATCATGTTATAAATAAAATACATAAACATTACTGAAAATACGATTGTTGTTTGGAGACAATATTTTTAATATGATAAAGATTATGAAAAAGGAAAACCGCTAATAGTTGCAGTTTTACTTTTGAAGTTGTAAAAATTGAATAAAATGTAGGATACTTGAGATAAAGAAGATAATTTGTCTTTGTAATTATAAGTTGGTTAAAAACATGACACTACATATGACAATTGAATGATATATGTATTTTATCCCCCAGGAATAACTATATATTATTGTTTTACAAAACTTAAGCTTACAGATTTCTATAAATATAATGATAATATTTAAAAAAAATTTTATATAAAAATAAAATTTTATCTATTTAACAGTAAAAAATATAAATCAATTTAATAACAAATTAGTAATTTCAGAAGTTAATTAATAAAGTTAATTGCTTAAAGTAATGCCATTCATCATATTAATTAATTGAAAGGATAAGTCACTGTGAATTTAATTATTTTACAATTATATTAATAATAGATGATAAGAACGAATTAATATTTATTTATAGAATTTTAACAATTTTCAGGGGATTGATTAAAAAGAAATGCGATCAAAGTATATTACTAAAATAAAGACTATAAACTTTATTTATGTTTTTCAATGAATATACGCGATAATGAAAAATTAGAAACAGTTTTATGGCAGTTTATAATATTTAAAAAATATAAGTGAGAAATAAGGTGTAAATGATATCATCAATTATTTGAGATAAGATTCTCATCAAACTTATCACTTTTAATAACTGAAATATATTTTAATTATCTGCTCTCAAACTAATTAATCATTCAAAGCTTCAAAACCACAAACTTTAATTGATAAGGTATATAAAAATGTTTTTCAAATTGTAATTTAAAACTTTTTTTAATAATTTATTATATTTTTTTGTTGATAAATTAAAATTAATAGTAATAAAAAATTAATTAAAAAAACTATATCATCAAAAAACTTTATTAAAAGAGCTATATCAGGTTATATAGATATATTTACGAATATTTTAAGAAAATTGAAATATGTTACAAATAAGGGATAATCGTATATGAAGTATTTAACAAATAATATTAAGAAGATATATAAAAATGATTTTTATAAACAAAATTTTATTTAAAAACTTCTAAATAGTAATTTTAACATTTATATTTTATATGTGCATTGAAATTACATTATCATTATTATATTTTCTCATCGCAAATATATTTTTTTATTTTAAAAATTAACTTAAAAATTTAATAACTCAAAAAAAATGAATATAAGACAACCAGCCAAATTGAGGCATTGTGACCCAAAACAATCATTGAGAAGAAAATCCAAAAGAATTATTATGAGTACGTATCATGATAATAGAAGAATTCAGGCTATAAAAAATAATATATGGTTAAATATTTTACTGGGAATTTTTCTTAATATTATTGGTTGTTTATTAAATTATCTGAGAACTGAAATTGATGAAAGTATGATTCAAGATACAATTGATAAAAAATTTATTGAATATGGTATGTTTATTTTTTTAAACTTGTGTTAATCTAAATTTTTTAGGAATGCTTGATTCTATGAATAAATCTATTGCTTTAAAATTAAGAACAAAAGAATTTCATACTCCATCATGTATTGTACGTGTTATGTTAACAACTGTAGGTAGAATGTGTAATGTTATAGGAACTATGAAAATATTTAAAGGATTTAGTGAATTTTTATCAGAAAAGAAAAGATTAAGATTACGATTGACAACAGAAAAGTTAATTGAACATGGAGAAGGTGAAGCAGATTTTTCTGAAATTTTTAATGAATGTTGTCAAGGGTGTTTCTAAAAAATATTTAATTATATCAATGAGGAAAATACATATTCAAAGGAAGAAGACTGTACATATGGATTCTTTGAAGATAAATCTTAGGATTAAAAGCTTTTTATAAATAACTTAATATACACAACTGTGATAAGTAAAATTATTGATGATGAATTATCTTTTTATAATCATTTAAAAATTATAAACAATAAAGCAAATTTTATCAAAACACAAAGTATGAATAATATATGGTTTATCATTTAAATTTAATTTTTTATTGTTAAAAAATGTTTTTCATCTTTTCGTGTCTTGTATAAAACACTTATTTAGAATGCTTAACATAAATTTATATAAAAAATTATTATTGAAATGTTGCATAATATTAAAGATCAATTATATTCAAACAAGGTTATTGTTAATAAAATAGATGTCAACAAAATTAAAAAATAATAAAAAGATATTTAATTTTTAGTGTATATTTAATTTTATTTAGGTAGAAATTAATTTTTTATTATAAAAATTTAATTAACAATAATTGTTTGTACTACCAAAATTTTGACATCACCTGCATTTCATTTATCATTTTTAGTGATAAAAAAAAATTAATATAAAATTATGATGCAAATACCAATCTATTTTTTGACATTGTTAAGAATTTCAAGCAAGGATAATTTTTTTTATCATGGTCTTATCACATTCAAGCTTTTTTATACAAATTTTATGTAAAAAATTACATTCTTTATGGTGTATTTAAGTACATAAATATAATTTTATTATCATAACATCAAACGTTTATATTTAAATAATCAAATCTGGATATTCAAATTTAACTAAACCATCTGTTTGGGGTTAGATTTATATTTTAAATATCTTCAAATGATAGATAACATAATTATCAAATGTAATCATAAACCTTATTATGGTAATTATTACATATTTAATTATATAATAACATGTTATAATTTAGACATAGAAAATGGCGTGAGCGAATTTGACAAATTTCCAAATAATCATAAGACTTTTAGAAATGATAAAACATATGAAAAATATTTTTATTTTTAAATTACCACATGTTTATTTAAAAAATCAAATAGGTAAAGAACAATAATGTGACTACTTAATTAAAAAGTTCATTTTTTTTCTGTACTACAATGTGGAAAGTTATTATGTATACATATTTATAGAAAGTTAATTAATTATAATGTGTTGTTAACAAAACTAAAAAGAGACATAAATAATTACATATTTCTCTTAACTTTTTTTCGGTAATATTTATATAAAAACTTCCTTTGCGTTGAAACAATTATTAAAATATATTTTTATTATTAATTTTACATCTTTGTATTGTGAGAAAAAGACATGCTGACATAGTGTGTTAGGAAAAATGAAGAATTAAAACTTTACAACGCAAAAATTCAAGTTTCAAAATTGATGCAACGTGACTTTATTATTTATATCGCATATGTTAGAGATGTAATTAATGGTTAAAAAACGTAATTTTATTATCACGTGGCATTATATGTATGGATATTAACTTTAAATAATCATAATACTTTAAAATTAAGTTTGATAATTCTAAATTAAACAAATTATTACGAATACTATTTATAAATAAATTCTTATCAAATAGAATTGAAGAAACATTTAATATCAAAACAAGATTAATTTTCTTCCTTATTCATAATATGATAATTAATAGGTAATGTGATACTTTTTTATTACAAAATTGTTCATTAAAATATTTCGTGTTTTATAAAAAAAACCATAAAATAATTTTGCATCAGTATGATAATTTGAAAATACGTATAATCATTATATCCAACTTCCGTTTCATAGTTATTTAAACATTTAAATGTATTTATTATTACATAACAGTTTATAAATAAAATATGTATTTGGCAATAAATTTCTTTAATTAATCTAATTAATCTGTGTCAATTATAAAAAAAATATTATAAATCATGTTCCACGAAGTACAAATGACACATCACTTTTTTTATTCATAGTTTACCGGTTTTATTGGCATACAATCTTTTATATCATAACTTTATCCATGCATCATCTTTGGCGAAGTGTTGAATATATTCAATAAAATAATTTTATAACATGATAACAGATAATAAAAAATATTTATAAATTGTTTTAATAACACAAATTCTTTTAAATTTTATTAGTGATAAGATCATGCAAAAATCCAGAAAATAATAAAAATTCTTGTAAAAGAAGTAATAAATTTATAAAGATTTATAATACTTAAACTTGATTATTATTATGATAAGGTGATTGTAAAAAAGGCAAATTTATTGCATCATTCTTATTATATTTTTTTATAATTATTTTGTATATGATCAACTTAAAAAGTTATCTAATTAACTAATTTTATTGGTGTTTAATTTATGGTAATTCAAGCGACTGCTAAAAATTAAGCATTTAATGATTTATATTATGTTTCATGGAAATAAAAATGATTTTAATATTTCAACGAAATTGAAATTTTAATTTGCAAGATTACATATTTCTTTAGTTAAATTTATCATATTAATTAACTTACACCGTCTAATATATCAATATGACAAATTTTAATTAATATATACATACCAATAAAATGGTTTTCATTATGATCTTTTTAATTCATCTCTATCATTCTTGTTTAATGTATCAAAGATACAAGCTTAAAATTTCAAACAAATTTTTTACTACTCTTTAATTAAACTTTCTAAAAAAAGTATTCACCTAATTGTAAAAATTTCTATTTTAGTCTCACATACTTTTTAACATATTATCTCTAACCATGTAGCAAAGCACAACATATTCTTGTTTCTCAACTTCTTTATAAGGATGATAGAAAAAAAGAGAACCAACAATCCAACTGGAGTTAATTTTTAACTGGAGAAGTTTTAAACTGCGCCTAAATATTCTGTCTCGATTTATTGCATTGAAATGAGAAATCGTTTCATTGATGATTACAGGAGGCGTGTGCTTTATCAGTTGACATGGATAGATGAAGGTATTTAAGACTGGTCCGGACTAAACTTTATTTATTTTAAGTTAACAAATCATTGTTTCTTACTATATATAGTTAAATATTATCTCTTATCTATATATATTCTTTAATACTAAATTTTACAAGCACCATACTACAAGCTGATTATGGGAAAACTTGAAGCTCCTGTTATTAATGCAACCACATGCGATAAGATTATCGGTGAAAATGGTAAAAATCTTCCAGTAAGTACAAATCATTTTTATACTTTTAAATTATTATCATTAAATTTTAGATGCCTGCACCAGCTCAACCAAAAAATTTAAATAAATGGGCTACATTAAAACCTTCTGTTTTTGCTCAAAATACTGTTAATCCAGTAAGATCTTTTGTTGAAGCATTATCAATCCAACCAAATCCAAAACTTACTCCAATTAAGCTTAATTTAGGAGATCCAACATTAATTGGTAATTTGCCACCTCCAAAATCTGCCATTGAAGGTGTACAAGAAGCATTATTATCAGGTAAATATGATGGATATGGTCCTAGTGTAGGATTTCCTCAATCAAGACAAGCTGTAGTTGATGCTTTTAATCATCCTGAAGCCCCTATAACAATTGATGATGTCATATTAACAAGTGGATGTTCACATGCTTTACAAATTGCTATTGAAGGAATTGCAAATAGAGGGGATAATATTTTAGTCCCAAATCCAGGTTTTCCACTTTATACAACATTAATGCGTCCATTAGGAATAGAAGATCGTGCGTATAACCTTATATTGGGTGGAAAAGAAAAAATAGACTATGATCATATGGAATCATTAATTGATAAAAGAACGCAAGCAATAATTATAAATAACCCATCAAATCCAATAGGAATTGTACTTGATGAAAGTGATCTTAAAAAAATTTTAGAAATTGCGTACAAACATAAGGTATGTTTATTTTGTTATCAGTAATGATAACTTTTAAAAATCATAGAAAAAACACGTTTTTTTTTTATTATGATGAAATATAATTAGATACCTTATTAATCATTTTATATACTAAAAATAGATGTCAAGCGTGTTATGTCTTAAAGGGTGAAATGTCTAACAAAATGATTATTTATAGGTAGTAATTATTGCTGATGAGATTTATGGTGATTTGACTTTCAATGGTGCAGCATTTAAAAATATAGCCACATTAACTCCCAAAGTTCCTGTTATAAGTTGTGATGGAATTGCTAAAAGATATATGGTACCAGGATGGAGATTAGGTTGGATTATAATTCATGATCGTTTTAGTGTTTTAGAAAATGTGAGAAAGGGAATGATAAGTTTAACACAAAAGATTGTAGGACCGTGTGCATTGATGCAAGGTGCATTACCAAAAATATTAAAAGAAACACCGCAATCATATTTTGAGGAGTCCAGAAAAATTATTGAATTAAATGCCAAATTATTCTTTAATGCTTTTAGTGAAATTCCTGGTTTAAAACCAATTATGTCTAATGGGGCAATGTATATGATGGTAAAAATTGATCCAAAAATATATGGTGATGATATGCAATTTTTAAAAGATATGATTAAAGAACAAAGTGTGTATTGCCTTCCAGGTGGTGCATTTGGAACACCATATTGGTTTAGAGTTGTATTAACATATCCAGAATCATTATCAATAGAGGCTATCAAAAGAATAGCAGAATTTTGCCAAAAAAGACGCTCAAATCATTAACTTGATCAAAAGATGATAAATTTATTGCAAAAAATGTAATATGCATAAAAATATATATAGTATTAATTATATGCCTTTTTTTTTAAATTTTTGATACAATAAAAGTATTTGATTCATAAATTATTTCCTCTAAAACATATTTTTTAAAATATTTACTACTTTTAAAAAATTTTATCAATTCGTTAATCCCATTGGAGTTGATAAACATTTCATTTTTTATATTATCTTTTTTAACTATAATATGCTGATGTTTAAGGCTGTTAATCACATTTTTAATAAAATCTGCACTAACATTCTGTGTATACATATAAGTTTTTGATATCACTTCCTTTCCAATATGTAATTGACATATCGTCAAAAGTTCCTTATCAGTTAAACACTGGCCAGAAATTTGCTTAATTATTTTTGTGACATTTATAAAACCATGAATAAATGATTCAATAATTTTTGTTATTAATTTTAATTGAGTTATATCATTAATGATTATATTTTTATTTATTGAACAAATTCTTATCATTTCTAATCTTTTAAGTGCTTTTTGAAAATCATTCTTTTCTTCTCCAGGAACATATACAAATTCATATCTTAATAATTCTTTATATCTCACATATTTTTGATAAACTTCTTCATATCCCAAAATACAAACATTATCATTATCTGTTGAATTATCAATACAAAAAATTGTACCTATTATACCCATATCAACAAAATGATGAGCTAACTGATTTGCATAATTTTGTAAGACAATATGAACGACACTGTTATGTGGAATTAGATTTTTTCTTTGCACTTCTTTATCAATGTTAAATTCAGATAAAGTTATTTCAAAAGAATCATATCCATCAATTTCAATATTTGAAAATAAATTTTTATGCAGAGATATTTGATAACGAACTTCTAAGTTAATAGTAGCGTGTTGATGGTATGTATTAATCTTTAATTTTTTAAATAACTCCCAATACATAATAACACGCTTTAATAAATCATTGTATTTGATACTTAATTTTTCATTACTTATATTTTCATTCCATATTTGTAATATTGAAAAAGAAATAATTGGAAATATTGTTGATATTGAATTTTCATTATGTTTTTTAATTATTACATGTGCTAACTCTCTTATTTGTTTTCTTACATCATTATTAAAATTTGTACATTGATTAGGACTTGATGATATATTTAACCGATCCAATCTGGTACCAAAAAAATTTCTAGTTGATATAGGGTTTCCAAAAGTTATATATACATTTCCATATCTTTCTTTTAATATTGATCGTGCTTCAAATAGCGAAGAAGTTGATTCTTTTGGTTTAGGAAATCCCAGAAGTTCATAACCATATAATATTTCTTCCATAACACGATCATAATTAATAGAGACAGGAACTATTTGAATATCATAAACATTATTTTTCAAAAAAGGTTCAATAACCATTTGTAAAAGTCCATATTTTGGAAACAGAGATTTCTGTGTTCTTGAACGTGTTCCTTCAACAAAATATTCCATAGGTCTATCAGGATATCTTATTTGTACTTTAACGTATTCAGAAAATATACTCCAATATAATTTATCATTTCCAAAAGACCTTTTTAAAAAGAAAGCTCCACAAAGTCTTAAAGTTTCACCAATAAAAGCAGAATTTTGAAAATCCATTCCAGCAGCAATACAAGGTAAAGTAATATTTTGATCATAACATACAATTGATAATAACAAAAAATCCAGATAACTTTTATGCGTTGGCATAAATACAATAGGATTTTCTTTTATCAATTCTTTTAAAATTTCCATCTCTTTATTATTAATATAGACACCATCTAGTACAACATCAAATATTTTCATTAACGTATACCCAACAATACGAACAACAGTTAAATTAAAGTTTTGTGCCATATTATAAAGAATATCATTAGCATCTTGAGTAACATTTTCAACATCTTGATTATTTTTTAAAGCAACTTCTCTAATAGTATTTTTAACAGAGTAAGATGATAATACTTCTTTAATGGCCTTATTTCTACCAATATCTGTAGTATGAAATTCACTTGTATTTTTAGCAAAATTTTTTGTTTCTCTTATCCAATTATATGGTCCACCATTATCTCTTAACACTTTTAAAATATTAATATATTTTTCATTATCAACAATTCTTCCATAACTTTCCATTTTTGTAAGTATATTCTTCTACTTGAGATAGGAATAAGATAAATAAATTATTATAAAAAAATAATAATATTTTGAATATATATATAAATTTGCAAAATATTTGTTAAATAGTTGAAAAGATTATAATTCTTTATAAATAAACCATCTTATATTTAGCATGAATATTTTTATCTTTGTAATTTAATCTACCTATCAATTCTTTAAGTTTATCAATACTTATCTTTTTGTCTTCTTTTTCATTTACTTTTTGATTTCTCCATGTCAAGTTATGTGCACCTTCGCATACTTTAGTTATTACTAATATATACCCGTTGTAGTAATCTTTATATATATATTAAAATAGCCTTTTATAAAAAAGAAAATCACCTCATTATTATCATACCTTTTATAAATTATATCAAGTATAAATGATAAGATATATATTTACTATGTATGAAAGTTATATGCATATAAAAATTTTATGGTAAGTATCAAATGAATGAGAAGTAGTTTCTATTATAATGATATCAAATATTTAACACTGATAAAAGGTAATAAATTTAAAAAAGGGAGTTTATTAAAATAATATTTATTATAAAAGTAATGCAACATTTTAAACATGCTTGAATAAGTATAAAAGAATATTATGAAGTAGCCTTAAAATTGATATTTTATTGAAAGCTTAATTTGAAAATGTACTTTATTATTTAACTTTGAATAAAAGAGAATTGGAGCAATGAAAGCTTAGGTAAAAACTTTATATATATATATATATTTAAAGTTTATTAAAGCTTAGTCTTACTATATTCTGTTCAAACAATGACCGACAATGATTTACCTATAGAAAGTAATATTATTGCTGAAGAAGATATTACAAATTTCAATTTTATTTGGGAATTATTGAACCTTAGACAAAAATATGAAGAAGTAGTTCATAATGTTAATTATGCTCAAGATTCATTACAGGTTACAAAAGATTCATATGTAAATATTTTAAAAAAAGAAATTGAAAAATTAGAAGCATTAAGAGATTCATGTTCTAAATCAATAATTAAAAAAGAACTACAAAATGAAAAAAATAATGTTGATGAAATGATGAAAAAACTGGAAATAACAAATACAGCTGATGAAGCTAAAAAATGTTTTGAAGACATGAAAATTTATATATTAAGCGTCACTGATATAGAAAATACTGTAATTTTTAAATTTATTTTTTAATAACTTGTTTAGGATAATTGCCTTAGAGAAGGTATTAAGACATTATCTGCAATAATTGATAAAAATTTATGGAAAAACAATGATAACGTAGTTGAAAAATGTATTAGTGAATGGTTAACTTTAAAGATTGAATGGTCTAAATTGGTCGTTATGTATGAAAAAGATATAATAAAAATTAATGAGGAAGGAGAAAATTGTTTATTAAACTATTTTCAGAAACGTTTTCAAGAAACAAGATTAATATATGTTAAGAAGATTCAGGATAGGTTTCATCAATTTTTGGTAAACCAAGAATTGTTATTGAATGGTATTATAAATGAATGGAATGAAGAGAAAAAGATATGGGAGAAAAAAATTGATAACTTGGTAAAACAAAGATTAGAGCAATCTATGTATTTATCACAATTGCCATACGAAGGAAATAAAGAAGTATTTTCATTAGAAAAAGAATTATTTGAAATTAGAAAAAAGGTAATATTCAGTCATATTTTTATATAATTTTTTAAGATAAGCTTATTAAAAATTAAAAATTCTCACAACCGTCAAGAAAGTATCTCATTTGAAGACAATTCAACTTTATCAAAAGGGGAATCGAAAAGTAACTCATAATTTATTTAAAATATATAAAAAATACTTTATTATTTTTGGTAACTTTAAAGGCACATTGAAACAATTAAAATAAAATTTTTAAAAAAATATAAAAAATTATATATCTTTTTTAAAAAAATTAAATGTTTTTTGTATATTTAAAAGAATGTATATATTTTAAAATTAAAACTTTAAAAATATTAATTATACACAATTTTTTTAAATATTATAATATTAATATTATTGCAAATCTAAAAATTAACCACATGTTTCAACACGATTCAAGTTGGTAAAATATATATTCGGGAAAAGAATAATAAAGTTTAAAATAAAAATTATTTAAACTAATATAAAATGTAAGTTACTTTTTAAAAAGTTATAAAGTAGAAATTTGATTTTATATATTTGTATTTTGCATAACATAGTATGATAAAAACAATTAACATTTAATAAAGTTTTTGTCCCACATATTTATATTATTTTTAGATTCCTTGTTTATTTTTCTTTCTCAAATACTTATAATTTAATTAAAAAAAATTGTTAATTAAGAATTAATGATAAAATGATATAACAAAGTGTAAAGTCAAAATGTTTTTTATATATACATATTTTTTAAAATAAATTAAATATTTTATGCCATATATATGTTACTAGTAAATTGAAAAGATATTTGAAAGCCTTTATTCAAAATTAGTAATTACAATGTCCAGTTCGTTCAAAATTCTGTGATATCCTTTATGAATGATTATCGAATTTATATCGATCATTTTGTTCTATTTGATCAAATACCTGAATAATAAAAATTGAGTTTATTTTAAATTTCTATAAATATTTATGTGATGAAGAAAATGATAGATATTGATAAAAGGAAATAAAAAATTATATTTTTAAATATTGTTATCTTTTATTTATAATTAAAGATAAAAGCTCTATATTTATGTTTAATTTTTATTGTACTTTACACAGCCAACTGTTTTAAAAATCAATCTTTAATATAAATATTTTTTTAATAAAATTATTTCACTAAAAGATCATACCCTAGCAGAGGTTTCTTTATTTCGTCCTAAACGGAAAAGTTACTTTTTATTACATATTATATGGTAAAACAAAAAATGATTTTCAATTTCTCTATACACTTATGTCTTCCATGTACTTTTGTCTTTTATTCAATATATTTTGAAATTGTTTCTTTTAAAATAATTATAATTTATTTTATTTTTATTTTTTAACGAAACTTTTTTGTTTTTCAGTTTGTGAAGCAAGCTAAAAAGTTAAGCATATAAGTGCCAAGATGGAAAAAGAGTTAAAAAATGAAGTTGACGAGAATGTTGAAATCATTGATAACAATGATAGTAACAAAGAAGTAGAAAATATTGATGACAAAAAGAGTGAAGAAGATAAACAAAAAACTCATGTACTTCTTGAAATAAAAGATCTAGAATTTAATGAAGTTTTTTGTGAGAAAACATTTACAGATCTTATAGAGATATTGGAAAGTAAAGAAGTTAAATGTTATACAGATTTCCAACTTAACATAAACACTATTATAAAACATTTTGCAGATGACAATCATAAAGGGCATGATCTTAAAAAAACCCTTCTTTCTATTGAACCACACATTGCAAAGATATTGTCTTTTCCAATTCCTTTTAGTTTGAGAAATGATGTTCTGAAGATTTATTGTATGGGAGTCTTAAATGTAGAAGAAAAAAATTCATATCATATTTGTTCATTAAAGTTTGTTGAAACATTAATTCATAATGCAATTTTAAAAGATTTTGGAGTTTACGGTCTTCCAGAGGAAAAAATTAATAAGGCAGATGAATTTGAATATCGTATCATGGCAAAAAGAGTTTATTCGCAATTTGGAAAACATATTCCACTTCCTGGACTTCCAAGAACAATATCATACTTAAATCGTTTTCTTCCTGTATTTCAAGATAATATTTCTGATCTTGTTAGAAAATTGTTATATCTTATTAATGATAAAAATCCAAATAAGGAACAATTTTATGATGATATTGAAAAGATAACAGAATTATCAGGATTGTTAATTCCTGTTTTATTAGATTTCTCGCAAAGTAAAGATTTCAAGAAGTTAATTACCCAATCTAATCTTTACAAAATATTAGAAAACGTTACAAAAATGACATCCATCATATTTATCAATGAAAAAAATAAACCACTTATTTCAAAAGATACATTTCCACCTGTTGTTAGAGCATGTTTTGTAACATTGGCTGTTTTTGAATGCACTGTTTGTACTAAAGCAGATACTATTCAAGAAATTGTAAGTTCTTTATCATATAATTTATAAAATAAAATTTTTTAAGACACAATTTGCCTACCAAGTTGATTCCTGGGGAAAAATCATAGGTTTCTTAGCTGAATTGGAAGACGTTGAAGAAGTTCTGTTAACTTCTATACTCTCAGCACCTCAAGGGTCATTGAAAGAAAGAAAAAAGAAAAAGAAGAAGAACGATGAACAAGAGATAGTTTCAGAACAAAGCGATAATCATGAAATACAAAATAGCCTTGCTTCATATTTAACGAAATACAGATTCCTTAGAGAATATTATATTAGACGTATGGGAGAAAATATTATTAAGCACGCAAATATAATAACAAAATAAATTTACACATATTTGGTTGTTTTCATAAGTCATAACTATATTTTAATTCTAAAAAAAAGTTTTCAATTTTTGAACAAATATTATTAAAAGTTATTTTTATACAAAAAATATTTGTTTAACAATATTAATTTTTTTAATATTATGATACAATTTTTTAACCAATTTTTCTCTGCCAAATTTTATAATGTAAAAATTATATGTACCCTTTATCATCTAAAATTTTGTTTATTATTTTATAAAATATTTTCAATGTAATATTTTTCACTTTTAAATAATATTAAAAATATGTTTTAAATGATAACGCAATGTCAAATATACATTTGTTTAAAAGAAAAAAAATTTTAATTATTTGTAATGAAAAGAAAATTATTGTTACCATAACAATAAAATTTAAAATTAATACTCCATAACAATATATATTTAAAGTTTTAAATATGAATAATAATATTTTATGAAGGAAAAATAATATTTCAAAGTGAGAAATTATTTGATGATAATATTAATCAATTGTTATATAAAATTAACCCATTAAATGTAAAGTGTACCTTAATCATAAAATATTTAGTAATTGATAATTTTTTTAAGTAATAAATTTTTATTTTTTGCTATCAAATTACCTTTATTAAAATGATAATAATAATAACAATCAATTAATATATCAATTGGAGAAATGGTTACGAACTAAGTAAATAAAGGGAAGCAAAAACTTCAACAAGATTATATGTACATTTTTTATTGTGCAACAGAATGCTGTCTTCTTTTTTTAAACAAAATATGAATTGTTTATACAAAGATAAATGTGTGTGTGTGTTGTTGAATTTTCATCTATTTCTAAATTGCAATTGCTTTTTATATGATTCATATCATTTTTGTAGATACACAAAACATCACTATATAAATGTATGAAGAAATCAAAATTTTTTAAAATATTTTTACTTCTATTAATTTTGTGACTATAAATACAGATATATAGATATTTCGATCATAATATATTTGACCTAAAGCCTGTATAAATATTTATTTGATTATGTAAAATATAAATATATTTTTCTTCTTCATATATATATCTCATCTGATAAAATGTTTAATCCTTTAACCAAAATTTGTTGTATATTAAAAGGATAAATGTTTACAAGTTAATTTTCTATATACCTCCATACATACATCTATGACTCATTATATTTTTGTATATAAACGCGTGCATTTTGTAATTTTATTTCATTTGATAAACTATCTTACACAATATACAATGTTTGCGTAAAACCTTTTTTTTAATATTATTTCTTCTTTTAGACAAATTTTTCAGTTGTATAATCAATAAAGAAAATGGATGATATAACTAAAGTTGGTGAATTTAAAAAATGGGATAACCCAAGTGCCCAATTTGAAACAATTGTTGTTGGAAAGTATCTTTTCTTTTTTGAATCAAAGCGTAAGTTAATATCTTATTTATTTTAAAACTTTACGTTTTTAGTTATTGAACAACCGACTGTTGGATGGAGCCATTTTATAACACATCGTGGTGGTAATTTCGCAATTTTTGACATTGGGAATAAAATATTTATTGAAACTGGAAAAGATAAACTTGAAGGTATTGAGAGTGACGAATTATCTGAGGAAGCTTTATTTGCTTGTGATAAGAACTTATATATGCTTTTATACAAAAAGTTTGGTGGTGTTTCTTTCAATAAATTGTATAAATTTAATTTGACATCATTTTCATGGGAACTTTTTAATTCACTTGCCGGAGATGTTGAATTGAAGAGTGAACATGAAAATATAAGCGCTTCTGTTGTTATCGCAAAAGGTTGCAAAGACAATAAAATTTATTCAATCGTTTCTATGGACGGTAATGTTGTTTTATTCTGTATTGACATTGTCAAAGGAACAGTTGAAAAATTAATAAATCATTCAAAAGAAAAAAATAATCTTAGAATAATAGTAACTGAAGCACTTTATCATAAAGGGATTGTTGATTGCTTTGGTGGAACCCATGGATGTGGTTTTATGTATTTATATAACAACATGCTTAGATTTACTGTTGAAACTAAAGACAGTGAATTTAAAGAACTTCCTGGTGATGGTTTAGTTGGAATTTCTATTGGACCTTTAGCTTTTGCTCAATATATCGAAAGTAAAGATTTATTTGTTGTCGGAAAAGGATGGTCAAATGGAGCAGGAAAAAGTAGAATAAGATATAATGGAGATGTTTGGGTTCTTGAAGAAGTAAGCACAGAGTCTCCAAGATGGAGAAAATTATGTAATGGAGTACCCCAAATCGGAGAACAAGGAACCAATTACTTTGCTGATGTCAATACCGTTAACAATTCTATTTACCATGGTTCATTAGAAGATGGTATCTCTCAACAAGTTTTAAATTTTAATGACGCAAGTGAGGTTGTTAAAAAGATGTGTTCTCCTTTTAATGATATAGAATGTAGTGTTAAAGAATTTCGACTTTATGATAAGTTGATTATTTTTAAAGAAGATTTTATTTACACATCAAATATGTCCTTACCAATCACAGTTATTCGCAAAGACAATAAAATTTTTATTTTTGATTTAATCAAAAATACTCTTGAATCAGGTGATGGTTATGATATCAAAGGAATTGATTGTCATGAAGAACTTTATGAGTCGGCATTTGTTTCACAAAATGAATTATATCTTGCTTTATTTAACGTTTATGGTAACGTTACTTTTGAGTTTTTATATAAACTCAACACTATTGAATATAAATGGGATCTTATTTACAAGAACCCTTTTACAGAAAAAAAAGAAGAAAATAGCATTAACAACCTTAAAAGAATAATCGAAATTGATGGTGTAAGTTATGGAAACAAATATTATGTTGTTCATGGAAGTGAAACATATTCACTTTTTGAATTAGATATTTTAAAGAATGAATTCTACAGTGTTTGTAGTACAACTTTGGAAGGTGGCTATACAAAACCTGTCAGTGGTGTTGCATTTGGAGATTATGTTTATGTCATTTATGGCTATGAAGGATGTGGATTTAGATGGCACAAAGATGAAATGTTATGCTTTGATCTTGTAAAACGTGATGGCAAAAGAGTTGAGATTAAAAATAGTGACGAATCGCCTCATTTTTCATTTATTGGTTCTTTACATCATCAATTAGTACCATACAAAGGTTATTGGCTTCAAATGACTGGAAGTATCCAACAAGGAATGTGTGATTCTGTTTTTGATGGAAGTATTCACGCAATAGACTTTTCTGATACTGAAGGACCAAGTTGGAAAAGATTCAAAACAACAATTAAAAAACCAAATTATTGTAGATTCTTTGTCTTCTATGATGAAATGAAACAAAGAGTTGTTTTTGGACATCCAAAAATTGGACTTTTTGAACAAACATTAACATTTGAAAAAGCATAATTCACAATGAATAATTTAACACTTTTTTTTATCATTTTAATTGAAACTAAATATGTCATATTTGTAAAATGCTTTAAATAAAAATTTAATGCAAAAAAATTTCTACTTCTTTTATTATCTTTAGTCATATAATTTTACATATAATAAAACTGATTGTATCAAAAGAATTTATAACAATTTACCGCGATTATAATGATGTAATTAAAATGATAAGACATCAAATATAATTACATATATAAATAAAGTATAACATTTTAATTCTTGACAAGTTTAACAAGATTATAACTATAAATAAAGAATTATTATTAATAAGATTTTTGTTATTATTAAAGATAACTATTTTAAAATTCAATTTAAATAATGATAAAGAAATGTTACTCATAGTTTTTGTTAATCACATAAAGAATTTAATTACAATCCATAGATCGTCAAAAATTAAAATCTATATGATATTTATTGGTATATATGTATCTAATGATAAGTAATTTATATCGTTTTAATTTCTCTTCTATAAAAGGCAATTTTAAATTTTATTTTTTCACATCTTCACAAATGTTTTATTTAAATGTCGTTTTTCTATTAAATTTTCTAATAAATTTTGGAATATGCACAAATGAAGACGATTCAACACCAGAAAGTGGTAATTTATTTTGTTATGTTGGTCAGAAAGTTCAATATTGGAATGAGGAATGGGTTTCTAATCTAATGTCTGTTAAATGTGGATTGTCATATTGTTCAAATATGACAATTATTAATGATGATAGGCAAGAAGAATATAAGATAATCACTGAATACAGTTGCGGATCTGATACGTTAGGTTTTTGCGAGGTAATAATAATTTATTAATTATTAATTTTTTCAATTTAGAACATTACAAATGATTGTATAAAAGCTGGTATTAAAAATATTACTACATGTTGCTGCAATACAAAACTTTGCAATAACTCAAGCTTTTTACAATATTCAGTTACACTTTTACTAATTATTTTATTAATGCAAATGTTATCAATATGTTTATAAAAGTTAAAATCTTTAAAATTATAAAAGGATCATATTTATTCAAATTAAAAACAAATAAAATATACATATAATATTTTTTATTATAACACAAAAATAAAGTGTTAAATACTAATATAATAATTAAATTTTATTTTACTTTATTTATTCTAATGTTTTTTATCTCTTTTTTTTAATTTGAAAAGTTTAAAGAAATACTTTTTTTAAAAAATTAGAGATTATTAAAACTATATTTTAAATAACACTTAAACAAATGACAATTTAGATTAAAAAACATTTGTTAATATATAAATAAAAAGGGAAGAAAATAAATAAACATTTTTGATCACTAATTAAAGACCAATACAAAAACATTGTATAAAACATAATTCTAGTCAAATTTTAATGTACGACGTCTCAAAGTAATGCCACCACAAAGACTTGTAGATCGCATATCTTTTAAATTGATTTTTATTTTTGAACGTTCAATATTATGTTCGCTGTTATGTTTTTTTAATTCTGAAGTAAAGTCCTTATCAACCATTGATGTATATCCATAAGGATCACATAATGAATTATAAAGTCCACATTCAAAAAATTTCTTATATCCACTGTCTAATATATACATTTCTTTATATGTAAGAGTAGGATATGAATTCATTCTACGATCAATGTTTCTTAAAGCATGTGCCCTAAACATAGATAATGTATTTTTTTTTATAAATGTAAAACAACATACATAGAAGGACTTCTTTTTTGTGAATACTCACAATAAAAGATAGGAATTTTATTTTGAAATTTTAAAACATTTTCTTTGTTTGTAAAAAATTCTTTTTTTAAATCTTCTATCTTGTAAAAGTTGATAGCGCCTTTGATATGTCCGCCTTTGAATTCATAAGGATAGCGGCAATCAATTAAAATAAATTTTTTAAAAAAATCTTGACTTAATTGAATCATTATCTTTGAAAGAGTTTCACCAGAGATACTTTCAAATGCTTTTGAGGAAATTTGTGGGTTATCAATAATAGGAAGACTGTATTTAGATGGAATTTCGTTATTTAAACAACCATGACAGCATGAAACAGAACCAATAAGGCCTGTTCTTTTTTTGAAACATGAATGATTTTTAGAAGCTATTACTTGGTATCTGCTTTTTGGTGTTTCTTCTTCATCTTCATTAATTTTTATCTCTTTAGGAATATGAGACATCTTTTCAACGAAATCAAAATTAGTTTCAATATCATTCAATTCAGATGATTTTGAAAATTGAGATACTATTGAAACATCTGAAGTATTATCAGCATTTTTATAACTATGTTGAAAACATTTTTCATTAGCATTAACTTCTTCGGTACAAAATTTTTTAGTAACTGACAAATTTTTTTCTTCTTCTAAAGCTGTATTTTCGGTTGAATTACATTTACAATGAGGACGTTTCTTTCCAATCAAAAAATTTGTTGACATATTATGAATATTTGCAATAAAGATTCAATCTAAAATTATATAAAAATAATTTATTATAGCTAAATATTTATAATGTTAGATATAAAAAATTAAATACTTGGAAAACTTTTGAAAAAAAATGTAACAACTCACACAATGAAATAAAACCTTATTATTATTCATTAAATAAAACATTAAAATAAAGTCATAAAATTCAAATGATTATATTATATCTAGAAAAAAATGTTCTTTTTCTTTTAAAAAGTGAATGAACTAATAATAAAAGGAAGAGAATTTTAAATTTATTGAAACTCATTAACATAATCAAATAAAAAATCTATAAACATTTTATTAATAGAGTTTTAAACAATAATAAATTAAAACAAAATATTATATGGATTCCAAATTATGATTAGATTAAAAATGATGGAAAAAAATATTGATAAATATTTTAATTTTAAAAATACTTTCTTTTAAAAAATAATAATTATAAACAATAAACAAAGGTTATTATTGTATCTCAATGTTTATCGTTTACTATCATCACTCTTATCCGAACAAGATTCGTAATTGAAATCTTAGTCATCATGTTATTTATTTAGGCAAAAGAAAAAAAATTAAACAAGTATATAAAAACACAATATTTATATAAAAAAAAATTTATTTTGTTTACTAAAAATACGTATGATATTTTAAATATAAATTGAATATTTAAAAATTATCTTCGTAAATTTTTTTTTTCTTTTTTTTTTCTTTTTTTTCCACTTATTTTTTCTTTTTAAATTTGCAATGTCGCAAATTTTTTTTTATAAAGTGGAACTTTTCATTTCTGAAATGGGAAAAAATGTTTATTTTTCTTATGGGCATAATTTATTTGGACTTAATATATCTTTAAGGTACAACAAATTTGTTGCAAAAAAATATATTTAATATATATTAAAAAATGTTCCAAGTGTCATTCGAAAGAATGACAACGACAATCAAATTCCAAGTCCTTTTATACTCTATGATAAGCCATAAAATAACATCTTTGTTGTTATATTTTTATACATTGATAAGACTGTGTCTCTATAAAATAACAATTTTATTAACCAATAAAATAAAAAATTTTGATTCATTGCTTTTATATTGATCTGTGAATTATATATATAAATATTTATCAGAAAACAATATTGATTTCTAATAAATAATTAATAAAATCTATACTTATATAAAAATAATAAAATAAATTTTAATAAAAATGTTTAAATGTTTTCAAAAATCTGTAATTTTTTACATAATAATTAATATTTTTTTTTAAAAAATTATAATCCATATAATTCTTTATATTCCATTAATTAAAGAAAAAACTTTCAAGTAATAAAATTTGATAAACTATTTCTATTTTAATTCTTAAAAAATTTATCTTATTTCCACCTTCTTTGAACATTTAAAATTTGATATATGTTTTACACACTGCATAAAATGATATACAAAAAAAATAAATTGCTAAAAAACGTAGCATCTTCTTGTAAACAAAAATTAAAAATAATTTCGTTTTGACAAAAAATGTTACAACTTTTTGTAATTTATGTGATTTTGACAAGAAATGTAGTACTTTCTGATCTGCGTAAAATGTACTAAAGGCATCAAATATTATTTGTTTCATGATTAAATAAATAAAAATATTTAATTTTTTATCATATACTTTACGTGTCATTCAATGGTTGTATATTTACACAGTTGTGTTTATAATCGATCAAAAAATATTTGTGTTTTTATCATAATTTACTAAAGTTTCAGAACAAAAAGTTTTTTTGAAAAGTTGATAAAGCTTCAATTAAAGATATCAAACTAAACAGACAGTGAATTATATTTGATCTCATCATTTGAAATTTTTATTCAGAAAAGATATATTATTAGTAAAAATTTTAATATTTATATTTTTTGGATTTTTTTCATAAAACCATTGTATATTTTTATTTATAATATAAACAATAAAAGCTACTTTAATCTCTTTATAACAAATGTTTCATGTTATTCAATTTACGAAAAATTTACTCAGTCATTTGTACTACTTTTAAACAATATATGGTCTTTGTAATTTATTACAGTATATAAATAAAAAAATTTTCAAAACTTTATGTAAAATTATATTTGAATATTTTATATTCAAACAAGTAATTATGTTTTTTATAACTAATTTCATATTTTTACTCTTTGTTTCAACCGTAAGTTTAATTTATAAAAGTTAATGATAAAGTTTCTTAGTCTTTTGGAGCAATAAGAAGATCATTTAGATACAAATGGCCAAAAACAGGAATAAGAGTTAATTATTATTATAATTCATGGTACTTGGATAAAGCTATTGCAAATCTTGAAGAAAATACATGCTTAAGATTCAAACGTGAATATGATTATTATGGAATCAAGGATGATAATGGATTAGAATTTATTTGGACTGAATATTGTTACGTTGATCATGTTGGAAAAAAAATAAACAATGAATCAAATAAAATTTATGTTAGTAAAGAATGCATGTATGATGTTACAAAAATTGAAGCATTGATGTTACAAGCTTTAGGATTATTAACTGAGTATTCAAGAAGAGATAGAAATAATTATATTAAAATAAATAAAGATAATATTAATCCTAAATATGAAAGATATTTTTATTTAAATGGAATTAGTAATGCATCTACATATAAAACACCATACGACTATGGATCCATTTTACATGATGATTCTAAAGCATTTTCTAAAAATAATCAAGATACACTTGAAGTGAAGAATGAACATAAAGAATTTTATCAAAAAATGATTGGACAAAGGTATAGAACAGGATTCTATGATTACAAACTTATAAATGAGCATTACTGTAGTGATGAATGCAAAGATAAGGGAAAAAAACCTGAATGTTGGTGGAACGGTTACCAAAACCCAAACAAATGCAATGAATGTCTTTGCCCATATCCTCTAACTGGTAGCATTTGCAGAGGAATATTACCAAATAGTTCTCCAAGCATAAACAACTATTATAAAATCGATGAACGTGGTAGACGTTTCAATTTATATGACCAAATTGATGTTCATATTTTTCTTGAAACTGATCATCCAAAAAAGTTAAGATTTACCTGGGAAAAAATGAATTTGTATAATTATACTCCATGTGGACCAAAAAGTGATGCCGCTGAAGTTAAGTATAAAGCTGATAAAGGTTTAACTGGTCTTTGTTTTTGTGGTTATATAAATGAACCTTATTCAATTGACTCTGAAGATAAATTATTAATATTTATTTATCATGGCAGTTATCTTTTTAATCATATTACTTTCTTTGTTAAGCCTATTTCATAATTTTTTAAATAAGCAAGCAAAAGTTTAATCAAATATTTTATTGTTAAAAAGTGTAATTAAATAATTTATTATTTTTACCTATAATTTTTTTTGGCATTCCAATTGCTCTTAAACCTTTATCTATAAACTTCTAATTTTTTTATATATGAATTAATTACCAAGTATATTCAAATATCACTCTATATATGCTAAAAAATGAAAATTTTTTTACAGTTTTTCAGTCCATTTTTTCTCCTTACCACTTTAATAAAAGTAAGTTAATCACCATATTTATTAATTCTTGTGTTTCTATAAACCGAAAATGTCTGACAACAGATCAAGCCAAAAGACATGGCTGAAATTTAAAAGAGGAGGAGAGAATGAAAGCTTAGAAAGAGAAAGAAAAAAGAGAGAAGGAAGAGAGAGAACGACAGAAGTAAGATTTTGAAAGAGAGATGACAGAATATCGAAAAAATACGAAAAACAAGATAAAAATAATGATGATAGAAACAATAATGATGGTTGGAAAAAAATATTTTTTTTTGATTTTCAATTTAAAAGATAAAGCATTTAATTCAATCTTTTTTTATTTATTTTTATAATCACTTACTTTACTTTTAATTTACCAAACTAAGATTTAATCATATTTTCTAGTAAAAAGTAAACACACAGACTAGAAAGTGCTACATTTTTTTAATAATTTACTTTACTTAATGTAGTATTTTATTCTGGGTGTATATAAAAATTAAAAGTAATAAAGTTTATATGCTTTCAAATAATATATTTTAACAGGTGGTTTCTTATCTGTAAAATGTTTCAACCATGAATATTAAAGTTTTTATATAAAAAATAAGTGTTTTTAAATATTTTCATAAAATAATTCTTCCTGTAACACTTGAAACAAAAATTGTATTCATCTTGTAAAAACTTGAGAAGAAGTAGTTTCTATATGATTTAATAAAAAGTACCAATGATAAAGGAGAAATGATTAGATAAGATAATTCTAGGAAGTGGTATATTTTTGCAGCAATTGGGGATTCGATTCCAGCTTAAAATATTTATTATTTTTGTGAATTAATAAAATTTACCATTAATTAAAATATTGTAATAAATGTTGGCATAAAATATAAAAAAGAGGGGCATAATTGTATGAAAGAGAAGATTAATTGTTAATGTAACTTCATTAGAATAAGATTTACTTCTTGCGACTGTTTTAATAGTTTCAATCCTTATCTTTACAAGTATTCCTATATTCATAAAAAATGCAATGATACCACTAATCACTTGTGGAGCAATATCAAACCATGCCATGTAATCTTCTAACATTGGTCCATAGGTAAAAAATTTTGTAAATAATGAACTTTGTGATAAATTTGTGGCATATAAAGTTGTATGAATTAAGCAAATGAAATTAAAGAGTAAACTAAAAATAGCTAAAGCAATATTTTCAAAAGCGGAAGTTTCTCTTTGATAAACAATTAACATAAATCTCCAGTATGTTATAATGGAAGGTACAGTAAAGTTGACGTTATATAAAAAGTAATTTAGTTGTATGTAAAAGGTTGAAATTACAATAGTAAATCGAACTTTATATTTGATCCAAATGATAGCGGATATATAATTGCACAATTTAAAAGTCGTATAACCTAATCCACCTAAACATTGCAATATAACAACATTTTTAACGCCAATTGCACTTTTAAATGGTTCCTTAAATACTGTCAAAGTGATAATACTTACATCAATAGTTAGAGCAACAAAAGGAAGAATAAGATCTTCAAAGATTTTTTTATCTAAATATGATGGTTTAACTGATACCAATATATCATTTCTACTAACATTTAGAAACTCCATTTAATAATAATTAAAATATAAAAATAATAACAATTTATTTATATTTATATTTTTACAAAATAAATTATCCAAAAGTAATAAAATTAAAGGCATGTTCATTTTAAACAAGAAATGCCATTCCTTTACCAAGCTGTTTCCTATAAAAATTGCATTAAAATATTATGATATAAATGTTAAATGAATTTATTAATTTCAGTATTAATTATTAATAAATTTTTTTTAACTATATGATAATTAAAATAAATGTTAATTGACAAACTTCGTTACAGAAATCATGACGACATTATATTTTATAATTTAAAGAACGGAAGGAATAAACCTCTATAGGATTCAATAAAGGAACTAATTATAGTGTACAGATAACGAATCAAGATAATTCCAATTTGATTAGAGATCCCCACTGTTCTTAAATTTTTATATTTACCAATCTAATCGGTTTTTTTGGTTGTGAGAATATCCCTTCTCAATAGAAACATTTTTTCAACAACAAATAGACAGAAAAATAAAAATGAATGTCTCTTTATTATTGTTACACTCCTTCCTTCTTAAGTTCGACTTTTAAATATACTATGCAAATTTCAAGTAAAAAAATAATTATTATATATCCATGATCATTTACAATGTTACTTTATGTGTTTGACAGTAATTTTTAAGATATTGAAATTAAAAATATAATAAATATTTACTCAAAAAATAACAACATCGAAATTAAAAAAATGATTGATTTTTTAATAAGTTTAATTAAATATTTTTATCAATTTTGTTTTTTTTTTCTTATTATATATAGTTTTCTTCTATTACTATGATAATTATCAAATATCCTTTTTCATATAAATGATCAGTTCAATATATACTAATTATCACAGATTTTTTACATCCACATAAAATAACAATTACATATAAAAATTAAATTGAGTACAAAGCATTGTCAATTTATCACACTCTTAACAATTTGTTAAAGAAACTTTGCTCCAACAAGGTGCTCCTATTGCGACATCCTGTTTAAAAAAATATACCAAGTTATCCCACAATCATATGGTGCCACTTTTTTCATAATATAATTGTTTTTCTAAGATAATGATTGGATTAATATATATATAAAATTAATTACTTTTAAATATAGTCATTTTCATTTGATGAAGAACAAAGGATTATTAATGTTTCAATAATAATGAAATTTATACATACATTACATTACTTTTTGAATTAAAATTGACATTAAAAAAATTATATTCATATTTTTGTTAGTTTTCATCTATTTAAATATTTGGTATTTGACTCTTGATTATAATTAATTTTTGTTTATTTATTTTTAGTTAACTGGAATTACTTCATCCGTAATTATGGTATGTAAATTAAGCCTACTAAGATTTTGAAATTAAATTTTTTAAGGGAATTGATATCTGCCACAAGTATGAACGTAAGGCTCGCCGTACTGCACCAAAATCTCAGGATCCTTATCAACGTCTTTTAGCTAAGGTAAAACATTAATCTTATATAAAATGAATAATTATTTGTAATTATAGGTTTACCAAAATCTTGCTACAAAAACTGGGTCTAAATTTGATGCTATTATTGCTAAGCGTCTTTGCATGTCAAGAATCAACCGTGCTCCTATTTCTACTTCTAAAATTACCAAGTATGTTACTAAACCAGGTAATGAAAATAAAATTGTTGTAACATGTTCACCAATTGTTAATGATCCAAGACTTGCTGAGCTTCCAAAAATGAAAGTTGTTTCAACAAAAATTACAAGAGCTGCTCGTGCTCAAATTATTAAAGCTGGTGGAGAAGTTCTTACTTTTGATCAACTTGCTGTTATTGCTCCAACTGGAAAGAATACACTTCTTCTTCAAGGTGCTCGTAACAATCGTGAAGCTGTCAAACATTTTGGAGCTCCAGGTGTACCAGGATCATCTTCTAAACCATTCACAACAGCTAAAGGAAGAAAATTTGAACGCGCACGTGGGCGTAGACAAACATGTGGTTATAAAATTTAAATATTTTTTATATCTTAATGTCATAAAATTGTTTTGTTACATTATTATTTAAAGAAAGAATATTCTTGTTATAATTATTTCGCATCTTTTATATATATATAAAATGCTTTTTCTACAGTTAAGTTTTTCATACCTAATTACAAGAAGGCGCGGCCACACTCTATACTACATGAAAGCAATAACATGTTGTTTATAATAAAGACTATCTTTATCCTCAGTAATTGTACACGAATATTGTCAATCCAAACAAATGTTTTCTAACATCGATTTGTTTATCTCTTTTTTTATAAAAAAAGTAACATAAAAATAATTTCATTTTTGGTACTTTCAAAAAGCTTCTTTGTCTTTATGAGGAAGTAAATTTTTCGTTGTTCCTATAAAAAATATAACCTTTTCTATTGTCTTTTCCTATCTATCATTATAATAATAAAACCGTCCTACCCAAACAACATCCGTTCTCTGTTTATATTTCAAGAAAATATATTTTTATCATTAATTAATTTACTTATTAGTCTAACATAATTTCTTATTAATCAATGGGAAGACTTTTTATTGAGCATCTTGGCGGCAAACGAATGTACGTTTGTAGAAAATGTAACACTTATTTAACTAACAAGGATGAAATGGTTTCTAATAGATTCACTGGTAAGAATGATTATATTAATAAAAATTTAAATCAAATTTTTTTAGGAGCTACTGGACGTGCTTACCTATTCGATCGTGTTGTTAACTTAGAATACTCTGAAATGAAAGCAAGAAGTATGATAACTGGAGAACATTTTGTAAGAGATGTCTCATGTAAGGTTTGTAAAACAAAAGTAGGATGGATGTATGAATTTGCTTTTGAAAAAAACGAACAGTACAAGGAGAATCGAGTAATTTTAGAAAAAAAATTAATTAAAGAAGAAAAAGGTTTTGATGATCCACTTAATGGTGGAGATGGAACAGAAAAAAATCAAACGATAACATCAAGCGAATCCAATTCATCCTCATCATCATCAGGATATTAAGTTATTATACTAAGCAATAAGAATCACAAATGTTCAAAAACATTATAATATTAATTTAATAACTCATAACAGTTTCTATGTATTGTTTCGTCATCATATTATAACTTTATCGAATATTCTTGGTTTATTAAATATTTTTTTGTATTATACATCATCATTTTTTATTACTAATTCTTCTTTACATGTCAATTGTTTTAAGGAATATTACATATATACGTGTTTGTTTGTCGATATAAAGCAAATAATTGCAAAACGTCTCTTTTATCATCTGAACGCTTGCAACTTTAATAAATCGTAGCTACTTTTCTCCAATGGTAGTCGCATAAGTACCACATTTCCAATCTCTTGACATATGATATGGCTTTTAAAAAGAAAACTTAAAATAGACCATTTAAAACAATTAATTTTGAAATATAATATCTTTATGTTTCCAATGATAGAAATCATTTTTTTAATTATTTACACACTTGTTTGTTGTATCAAAATATATATTTATCATAAAATATTATCTTTCCTTCATCATTTCTAATATTAGAAGTAATATTAGAAACATAAAATTTATTATTTCATCTTCTAATAAGCAGCTTCTTAACTACAAGATGGATTTCTCATTTTTCATAAATAATAGAAAATACTTTTAAAATCTTGTTAGTACGTGGTTATCACAAAAATTAATTTACTTTCTTTTATGTTAATGCATAGAATATTTGAATATTTAGGGTTACCATTTTATTCCCATTTATTTTATTCTTCCATCTTTAATGAAGACTGCATAAGATATTTCTATTTTTTTAATTTCCTTTATATAATTATGTATCAAATACTTATCATCATTTTTTTGATTTGATGAATTGTTAGTAATTATTTCGTGACAAATTTGTATAGTTTACTATCATCATTTTTGATAGTACCTTTATTTAATAAATGTAACAATACTATACTTATTAATTTACGTTCTGCTTATCAGCATACTTTGTAAACATATTCACATTTTTTTAAACAAATTAAAATTTTTATCTAACGTACTATAGTTTTTTAACTTTAATGATAATTTTTTTAATTCTAAATGTTAATTATCATAGTCTACTAAGTTTAATAAATATACTATAGAATTGTCAACACTCCTACTCTTGAAATTTGTTTTTTTTTTTTGGAAATTTGTAAGATTGAGGTGGTATTGTATATCAAAAAGAAACTATAAAAATTGATTTTTTATTTTCTAGAAATATTTTTTAACCTCCTTTTCAAGAAAAACGTACATTCCATTTATCTCTCTAGCAATTTATTTTCTCTCCTTTACATTATGTTTCAATTATCTTGTATTTTATTCATTTAAAATATTGAAATATAGCTTATCATTTCTGGTTCAATCATTTTTATATGTAATAAAACTAAGATATTAGAATTTTTCTGTTGTTAATAATTTATTTATATTAAGAAATGCTGTAGATGTTTATTATTTCAGATTGATAGTTTACATTAGTGTTAAGTTAATTACTAACTATTTTTCTTAATCATTTACGTAAAAAACTAAGTTTCGTAATGATATTTTTTTCTCCTATTTGTATAGTTTATATGAAAATTATTTTTAAGATTATACATTAATTATTATTTATTTTATAGAATATGACAGTTTCTAATCCACCAAATCCTTCTAATACTACATCTGCACATAATGTTTCCTCTGATTCAAAACGTCCAAAAAATAATAAGGAATGGTCTAAAGAAGTTCCATTAACGCAAGCAAAAGATGAGCAACTGGAAAAGGCTAAACTAGGGTTTGTTAATATAGTTAAACAAAATAAAAAACGCGTAAGATTTTCTGGTGGTGAATCATCTACATCATTTCAAACCAATCCTAGCGCAAACATTATTGAAGAGTGTGTAGAAAAGCCAGAGATTTTTAAACGTGTTAAAAGTCCTATAAGCGTTTCTCCGTCAAAACAAATTTTAAGTGGTCCATCATCACTTAATTCTGTACATAATAAATCATCTAACGATAATATAAAAAATTGCGATGATAGGGATAATTCAAGTGATGAATTACCTTATGCTCCATCTAATATTGATATTTATGATTATGTAAAAAGTTACATGAATATGAGTGTTTATGAAACTAACCCAGATGGAAACTGTATGTTTAGGGCTGTTAGTCATCAATTATTTGGTAACGAAAAGATGCATTGGCAGATAAGACAAAGAGCTCTAGACTTCATAAATGCTAATAAAAGGGAATATCAAAACTTTTTATTAACAGATGTCGATGCATATATTCATAAACAAAGACAGAATGCTAGTTTTGGAGATCATCCAGAATTAACAGCCATTTCATATATTTATAGAAGAAAAATTGAAATATATAGTGTTCCAGGTGTTAAACCAACTGTTATTCTATACGAAGGTGTTCAAGATTATAACCCAATGAAATTACTTTTCAAAGATGCTCATTATGATTCAATATATGATCCAACAAAAAAACTTTATTCTAAAACAACTGATGAAACAGTGATGTCGCAAACTTCTACAACTGTAAGAAAACCAAAATTGAAATGTTTAGAAGATCAAATTATTGATGCATGCATGAAAGAATCTGAATATGAAGCTATTGAACAACAAATACTTCAATCAGAAATAAAAGACACAGAAGCTTCAGAAGAAGAAGAACTTATTGCTGCTTCAGTTATAGAAGAATCAAGATACAATTATCTAGCTTCAGTCCTTGCTAATACAAATGATTCACAAAATTTAAAAGGTAAGATTCAATCAAAATGACACTAAAAGTAGAAAAAATTTAGATGTTAATAACTCTATTTCAAATAAAGTAAGTGATGTGATCACGCCAACACTAGAAGATTCAATGATTGAA
Organism: Parastrongyloides trichosuri; assembly: GCA_000941615.1. Classification (NCBI taxonomy): domain Eukaryota; kingdom Metazoa; phylum Nematoda; class Chromadorea; order Rhabditida; family Strongyloididae; genus Parastrongyloides; species Parastrongyloides trichosuri. Next base: position 397,544 of record LM523159.1, on the reverse strand, counting down.
ATATCTAGTGATTGTGAGGATACACATCATCTAAATAATGAAAGTGGAAGTAAAAAACTTTGCACAACACCTACTAAAGTTACAATAGATGATAATGATATTATATTTGAACCAAGGCCAAGCGATAACTCCCCAAAGACTAAGGCAAATACATCAGAAAATAATGCTATAACAGAATTTTATGCTTCAGCATTAATGTCAGCACATAATATGGAAGAAGATTTGGAACTTCAAAAAGTCCTAATGGCTAGTATGCAAAATTAATTATTTTACCACCACAATATAATAATTTGCCGTGTTGTTTGATCTTGGATGGATAATACGCAACTATTACCATGGCGTACTACGGATATATAAAAAGACTGTGGTTGGCATACTCTGTTTTTTTTTTTTTTAATTTTTATATATAACTCATTTCATAAATTTATAAAGTTTAATTTTTAACTTAAGTATAATAGATTACTTAAAAATATTATGGCTAATTGTACAATCTTATTGAGCCACCATTTATATAAATCTAATTTTTCGTCATTTCTAATAAAACTTTTTCTTACAAAATTATAAATAAAAAGTACAAAGATTAAATTCGAAATTAATAAAAATAAAGTATGTTGAACCCAATATAAAGGTGTAATTATAAAAATTTAATAATTATCTGTAAATTTGAAGGCTAAAGCGCATATTTTAGTATAAAATAGCGAAAGTATAATTTTTCTTGTCATAATTAAAATTATGTTTTCACTATTTCTAGCTTTACTGTTACTATTAGGAGGATTTATTAATTTTGCAACCAAGTATTACAATCATACTTCTGGAAAATTTTTTGATAAGAATGAGAGTCTTCAAATTCAATATACTTCAACAGCTTCAATTTATATAAATAATACACAAGTTTGTTCAGGTATTATACTTACAGATAGTGTTATATTGACATCCATAAATTGCATTAAATCTAATGATGTTAACAATAGTTACAATATATATATTCAAAAAATTGCCAATAAATTTATGAAAAATGATTTAAGTAATGATCAATTATATTATATTTTTAAACCTATTCAAACAAAACATTCCTTATTAAGATTAAAAACATTTAAAAGTGGAACTTCAACATTGGCATTAATAAAATTTGATGGATATATTCCAGAAATTTGTAAAAATAATTCCACATTTCAGATAATTTCACCACTTCTCAATATCATTACAACAAGTGAAAGTGCAACCATGAAAATGTTTTCAGAAAGATTAAATTATAAGAATTGCTATATTACAATAAAAAAAGAAGATAGAAATAATAAATTGCATCGAATGTATATGAAAAAATATTTAAGTATACCAGAAACGGGAAGTTATGACAAGGTTATTTTTAAAAGAAATGAAAATGAAGAAATTATACCCAGTATTAAAGATAGAGGTACACCGTTATTTTGTCAAGTTAATAACTCTATTGAAACTGTTGGATACTTTGATTATTCTGATAATGATCATGATTTCTATACAACATTTATGAATCCTAAAATTAAAAAAGCAATAAAAACATATCTGAAACAGTTTGAAGAATATGATAAATTTTACTATCTTCAAAAAACTGAATGCATAGAATCATATACCAAATTAAATTTTATCATAAAGAACAACTCTCAATTTTAATATTCAAAATAAAAATGTGTTTTAAAATTGTGAAATTTGTGTGATATTGTTACCAAAACCACATGAGTGGCCGAAAGCAACAAACAAGTATCTGTTAATTGTAATATTGCATACATTTTACTAATTTTTATTTTTATTACTATAGTAATTTATAAAATATATACTAATTATTGATACGTCTTATAGAGCAAATAAATTTGTGTAAAAATTTATTAAAAATTAAGAAGTACAAAATTTTAAACTAAAAGTGTAAAAAGATAACTAACCAAAGTATACCTTTTATTATTTATAATCATTTAAACAATATGTCATTATAACTCTTCTTTAGATACTTAATTGTATATCACAAACAATAGAATATTTATATTACCAATGTTTTTTTATTTAAGTGATAAAAACTGATATGAATTCCTAATTTGTTTATATATTTTAAGAAATTTTTTAAAGAAATAAAATTTTACAATCAAACATTATGTAAACATGATATGCTATATGAAGACATGATAACTTTAATTTTGTTTAATGATCAATGATATTAATTCTTAAAAACAATAAAAAAAAAATATGATGTTTTAAAAAATAGAGTTTTATAAATATGTTAAATATATACATTATAAGAAGAAATTTAATAAAGGAATGGAAAGAAAAGAAAAAGAAAAGAAAAAAGGTGTCTTGAGACGTATGAGGAAATTAAATGAAATAATAGAAAATAAACATTGAAGCAATTATAATATATATAAATAATAATAAATGTTATCTATCAATGGATTTTTATTATAATATATAGAATTTTTCAATTTTGCAATCAATGCTCTCTCTTCAGGATGGTTAGTAATAAAGAGTTAGGAGAAGCGTTTTTGGAATTTTTGAATATTTTAAGAATATATCTCAAAGTATGTCATTATTTAGAAACATTAAAATAATTATAATTTTTTGTAAATTATTCTTTTTTAGGAAACCATTTCAGTAAGCCTTATTAAAATTGATTCTATGCTACCTAATAACTTTGATTATTATTTGGCTTTTAAAGTCTTATTATTCATTTTATTGCTAATTCTTCTCACTGTTTATGCTGTTTATGCAATTATAAAAGAAAAAAAAAGAAGAAGTTTGGAGATGATGTTTAAGGTTATGGAAGAAGAAAAAAGAAAGAATAGTATAAAAATGGAGAATAAAAAGAAAGAGCAGAGTGATTGGAGTGACATTTCTTTATCTTGATTTATTAATATTAAATTATCTAATTATAATAAATGTTAAGATATTTATTCATAACATATTTTATTTTAAAACAAAAGGATATTAATTGATCATTATTAATAACAATATATTTTGTGCCATTGTTTGTTAATCCCTTTTATTCATTTGTTAGTACATTTCAAAAAATATAATATGATAATATCATTCTTTAAAATTAATAAAGAAAGAAAAGGGAAAAGATGAGATGTCTTTATGATTTAATAAAAACTTCAGGATGTTAAGTACAAACTATGATGGTATGTATAAACAATGACTGTATAATATGATTGAATATTATTAATTCCAATATATAAATTAACGTCTTCTTATTTTTGTATATATAAAAAATTTCTATCTATAACACAACATAAAAGCTTTTATAGCATTTCAACAAAAAGCTAATTAAAAATTTTTTCATATTTCTTTATATTTGGTTTTATTTTTCTATTATGAATCTATCTAACGATAATATTAGAAATTTAAAAAGAAAAGGAGACAATTCTATTGATCCATATGGAAATCACTCTGACAACGAGGTATCAAGTAAAAAATTTTGTATGCCTTCTAATCAAGCAACTTTTTATAACAATACGTCAAATTTATTAAGTTCAACGATATCTCTTGCGTCCAATAATGATATTTCAAAATATTATGATGTAGAAGTAATGGACTTTCAAAGTGATGATAATATGGAAAAGAATGAAATTGAAAGCAAATCAAAAAGTATTATTTTAACTACCAACAATAATGGAGATGTTGCAACATGTAATATAAAAAAAAATGATTCTGTTGATAGTTTAGATCAAGATATGGTTGATGTATCTATGAAAGAAGGAAGACGCGCTTATGAGGTAGATGGTATAAGCGATGGAGAATTAGCTGATGACGAAATGGATTGAGAATGATGATGAATATTATTACATCTAAACAGTGTCATTTTTATATATTATAATTTTCCTCCAATTAAATGCATTTATTTGAAAATAATGAATAAAGATCGCATACATTCAATTAAACTACTCTTTCTCTAAACAGTCTAATTTTTTATTCATGAAACATTCTAAGTTATATACAACCATCAAAATCTAAAGTTACTACATTTTTCAATAATGCCCGATTAACTCAATTGGTTTAAACATTTATATTATAAAAAATAATAACATATCTTCTATTCATTAACATTTTTCTATTGTCCAAACATAAAATTAAAATATCATGAATTATAAAGATTATATTTAATATTATTAGCGCAATATTTTAATGTTTATATTTGTATGAGGAAGATTTGCATTAGGTTGCATTTAATTTGAACATCTTACATATTCAACCTATTACTTTTTAATTTATTGACAAAAAAGACTCTTTTTTGATTTTTTTGTACTTTGCTCTTTTTCTTTCGTAATCTTTCTATTTTTTTTCCAGTATCTTTTTAATTATATGTTTTATTACAGACTAAGATGGGAGTTTATTCGTTTGATCAAGCAGGCTCAACATCAACTAATAACGATTTGTTACCAATTGATAGCACAACAGCACTTACAGGGAAGGATGCTGAAAATTGCTTGTCTACTAAAGCTAATAATGATGGAAGTATCACATGTAGACTATATAAATTAACAAACAACAGTCATGTATTTTTAAATATTAACAACTCACGTTTTATCGCTAAAACTGAACATTCTAAGGATGACGATATTAAGCATGCTCTATCTAGTTATGTTTTGGCAAGATGCAGCAAAAAGAATATATAATTCCAGGTCACCAATACTTTCTTCTAAGAGGATTATGTAAATGAATAATGAAACATATGAAACATTTAAGAGGAATATGTTTAATTTATATATATCATACTTTTACTTCGAGGAATTTTTGTTAAGTTTGTACACTTTTTTTTCATCATTTTATCTTGCCATTTAATTAAGACCTATATTTAAATGTCATTGAATATTAGATCTTTTAACAATTTCTTTCGCTAAATAAATTTTTACACATCCTTATAATGCTTAAAATTTTAATATAAGATTGTTTATAGTGCATTTAGAAACAATTATGATACATAATATTCATTCAATCCATGACTTTTTAAAATAACATATTTCTTTAACAATTGTATTATGTTACGTTAATTTTAATTTGTTATTTATTTATATTTGGCCTATCTAAAAGTTTTAACTATTATTCACATGATTCATATCATTACAACATTTCTATGAAATAGTCAATCAATTCTCATTGTTATGCTTACGCCTACAATCGTTATTTTTGGTGAATCTATTCACGATATTTATGAGATCATGTCATTAGTTTTACATTTAATCAAACAATACTTATCAATTTTTATGTTACTTTTCTCTATTCCTACTTTTCCATTCTTGAATGGTTTAATAACATATCTCTTACTTTATTTTTTTATATCAACTTTTAATTTATTAGTGATATAAAAAATTGTAGGGTAGCGTCATGGCAAGCTACTTCATTATTAAAAATGATGGTTACTTTGAATGTGTTTAAAAATTGTTCCCTATTGATTTATTTGAAAATATTTAGAAACAAAGTTCTTTTATATTTTCTTTCATTCAACACTGTATTTGTCTTTTAATATTATTTTTATTTTATATTTTTATAGGTTTTGGAATATCACTTAAACACAAACAATATACATATATTATATATTATGGATGATGTTTATAAGATGAATGATTTTGTTCCAATAATGACTGAAGATATTACTGTTATGGAAGCAAGTAATGAACCTACAGACCCACATTTTTCCATGGCATTATGTTTGGCGAACTCTGTATTACGAAGAAGTGTTACTAAGAAGGATAAAAATAATGGAGATGTCGCTAAGTTTGAACCTGTAAAACAAAAAATATTTAACAATTTTACTAATTCAATTCAAAATAAAGGAAATTCAAATAAAGAATTAGAGACACACAAATTATCAATTTCTGAGTATGACTCTAATTTTACTACATTACACAATTGTACACCTGATGTAAGAAGAAATTATGAAAATTTTAATTATTTAGGTGATAAAGATTATTGGAAATTTTATTCTAATAATGGAATTGATATTCATGAGAATAATGAAGAAGAATTACATGATGGATCTTGTTACTTTTCATATAATTTAACTAAAGACAAGACAAATTCTCTTGTGAATAATTATTATCCTCAACAAATGAATAATTGTGACGTGGAGAATAAAATAATTCTTGAAACTTTAGAATCATATTACAATCCAAATGATTATCGATATGGTAGTTTCAGTTTCCCTCAAAACCAAGAGACCACTGAATATGATAATGATATATAAAAATAAAATTTTTATTTTTAAAGTTGAAATATATTAACAAATAATTAATTGCCTTAGTTTGCTTTTAAGACTTTTATTTAGTGCTTTTATATATGTTAAACAAAAAATCTATAAATCATTTCTATAAACACTTTTGAATGCACTTGTAAATAAAAAAAAAGATATATGATACAAAATAAGAGGCATACATTTATTAATTTATTATTTAAATGAAAAGGTCAAATATTTTGTATAAAAATCCCTAATTGTAAGTATATAAACAAAAATGTTTTATTCACTATCAATTTCAAAAATTTCTTAAATAACTCGCCTTTTACAAATAAGTACAATTTATGTAAAAAGATTTATTTATCTTAGAGGTACATTAAAGAAAAGTAATAAAAAGAAGCAATAAATCTTGAAACATCGCTGTGTGGCATGTTAGATGCTTCTTATATATGTATTATAATTACTTTATGCTTCATAAAATTTCTTGACGCACCGCATAACTAGATATATACCAATACTCTATCGCTTTTCTTATAAAAATGTTATAATATAAACACCGTCTTGATGAAGATTAGATTTTGAAATATTATTAAAAAGAAACTTATACTTTTCTCTTCATTATAAAAATATTGTCTGTGTTCTGGTTAAGTGGTATATTATAAATTTTAAATTATATAAATTATAACTAAGAGAGTGTTACAAACATCAATTTTATGTCTGCGCTCCACATTTAAGGTAGAGTTAAAAAAAACTCTAATAGATGTTTTTTTTACATATATTAAATAAATATGTTCTTCAAAAACAATTTCTTATTTTTTCAATTAATAAATTTGATAAAATTATTATATACTATGAGTAGTATTCAAATTTTTTATAATGAAAGATAACGGAATATTTTAATGTACTTAAGATAGATTCTATCTATTTGAAATGTTTTTTTTTATTATAAAATTATCCCAGACATGTCTAATATAATTTAAAATTCAATTACTCAAATTTACGTTTATTGCGAGAAATAGTGATAGATTTTCTTCTTTTAACTGTCTACGAAATTAAACGTTATGTTCATTTTATTATGTTGTTTTTAGCTCCGTCATTTTTCTCTCTCTCCCTTTTTTTAATTTGCTTTATCAAAATCATAATATATTTAAATTCTCTCCCTTGAACATACTGGGTTGTATCGTTATCTATTAACATGGACTATAAACATCAATTTCTCATTCTTGTTACCTTATCTGAAAAGCTTTTTTTGTATAAACAAAAAAAGAAACTAAAAATTTTATGTGATTAAAAAAGTTACATCCTGTCTTCAAACACTCGTTTTCTGATGGTAACACTAAACATGTCAATGTCATATTTCATGGGTAAATTAATACTTAAATTATATATATATTTATCAGTGGGATGTTCCATTACAAAGGGAGATTTTATTATAATGTATCTTTACGAAAATATACCACTAGTAAAAGATATTCAAAGGTACATTTTTTATCTATAAAAAATAATCTATTCACAATACTTAAAATTTAAAATAGAGATGCAGAGTTGAAAAGAATGTGTTATATAACTTTACAACGCACAAAAGTGCATGATAAAAAAACATTTGCGATGAGGAAAGATGGAATAGAAATAGCAAGGTCTTATTGTACTTTTCTTACACTTTCTCAAAAAATGTATTTAGAGAATATTACTCTTACTGGCATACTAAAGTAAAAAATATATTATTCATATCTTTTTGATTTAATAACAATATATAACAGAATTTTATTGTTTGATGCATTCAAACTACGCATTTAATATGTTTTTACTTTTCTCTCTTTAGATCATTTATATTTATAAATATAAGGATATTTTATTTTCATTTATTCATCATTATAAGATGAATGCTATGTTGTTCTTTATTTCCTACGACATATATTTTGTTTAAACTTATCCCATAAATTTTATTAATCACCTCTTCACAGAAAATTCAAACTCCTTAACTTTGTATGTATAATTATATGTATATATATATATAAACTCACATATTTAACATATAATGTTTGTGCACTTCCTATCCTTATCGAGAATAATAAAATTTTTTCGTCTGCTGTCTGGCTAAGAAAACATCGAGACAGATCAAAAATGTACTTTATTGTTACACGACAGTTATATATATATATATTTACACATTACTAAATTCAAAAACTTTTAATCATCTCTTTTGCATAATAGGTAAATTAGAAGATTGAAATATTTGTATTTTAATATAAAATATATATATATATACATATATAAATATTTAGGTTGAAAAAATTAGTATAATTTTTGTTTCACTAATGGTTAGAAAATGCACTTTGTTTAAAATTATACATTCTTAAATAACCGGCTATTAAAATGTCTTCTATTAATAAAAAAAATGTAATTATCTCTATTCTTTTTACACAGCTGATTTTAAAAATGTTATTTTATTAGGCAATAATCTTACTATGAAGAATATGTTCAATTATTTTAGGCTCATTTACCAATAACTTTAAAAGATTGTTGAAAAGGCGGACAACTGTCTATCAAAAAAAGAAAAAAAACTCTTAGAAAGGTTAATTATAACAAATATCTTCGATAAACTATTTGTGTTTTGTGTCTTTAGAAATACATCATGAATTAAATTTATGACATTTTTAATTCTTGTTTTATTATATCCTGACATATACTTTTGATAAATTTAATTGTAAAGTTTTAAATTCTTCCAATTTTCTCCTCAGTAACATGATATATTATTGTCGCTTTTTTTTTGCACTTATATATATAAGAGAATTTGAATATACATATATACATATATATATTCTCTTCTTACCCCTTTACAATTCCCTGCCGCTTTCTCTTTTGCAAAATTTTCCCCCATCATCGTTCTATGCAATCTTATGCCATATGTGCGTTTTTTAGATAGACTTTTTTTTTNTTTTTTTTTATCAAAAATGGGAGTGAGATATATACTTTTATGGCTTTTGATAAGGCTTGCGATAGCAACATAATCTCCGTTAATATTAGTATCACACTTCATATATGTACTCTACTCTACAAATATATATATACATATATGTTTATTAGATAAAAAATTTAACAAATTATTTTTAAAGTAAAACATTTTTTTACATTTTTAGGAGTACTCAACATTTAAACGCAGCAAAATAATTTGATATATATATTTATTCCCATATTGCTATCTTAAAAAATGTCCGATAAGGTTGATGATGGTAAGGGAAACCTTGATTCAAAAAAGAAGAAGAAGGAGGGGATTAGTAAGAAGGAGATTACTAGAACTGCCCAAAATGAAAATAGCGATACTATCTTCCCACATAATAATGCTTCTTTATTAATAAGACACCATATCCATATGTTTTCTACAATTGTTAATGAAGTTGAAGATAATTTAGAATCTTCTATTAATGATTCAAATATTCCTATTTCTAATTCAATGAATACAACTAATATTAAACAACATACATCTTTAGGAAACCCACCTTTAAACAATATCGATACAACTACTGACACTCAAAATCCTTCATCAAACTTAAGTATAATTAATTCCCAGCAAGATGAAATATTAGTTACTCCAGAAAAAGATGTCTTATCCAAGGAAAATAATATTAGAGAAGACGAAGATAGTACTACTCGTAATGAACCAAAGTATGTTAACTATTTTAGAGCTATAAACCCGCCAAATAAGAATATAACATCAAAGATTAATAATTGCCAGATAACGAGATCATCAGATGATAAAGAAGACAATATATCGTCACAAAACATTAAGGCAATAGCTGCATTAAATAGTATGATTGCAATGGAGTACGCAAATAATGAATTGCCTATAACAATGGCTGGATACGTGCCAAAAAATTGTTCTGAGCCTCAAAATATTGAAAATCTTAATTGTAATGAAAATAAGGAGCATCGTAATAGTGCTTCTTTAAGTGATCGTGTTAGCGCTTCTGGTGAGGAAGACGATACTTATTCAGAAGGTGAAGGTCGCCTCCCAGATAGTTTAATTAGATTGATGTATCATAGAGAATTATCTGCCACAAGAGTTGGTATGATATTATCTTCCCTTGACTCTCCAACATGTATTCCACCTAATGCTGAATTAAATCCTTCCACCGGTGAACCTCTTCCACAAAAAAAAGTATGTAAAGTTAATCATCGTGCCCCAATGAATGAAAACAAAACAACACTATCATCTAATGAAAATTATTTTAAAAATGTTTCCTCTAGTAGTTCTTATCAATATTATCATTATCCCATGAAATTAGGGCCTAACACACAGTATAGTTTTTCTAAAAATTGCAAAATAAATTTAGATGATATTAAACATCCTGATGAAGAGAAGGCCGTATTTGAGATATTGATTGTAGATGGAAGAGGTGTTGCTAGAGAGAAATTTAAAGTTATTTATGGTAGTTTACCATTTGTAACAATATGTTTAGGCCCAACAAAGCCATATAATCCCTTTCAACGGCAAACAATTGACTGCGAAACTGGTGAAAGAATTTATACAGCCTCTGCTGATGATTCAATGAATAGTGGTGAAGTATCTATAACAATAGATAAAGAACAAAATGTTAATTTAAAAAAAGCCTGTAATTGTATTTGCAGATTTCGTTGTCCTATTTATGATACAACAATGGAGTCAGAAGACTATTTTTATTTTAGTGAAAGAAGTAATGTAAGAATCTTTAACAAAGATAGATTTGATAAAATTCTTCCTGGTGTTATTGAAATTGCTAAATTAAATAAATGGAATATTTCTAATTTAAGAAAATATGCCACAGTTACTTTGTCATTTGTTGATTCTCGTGAACCAGATTGTAAAGAAATTTCTCGAACAGGTGTTGACAAAGATTCTTTACCATGCACACATAAAGGAAGTTATATGCAGTTAACGGTATTACCAATCTTAGATATTCTTAAACAAAAACTTGAAGATATCATTCCATCTAATGAAGAAGTTAATGAGAAGAAGGATTGAAATAGAGGCATATTATAAACACAGTATATTACGTATAAATCATTTTTCTATAATTTTTTTTATCTATACTTTATTTTTTAAATTTAAAACTTCTATCATTAAAAGTAATTTTTAAAAGATATATATGCATAACCGTCATATGTTTATGAATTGTAATTTATATATATATACATTTAAATAAAAATTCCAATTAAATTTTTATTAATTATAATCTTAAAATTTTATTTTGCATTTTTCAAGTACATTTGTAATTATAAAATATATATATATATATGTTTAAATAAAATTAAGCTACAAAATGAAGCTAGTTCTTTTAAAGTTACATCACTGTAAAATATTAGTTTGAAACAATTTATTGTATAAATAAAGATGAAGTTTAAAAAATATATTAAAAGAGAGAATGGGGTTCTTAAGAAGGAAAGAAAAAAATAATAATAATACTACTTAAAATTAAAATTTATTTTGTAAGAACCCGTTATCTTAAAGTGTATAATATTATGTTTATGTAATTGATAGTATTCTGATGTCATTAAAAATTAATTTTTTCATTATCATAATTATTTTAAAAAACATTATTCATCCTTCTCATTATGTACTTCTGCTTTTGTCTTAACAAGTTCTTCTTCCATTATCAAGGGAATAGATTCTGGGATAGAAGAACCTTGGTAATTATTTTGATAAACTTTATTTGTTGAATTGCTTTTTTTAATACATTTAAATTGAATATCGTTTTTTGATATCTCGTTAGTTAATAACTCATTACCGGAATATGAATGATGTTTTGTGATAGCGTAATTATTTACAATACTTAAATTAGAATTTGATGGAAATATATTAATACTATTTCCTTCACTTATATCATTGTTTGATTGATTATTCGATAAGACGTCAACTTTTTTAATTTTTTGTTTATTATTATCTTTGCAATTAACTCTAATTAATGCTGGTTGACAATCCGTAATTACTCTTGCTCTATGATTATTTTGATTACTGCTTGTAGTTTGGAAATGTTTCTGTAAGAAAGGTATAGCACGAATAAATTCTCTTCTAAATGATTCATTCATCCATGCATATACAATTGGATTCCAACAAGTAGCCGTCATACTAATAACGTGAGATGTTAAGAATAATGGTGGAAAGTATTGTTTGATGTTATCGTCTAGACGAAGATCTCTTATTATATTTAAAAGATTAAATGGAAACCAACATATTGCAAAAACAACAACCATTATTATTAACATTCGTAATAAATGTTTTTTTCTTTGTGTTTCAATTTCAGATTCTCTTTCGGTAACCAAACTTTTTCTATTATTTAAAAATTTCCAAATTTTTATATATGATTGCCCAATTATTATAAAGGGCACAATAAATTGCAATATCATTACAATCAATCCATAAGCACTTTTCAAGTCTTCCATTGCCCAAGCTTCCATACATACCCAAAATTCACATGGTTTTTTAATATATGTTAAGCGCATATGTAAAGCATACGGCATCACAAGTAAAAGAGAAAATGCCCATATCACCGTTATAATTCCAATACACATCTTTAATAAAGCATAATGATTTATAGTTTAATAAAAACTTACATGCATGGATATATGATCATTAGCATTAACCTTTACAGCTCCATGACGACAAATAACAAAATATCTGTCTAAAGCAATAGCCATTAATGTAAGTGTTGAAATAAAAATACTAGTTCCTTGAAATAATGGTAAACCATAGCAAAGCCATCCTCCCCATATCCAACGTCCAAGGAATGTATATAATGGTGTCAACCATAACGATGTAAAATTAACAAGAAGATCAGATATGGCAAGATTTGTAATAAAAATATTTGTGACAGTTTGCATAGACTTTTTGGTCATTACAACATAAACAACAAGAGAATTTCCAGATACTGCGACAATAAAAATTAAAAAATATATGCACAGGTAAATCACACGTACTGTAAGAATATCAGAGAAACCCTAGAAAAATAAATTTTTATTTTATAAAAAAAAATAATAAACATACCTTTGGGAAACCTCTACAATCTGTAGCATTCATGTAAGCGGTAACATTATCGGAATAAAATGTTTCAGATGATTGTAATATTAAATCGTCTTCTTCATTCATTCTTTCTCAAAGATAAAATGTTTCTAAAAGAATATTTATTGCTAAATTTTCTTATTATCTGAATTTAAATGATTATTATGATACTAGTTTAACTTAAATTGATAAAAGTATTTAAAAAAGCATAAATAAATAAAATTGATAAATATTTTTATAAATTAAAATAGTTAAAAAAAAATTTATCTATATTTATTTTAATTGTCAAATGATACTTTTTTTCTATTTATATATTAAAGTAAAAAAAAANAAAAAAAAATAAAGAAATAAATCATTATAAAAAGATACATATTGTACATGTATAATTATTAATATATATATTATTTACTAGGAAGAATGATATATTTAATATTAATAAAAATAAGTATTTAAATATTATAGTCATATTATTATTCTCTGAAATAAAAAGAAATATAAAGAATTTTTAAAAGGATTCATATACCTTATCTTATAATCTTTCTAAGTAATAAAAAATTGTGAATGATTAAAATGCCAATAATATTATTTTTAGAATTTTATACAGCATTTATACATCTACATTAAATAAACCACCTGTACTATATATTTTTTCTTTATCTCCTTCATATTTAAAGTGCTTCTTAATTTAAATACTTTTAAATGCTATGTGTTTCATTAATGTAGAAAGATATAAAAAAAATATGTTATGAGATTATATTTTAAATGAAGGCAGAAAAATGTTATTAGATAAGATGGTTGATAATGCTTAATATCTTTTTGTTAAAATTATTACAAAAGATTCATTTCAAAATTATAAGTGGATCGGTATATTTTAAAGTAGGATTGACAAACTTTAATAAATTTACCAATGTAGTAATATTTATAAAAAATTTTATATATTAAGATAAAAGTCAAGATATATTTATTAAACTTATTTAAAATTTTATGGTGTTAGGTGGGAAAAAGTTAAGAATAAATTGTTTAAATATTTATTAATAATATATGATTTTGATATATTTTTAAACAATTATTTAGAAGATAGTTATCAAGAAGCTTAAGATGAGAAAATATTTCAACAAATTATTTTTAGGTTAAACAAAATTTTTTGTACTTCTGTGTATATAAAATATTTTTAAGAATGCTGATACTAAAATAACGATGTATTGAAAAATAATGAAAATTAAGAATTTTTTATTCTGTATTATCTTTTAATAGTAGGAATGATAGTTTTTAAAAATGTAATAACTTAAATTTCTTATGTCACATGAAAAAAGTTAATTACTTATAAGTATTTTGTTAATTTTAACTGTACTTTTAGATATTGCTTTTCTAAAAATGATGATGACATTCACATTCTGAAAATTTATATCAATAAAATGTTTATCAATCGACCATAAAAATTCTTTTTAATAATAGCGTAAGAGGCAAATATTTGATCGCTTTCAAAAAACACTGCCCCCTGAGAATGGTATTTTATCTAAAATAAATCTTTCTATTTTTAAAATTAAACAATTAAAATTAATATTCTAGTTAATTAATGTAAATATCAAATAAAAATATGCATAAAAATATTGTATTTATTTACCAATAAAGACCTTATATTAAATATGTATTTTTAATCAAGAATATTTAAAACTATAAAAAAATTTTCAACTATCTCCTGATAATATTTTTTAGTTAAAAGATTTTGTACCCTTCTAAGTATTATTATTAAATATTTAAAATAAATTAAACAAAGGATATATTTATTATCTATAATATTACTCTTCTTTTGTCAAGGATAATATTACACGTATAAAAAAAATCAATTTTTGAATAAACTTTTTTTTTACAATCTTATTATAGTCAATATAATAAAATTGTTAACATTATATTTTCTCATATAAGATAATGAATTAAGAAAGTTGTGAGAAAAATCACTAGAGTAGAAACATTCTACAATTATTAAGTGAAGAGTGAATAAAAATATTGTTCCTGGTTTGTATAAAGAGAACCATTTAAAAGCATCTCATATTAAACAAAGGAAAAATCTTTATGAAGTGGTTGTAAGAAAAGCCGGTACTCTTAATGTGTCTTTCCTTTTTTTATTATTATCAAATTTTATATATATGTATATTTTTGTGATAATTAAAACCATATAACAAAAATGAATGACTACAAAATATAATGAGATTTTAGTACAATACCATATTTTAAAATATATATAAAAATAGAACATTATTTAAAATATACAAATTTATGGTTAATTACTTACTATTTGTATTAAAAAAAAAAATTCAGTTATGTTATAACATTTTTTTACAAAAATGGCAGGAACAAAAAATACGTATATTTTATGGTAAATAATTTTCTTGTGAATATTAAAATGTAGAAAAAAAATTAATATGTTATTATTTTTGAATTGAAAAAATATATTTTGTACTTAATATTAAATGTAGGATATTATAATAACTATATAAGATAAAAATTTGATGATTATATAAAAAATATGTGTGTATTGTTTAAAAAAATAAATATATATAATTATAACAAAAAGAAAAGACAATTTTTATATAAAAAAAATAACAAATACCTCAATTTCCTAACATTTTTTCAATGCAATTATTATAAAGTATAAAGTTTTTATAATAAATTTGGGATAAAAAAAAACTTCCGTCCCCTTATTGCATCTTAATTTCCTCTAACAAATACAATAAGAATTTTTAAATAATAGAGTTTTGACAAAAAATTAATTGTCATATATTTATAAATAATATTAACAACAAGAATGAAGAGTGTACAAAAGATCAAATTAAAAAATGATATAAACTAAATTGAAGATTATTATTATTAATTTTTGTGGGTGTTAAAATTGAAATATTAAAATGATGAATATATATTACAGCTTCGTTAATTATTTATTTATGTCCATGTGCTTTCAAATGCCTTTTTCTGAGGCATTGTTTAACTAAAAATATAATATTCCGAGCTTTGATGTAGCTAGATAATGGAGAAAAATAGAGCCATATAAAGATTGGAGATAAGAAAAAATTTTTTCAAATTATGTAACATGGTATATTTATATTTGGGCAAACAAAAGAAACTTGGGATAGGATCTTTAAACAAATACAATTGATATTAAAATTATATATTGTAGGTTTCTAAAACTTATGATAAGAAAAGATTTATTATTATATCAGAGTACTATAATTTGATTTCCTATGAATAGAATTTGTACTTTTGGAGAAAAATGTGAATGAAATATAAACATTTTTTTATAGAATTATAGCATTGTAACTTTATTAAAATAATAAAAAAAAAATATTATTAACAAAGTTAATGTGTTATAAAAGAGTTTCCTTTTTCAAATAACCAAATATTTTAAACAGGAGTACATGAAAATGGTTAATAATTTGTTAAACAGAGAACTCTTACGCAAAATAGAATTTAAAATTATGTGAGAAGGAATTTTTAAAAACTATTTTATGTGAACCGTTAATATTATATATAAAACTTTTTATAATTTAACTTATCTCTGATTAGTAGTTGGATAATTTTAATGTTTATACCTAACTTTAAAATTATTGGATAGCATTTATCATTTTAAAAAGATTAGCAATTAGTATATTTCTGAGGATGATTATCTAAAAATAGTTACGCTCCCTTAATTAGAAACTACTCAGTCTGCCTTTATCATATTTTTATAGTTAACTTTAAATAATACAAAATATGTATAATAAGATAAGAAAAAATTATTATTAATTACAAGAAAACGATATTACATTTTTGAGAAAGATTTTTTTATTACATCTATTTTTATTACTCTTTGTTTTAACTTTACTAAATAGAAAGGATAGAAAGAATATATGTGTATAATTTACAATAGAATTTTTTAATAAAATTTGACATTATTATAAAATTTAATCATAAATAGGGAAAAAGTTTTATCTCTGAAATATTAAAAATAATTTTAACAAGATATAAATAATAAAAATTATAAGATGATTAAAATAAAGTTTAATAAACAAATGAAAATGATGTGGCTATCGAAGAGAACCTGATTTTTAAACTGATTATAACAACTATCATGTTAAAATTCATAATTCAACAAATATTTTATATTTAAGCACCAGTTAAAATGGAGCACAATAAAAATAAAGTGTATATGTATATCTCATCTTGTTGTATCTTCATTTATCAAAGTTTCAAATTTATTAAGAAAGAGTTTGAAGATATATGTGTAGGCTACAAAATGACATAAGATAATATTAATATAATTAGGGAAGAAAAGTTAAAAATTAAAGAGGTATCTTTATAAATAAGTATATTGTTAAGAGTAATGTTTTATATAATTGTAATGAAAAGATAATATAAAATAAAATTTGTATTATTTAATATGATAAAATATTAATAAAGAAAAACATTTCATATTTCATTTTCCTATTAATTTATTTTTTCTACCTATGGAGGAAAGTTTAAATGTATATTTATTTATTCCTTATTTTAATATAAAAAAAAAGAAGCAAACATTTGAGTTTCGATAAAGAAGCAATTATATATTAAGTTAGAGTATATTGTTAAATATTCTTTTTTATAACTTATCTATTTTTTAGTTAGAAAAACACTCAAAATTCTTTATAAAAAGAACTATTATAATGTTAGATGAAAAAGATCTTAACGTGAGAATTAGCTTGAAATTTTGTAAAAAGATGCATGTTGACATATCCTTACTAATGGCAATTTTATGTCAAAAGGAAAAACATAGAAGAAAAATAAGAAAATTATTATAAAAAAAGTAATTTATAATATTTATATAAAAGCATTGTTGATCTAACACTATAATGAATGTGTAAAAGTAAATACGTGTACAACACATTTAATAATTAATGTCACCACAATTATGTGATAAAGATCAAATATGGTAAATAGGAAAAAATGTAAATACTTTATTATTAATGTTACTTTTAAAATTTCATTTACAAATATATAGTTACTTATCATAAAAATCACTTTATTCTAAATTTTTTATAAATACTTTTTAAAATTATCGTAAAATGTTTTTTATCCAGAAAGTGTAACAATTTTTTGAAATATGTATATTAAGAGATAAAATTATTTATTTTGGTCCAAATAATAAGAGAAAGCAATTAAAAATGATTATTTTTTTTAAACTTCCTTCTTATAAAACAATACTTTTTTATCTTTAGTTTTTAATATTTTATTCCAAAAAACGTTTTGTTTGGTTTGAAGACTTATCTACATTGGTTGAAAAAACAAATAGACATATTATTATAAATTTTAGGTTATTATGTATAAAAATAATAGTTCATTAAATACCGTATTTATGCATTAAAAATAAGAAAATAATAATTAACAATATATATGTTATGTTTCAATGACATAAAATTAAATTTTTTTATATAATGGGGAAAGTAAAATTTGTTATTTTTCTCAAATATCCCTTCAGAAAAGTGATGTTCTTTGTCAGTACAAATAACATATATGAATCAAGTAACTTATTTTTACTAATATATTTATAGTTAAAAGTTAATAAATAAAAAAGATACTTTTACATAAAATATTTTAAAAAAATGTTATATTGTTTGTTCAACAAAAAAATCACCAAGAAAAAGTATTTTAATATAAATTCTTTGTATAATTAATATCAAATATATATGAATAAGAAAAGAAAATTTATAATTACAAAAGATGAAAAATATGGGAAAAAATACTTATAAATGCAAAAGTTAAAAAATTGCTTTTCAAGTACTTTTCCATTAAGACTATATAGATGAATATATAATTTTTTAATACACTAATGAATTATTAAATTAATTTAATTGAATAACTATAAAATTTATTAAGTAAAAATAAAATTATGGTTCAGAAAATGTAATTTAATGAATGTTGTACTGGAGTATTGTAGAAGATATTTGACCAAATAGATTTTAAAGTAATTAAATCTTAAGAAATTTATTTCCTTATATAGCGATAAAATATAAGTGTAACCATTCTCTATATTTATGTAGGTGGATAAAGATAAGATAAAGTAATCTATTATATTACAAAAAAGAACTGTTTTATGAATTGGATGGTTAAGATTTTTAAATGATGTTATATGAAAGAAATAATATGTGACAAAATATAAAATTGCATATGTAAATATTACACATTCATATACTTTTTATGAAGTCATCTTTATTTAAAAAAGTTTTTCATTTTTGCATTACTTTTCCTCAAAATATATATATTTATTTAACATATTATTATTATTTAAATAACAATAATATTTATGTTACCCATTTGGCATAATGCCTTTTGTATTTTGTTGTCATTATATTATCACATTTGTTATTTAAAAATTCATATCTTTAAAAAGTTTTTAACCAAATAATTTATTATATAAAAAATAAAACATTAATTTATATCTTTTTATTATAATTCTAATGATGTAACCTATTCTATAAGTTTAATTAACTTTTTGTACAAAAATACTTTCATTCAAATTTTTAATAGTCTCTTGATAATTTGAATAGTCCATTTATAGCGTAAACAATATTTGCTATCACATTTCAATTAAAGACGATTCAAAGAAAGTTAATTTAAAAAAACAGTATTATGGAGTGTATTAATGAGATGAAATCATATTTATATAGGAACTACACAGCTTCAGAGAATTTGAATTTTTTGGGAACATGCCAATAATAAAAAGATTTATAATAATTATATGGTATTTTTTCCGTAACAAAATTGTTATAATAGTTGTAAGGTATGCCTGTAAATTATTATTTTCGCATATTATCATTTAATTCACTTTTTTCAATTTATCAGCAATTTGAAATTGTGCTTGCTAATGAATATAATTATAGAGATATGTAGGATACAGTTCCATTCTGAAATTAAAAATTGTTTTTCATAAAAATATTTTATTAAAAAAAGCTCCTTACATTCACATAATTATACTCATTAGTTGCTGATACTGTAGTAGAGTTGTTGATTTCTTCCTCCTCATCATTACTTTCCTCCTTTTCAACAAAATTTTTTTGATAATCAGCAAAACATATGATCTTACCATCCTTTTCAAAGTATTTATCACCTACACAAAATTTTTGATTACAAATTGAACAACAAAAACATTCTAGATGATAAACATTGTTTTTACACCACATGACATAATCATACGCATTGATATGCTTTTTACATGAAGTACAAGTTCCGGAAACTCCAAATAATCTCATATAGTCACGTTGGCATAATGTCATTTCTTTCTTAAAATAGAATTTATTGCCAACTTCTCCCAAACGACAACGGCAACAGACACACTATAAGATAAAAAAGGTAAAATTAATTAAAAAAATAAAAAAAAACATACTTGTAAACAATCTTCATGCCAATATTGGTTATTTCCTTCAAGCATGTACTTATCTTTAATAACATTTTTACATCCACCACAAATAAAATTTTCAGGTGGAACTTTACTAGGAGATAAGGAAGAAGTAGGTAAAGCTGGTGAAGCTTGTGGAACTTTGGATGGAGATAATGAATTGTATGAATCAATTTGGTTATCCATAGGAATATTTCCAAAAGTAGGATTCATTTTTATTGTTTTGTATAAATATATATTTTTTTAATTAGAGTAATATATATATATAAAAATATATATGTAAAGAAAAAGATAAACTGAAATCTTATAATAAAAATTGAACTTTATAATAAATGTAAAATAAAATAATTACGTGTAAACAAGATATATAAAAGGCATACAATTTTAATGAAGTATGAAGTAGCTTAATTAAAAAAAATTATTAACAATTTAAAAGGCACATTTTAGTCGTTTATTAAAAATTATTGCTATAATGAGTACAACTTTTATAAAAAAGAATATATATGGTAGTAAGAATATTAATCTCATTAACCAACTTTATATCATTAATGAAATCTAGAAGTTTATTATAAAGGAAGTGCATACTAATCAAGTCTAAGACTTTAATTTAAATTAAGTTGCCTTTTGAAACTTTATTTGATTATTGACAATAAGGATTAATTAGTAAAATTAGTTTTCTATATTAGCAAGATTAAATTAAAAATAGGAATAAATTTTAAGAAAAGTTAATATTTCTAAGAATTGTGAAAATTGAGAATGGCATATTAGATGTGGAAAAATTTGAAATTAATGAAATGAATAAGGTTATTATATAATTACAGTATTTGTATTTTAATTAAAAGTTTTTTTCTTTTATTTCCACCTCAATGGCATGTTTAAATTGGATTTTTATATAATGACATGAAAGTCACGAATAAAGAGAATACAAAATTATGTAATGTATTTTTATCAAGTATTTAAAAACGTACCACCGATAAGCTTCTAATTTTCCTCTTTTTAATGAATAGAAAATTGGTGGAGATTAAATTAGCTGTCAAGTAAATGTGGTGGAAAGTGATATAATAATGATTAGTAGAACAACTGGATATTACTTTTATATATGAAAGATCCTTAAATATAAAAAAAAAAGTAGAAAAATTGTTAATATCTAAAATTGTTTTAATAAAATATTTAAATTAAAATGATATAGTGTAGAGGCAGAATAATATTTATATATAGGAAAAAGAATATTTTAGTAAGGAGATTCTTAATTAATAAAAGAAAGTGATTCAAAAAAAAATAAATTAAAATATTAAAGATACAAAATTTTTTAATATGTAACAGGAAAAATAAAATGTTACTTATACATGTATGGTGCTTCAAGACATATTATAATTTATTAATATTTATTGTGCTTATTTTTATAATAATATTAAATAGATTATTCCTATATGTGAACAAATCATAGTATTATGAGAAAAATTTAATAACAAATTGGCATAGATGTGTATCAGAATTTTTAAAAAGTGTTAATTTATATATATATTCTTTTGGAAATGCATTTAATTAAAATAATATTCAGCATTTTGTGAAGGCTTTTGATTTAATGAGAAATGGCAAATAACACATATATATANATATATATAAATATATATAATAATTACGGATAGCTTTTTATAATAATCATTTTTACAGTAATGTAAACAAATAAAATAATTTTAAAATTCTACGTCTTTCCTATTGTTGAGCTCCTTAATTTTTGTTAATCATTTTAATTAAGACCTCTTAAATATAAACATTCATCTTATTATCAGTATTCAAAAATTAAGATAATTTTTAGTAAAAAGATATTAAGGAAGATAAGGTACACTTAATAATGAAAGTGTTATTAAAAAAGATAATTTTTCTATCTTTATGTTATCATAATGGAAGTGATTAATCATACGTATATGCACATGTATTAATTAATTCATGTATTGAAAAAAAAAATCCATGGAAATAAGATAAGAACTTCTTAACATTTTAAATAAAATCATATTTTAATAAGGCTAATACATATTAAATAAAAACTCAATACTTTATTAATAACTAATTAAAGTAATATAATTATTCAATATATTTCTACATATAATGCCTTACTTTCATATTAATCTTAGTTAATGATACAGCTGAAAAAGTTATTACAAGGGTTTTTTTTATCATATATGTCTGTTTATTAAAAATTATTAGAACTTAAAAAATAATGATATTTTATTAAAATAACAAAATTAGTTGTAATATTCAATATTTATCCTTTTTATATATACATATATTGCTACCATAACTTTTAAACATTTCATTAAATGAACATTTTTACAAAATAAAGATTTAATGATAAAATAAATGAAGCAAATTTAATGAAAAATCTCATTAAGATCATTTAAGTGCTATCAAAAAGGTAATTACTGTAAGATAATGAAATTTATTAAAATAATTAATGTATAAAATATACGAGTTATTAAAATAGTCTATGCTTAATATAAGGAACGTAATTGTAGGTAAGTTTATGATTTAAATATTAAATGAAATTAACATTCAAATTATCCACTTATGATAGGTTATTGGATAATATTAAAGAAAATAATATATACAACATTAAGAATAGAAATTTAGAAGTCGTAGATAATTATATCTGTGTTCATAAATTACAGTTTTCTTTTAATAACCGAAAAAAAAATAAACTAATGACTTTCAAAATAACTGATTAATGTTTGTTCCTTCAAAATTGAAAGCTAATAAATATAAAATGCATTATCTGATTGAATGTTAATTTTTATAGAACATCTCTCTTCTTTATATATATTGTCATGGGTATAATTAATGTATTTTAAAAGTACTGAAATAATAAAAAAAACGTTGCATTCATTAAAAGTAACAAAAAAAATCACAATTGTTTTTAAAATAACATTCCATTTCAATAAATAAATCACAAAAAGCTATTAGGTAGAGTTTTTGAAATGACAAAAAAATCATTCTTCAATTCACATAACAACCCATATCACGACATATTTTATACTTCTCAATGACGGCTTCTGTTAAGAAAATAAGCATATATGTATATATATATATTCTCTCTATTTTTCCCTCCCATTTTTAAATAAAGAAAGCTAATTAAAATCTCTACAGATAATGGAGATTTTATATTATAATATTTTTAAAAAATATTTTAACATGCTTTTACTTAATTTTTAAAAACTTGATTTGTTGAAAGATTAGAAAAATAAGATTTAATTGGTAGATTGTAAATGTTTAGAATTTGATTAAAAACATTTAATGAGAATAATGTAAGTGGAAACATTTTTGAAACTTTATCTTAATGTAAAAATATAATATCCTTATCATTTGATATATATTAAAAATTAAAAAAAAATATATATATATATATATTTTCTTTGTATATTTTAGTTATGAGATATATAACATCTTTGGTAAAAAGCTTTAAAATTACTAATGGCTGATATGTAATAAAAATATATCTGTAGGTGGAAAGTAAAAAATTGTAATATTGTTTCAGGGAAAGAAAAATAGGAAAGTGGATGAAATGTGGTAAAAGTGATTTTAATACTTAGGAATGCTTTAAAATATGGAGGTTTATGTTGGCCAAAAAAATAAAGCTAATTCTTCAAAATTTTTAGAGTATTAAAAGAAAAAATCTAAACATTTAAATAAATGCACTATACTTAATGGTATTTAGTTAATGGCCTGACACAAAAGCTATCATTTTAAATAATATTGAATGGGAAAAGTTAACAATATGAGGATGGTATTGTTAATTATTTGAAAAAATATAACAAAATGGTATTTATTGTTTAAAGATGGTTGTGATGAGAACATGTATGAAAATAAATACATATAAATATACATTATATTATGATTATGACCAAAAAATCAAAGGATAATAGTTTTCGTAGAGTGAGAAAGAAAGGTTATCAAACGTTAATAAACATTTAATGCCCCTTAAGTTGTAAGGAAATTGTCAATTTCTTAGTGTTTAAATAGTAGGTAATTAAAAATTAAATATTTTTTTGACAAAAGATGACGATCTGAGAATGTTAACATTTGATCTAATTGAAAAGTCAATAAATATCTTAACATATACTTTAATAACAATACTTTTTTGATAAACAAATCATAAAAGTAGTAAAAGCAACACAAAAGCAATTAAGCAGTTTAATTTTTTAATCTTAGAATAAACTAAAAGCAGTATATTTTTACACCTGGATTAATAAAAGGAAAGAAAAAGTATAAGAAAGTTTCATAAATATATTTATAGTTACATTCATATGTATATATACATGTATTTATGTATTAGAAAATATAGCAATAGAAAAAATAATAATAAATATATTTTATTTAAAGCATACATCAACAAACTTTATATGACTCTTTTAGCCAAATAACATAGAGAGAGTAAAAAACAGAAAGTAAGATGATAAACCTAAAAATGGGCATTGTTTGGGAAAAAAGATGGAACAGGAAAGAAATTAATAATGAAATATGAAATTTAAAAGCACTTTTCCCAAAGACAGACAATATCCTTCTATTACCACATAAAACACTTTTGAGCACTTCAAAAAGGTTTCTCATACATTATCATAAAATAACTAATATAATAGCCTATCCATCTACAAACATCTTTTTCCTAAAAATTGTAAAAGCATAATAGAAAATCTTAAAAAGATGAAAAGAGTACTATTTAAAGTTATATTTTTTCTTATAAATAATTATTTTTTTATCCTTATATTATATAGTAGCTTTCATTGTTTATGGTTAATATTAACAAGGAAAAAAAAANAAAAAAAAATATCATTATATATGAATTGAGGACTATTTTATATGTATGATAGAAGGTGAAAAATGAAATATAATAAATTATAAAAATTTTTATCAATCATAAAAATAAAATATGTTGTTACTTTTTTAATTTATGCAATGGTATTTTTAAAATGTAATCGCCAAACATCAAAATATAATATAACAGTTGTCTATTTAATGATTAAAATATTTCAAAATTGTATGTTCTTTTATTGAGATCAGGATTATATGTTTAATATATATGTATATGTGTTATTTTTAAAAAAAAAATATAGTTGTAATGTTGTGACTGGGAAAGAAAATTATTTTTTTCAAAGAACTTTTTAATATTGATGGTTATAAAGATTCACTTTATAAATGAAGTAAAGAGGATTCTATATGCATAATATTTTGTTACTGATCATGAATAAAACGTAAAAAAGTCGGGGATTGTTTAATATTTGCCTTTATTAATCTTGAAAAGTCCCGTGGATGTACGATTATGGAAAAGTGTGAATTTTTAGGAAGCTTGTCAATTCTACGATACAGATGATCGTCGGTTGTAGCAAATATATTAGTAGGCTTATCATTCAACTCTGTGATTACGGGAGAGGATGAGTCTATTGTTGTACTTTCATAAGTTATGCCTTGTTTTGAATTAATATTATTACCACATGATACATCCTCTGTTTTTTCTATTGATTCCTTATTATCATTTGTTATTACATTTTTTTTTCTTTTAATAATTAAGCTTAACAACTGTTCAGGTGTTGATTTAGCAACTTTTTTTATAAAAAACACCTTACCAAATGGTATTGAACGTATTCGTAATGATACAGCATTCCCGGATAAATCATGTTGACATAAAATATTATTAAAATGTTCCAAATCTTTTATAGATGTATTATCACATTCTATAATTTCATCACCAACATGTAACAATCCAACTAATTTTGGATGCATTGCGGTTGTCCACCCACCTACAAAAACTCTTCCTGAAATTTCAACAAATACAATATGTTCAGCTAAAACTGTATATACAAGTGATAAATTTCTTATTCGATGTTCATTTAATAAATCAGCTGACTCAATAGGTAAAGTATCATAAATCGCATCTGAAGTGTTTAATGATTGCGGCACATTTAATAATACAGGTAGCTGATCATAAAAATCAGTTGAGTGTACCTCATTTAAATTTGTTCTATATTTAGACGTTTTTAAAGGCAATAAATTGTTAAGAGTCATAGAAGCAATACTATCAGCCAAGGAGGAACATGTTTCATTATCTGATGAGGTCGTTGATGCTGTTGATCTCTTAAAAGGTTTATATAATTTGTCATATATAAGATTTGATGTAGAACTATTTGATTCAGGACTTGATACATTTAAAACATCATAATACTTCTCCTTTATAATATTCTTAGCAGGAGAAGAATGGGATGATGTTTGATTAAATAATGTATCATCACAACTCCTTGGTGGTAATGTTGGAATTGTTTGTTCCTGTGTTTTAGATGGAGGATTCTTGGGACGAATCCCAAATCGATATCCTTGAATTTTTCTCGTGGTTGAATCTGATAAAGGATGAAGTGTATTTTTAGAATTTGGAATTAAAGTGTTAACAGAATCATGTAAAGAATTAATAACTGAATATGTTGGAGATGAAGAAGAACATGTAGATGGTGCTGTGGAAGGGCGTAATGTTGTAGATTGAGAACCTTCTACTTCCGGAATATTATCTAATAAATAATTTTTAGGTATTAGTTTAATTTAACAAAATAAAAAAACCTACAAATTGAATCACGTTTCGCATTAGTAGTTTCTTCAATCTTTTTCAATTCTTCATTATTATCATTCTCACATTTCCTTAAGGCATCTTCATTATTAGATAAGGATGATTCAATTAAAGCTCTTTTACTATTCTCTTCACTATTATTTAATTCTTTATTAAAAGATATTAAATTTTTCATTGAATTTTGAGAGCAAGAGAAGGTATGGGCATTATCTTCATTTGATTGAGTTGTCACTAAATTTTCGTCACCGCTTCCACTAATATCATTGGTCTCCATATCATCTTTAGGCAGCTCATTCTCTGGCATCATTGTATATATATTTTCTACGTTTTGTGGTAAACAATTTAATGATAATAAAGTTTCCCTCATCAATTCAATCCAGATACTACATTCATCTCTGTAATATATGAAAATTTAAGTTTAAATTCATTGGTTAAATAGAAATATAACTTTCTAATAAATTGCCTACTACCAATATATTATGACATACACACACTTACAAGGATAATGATACTAATTCTAACGGCTCCCGTTGTGGGTCATCAAAACCAATCCTGAAAGCTCTATCTTCACCGATAGGTTGGGATATATATGAAACATTTAGTAAGTCTGCAACTTGTGCTGGTTTATGGTTTTCAACAGCTAAACTAGATGGATACCATTCAAGAAGTGGAATCTTATCATCATGTTTACAAAGTACAACCCAACAATTTTCTTTTTCATAAAATATTTTCTATAAAACAGAAAAATTTTATTTAAAATAAGTTTTTTTTTTATGCCTAAAA
Source organism: Parastrongyloides trichosuri (assembly GCA_000941615.1). NCBI lineage: Eukaryota > Metazoa > Nematoda > Chromadorea > Rhabditida > Strongyloididae > Parastrongyloides > Parastrongyloides trichosuri. The sequence goes on along the minus strand of LM523159.1, from coordinate 369,523 downwards.
AATTTATATTACAAACCTTCTTTTTAAACATTAAGGCTCCTTTATATTTAATTATCTTTGTCTGTAAACAACCTTCTTTAATTATGTGACGTGAAGGCATTTTCCATCCAAAAAAGTTTTTTTTTTCCTTTTTCTAAAAAGTAATATTTTAAAAAATTAAGAGAACTAATAAAGATAAAAGAAAAATGATAATATAATTTAACTTATTTATTACAAATTGAATTTTAATGAAACAAAATTTCTACTTGTACTATTTATAAAAAAAACCTCGCATATTAAGATATACATATTAAATAAATAATAGAATATATATAGTTAAATTTTTGAGTATATTTATGCAACAACAGACATCTCTTAAAGAATTATCACCAAAAGAGTATGAAAAAGTAGTAAACAAATAATAAAAAGGCATTATCAAGAAATGTAGGGTTTTTAAAGTAAAAGTGTATATCAATTTCCGGCAAAGTCCCAATTTAAACGTTTAAAAGGTTAAGATAAGGACAAAATAAATTAGAGAAAATGCATAGGTATTAAAACGTATGATAAAATCAGTTTAACTTTATTATAATATAGCAATAATTATAGGGTTATTTTGACATTAAATTACTTTGTATAATCGTTATCTAGATAAAAAGAACAAATTGTATATAAATGTTTATTAGATTACTAGGAAATATGATATGTAGTTTTAAAAGATATTTATATATTGAAATAAAAACACAACTTATTAAAGTACAAATTATTTCNTTTTTTTTTATATTAAGTTTCTATTTAATATCAAAATGTTTATATTCTCTAATAAAAGGAGAATCATAGAAAGGTTGGATCATATTTATTTGATCAAATTGATTGGTACTCACTTATATATTTACATAAAACAATTGATCATTATCTCAGCTTACCTACTCTTTCAACCCTAACCCTCTATAACCCCTGATAAAGCTGACTAATTGAAAGTAAGACAAAAATAACTGTTTAAATAAAGTAGTTTTTCTTTATGTTTAAGCAAATGAGAAGTAAAATGAAAAGAATTTGAAGTTATGAAGGTTATAAAGAAATGAATATATAGATATCTATTTGGGTATAAGAAATAGAAAACACTTTTAAGAAGATTGAATGTATTAGTTGTCGTAAAGAATTAAACTAAATAAAAATTTACAAACGTATTAATATTAATAGTAAATTTTGAATATTCTAATATTTTCGATTGTTTAAAATATATAAATATTCATCTCGAAATATCAAAATTATATTTTTGTTAAGAAATCGCTAAAATATATATATATATAAAAATTTAATAAACAATAGTGAGCAAATATCGTTTCTATACATTTACAAATAATAAAAACCTTTACCCATAAAAATAATTATAAGCAAATTAAAAGGAGATAGAGATGTAATAATACAAAATTAAAAAAGGAATCTTTAAGAAGAAATAATGAAAATAACCTAAAAATAAGAGTATGAATTAAAACATTAAAATATTTTAATTTTAAAATTACTTTTAGAAATAAAAGTTAACGATTGAAATATATAAATAAACAAATATAATACAATATATAACATTTTTCATCCCAATAAGTATGTTAAATGGCTTTAAATTAAGTAATAACATCAAAAATTGACATAGTATTGATGATGAATCATCAATTATAGAAGCTGTTGTACTAAAATAAAATATATTCACTCCATGTTTTATTGTACTAACTAAAAATATTCAAACAAATCAATCTATGGTAAAAAGAAAGTTATAATAATTTAATCTTTTTATTATATGTATTGCTATCTATCTTTTGGTCTATACAATTATATACATATATATATTTATATTATGATCCACATTATTTGGAAAAGTGTAAATAAAAGATGGTGATTTTTTTTNTTTTTTTTCCTTCATTTACATTTTATACGAATCATCATTATTATAAAATAATGTTCCTTTTATAACCCAATCAAGCATTTGTCTATTTATTTTTTTAGTAGTATTACACAATTTGATATTTTATTTAACTTGTCAATGATACATATATTTTTAATAATCCTCTTTACTAGAAAGTATAGATTACAACTTTGCAAGAATATATAACTTTTAAAAAATTTAAGCATTAAAATAGACCTTTTTGTGCTTCTACACGTCCCATCAAATTCAACTACTAATAGATAACAACAATAGAAACTTTGTATATCATTAAGCTTTATCAACAATAATATAATCAAAAATGATTATTATACATATATCATACTTTCAATTCTTCTAAATTATTTTTCTTGTTATTTCTATTGATATAAAAGTTAAACAACCAAGTAATAATGATAAAAAATTTTAATACTGTTAGATGGTTAATAAAAAATATATATATTCAAGAGTCTTGTTTAACAATATTTTATTTGAAATAAAAATTATCTATCTATATATACAACAATTATACATATATATATATATATTGTAACTCATCTAAACAAAATACCCCCCTCACTTATAAAATTCTTTTTCAACTACCTATTATTTATTTATTTTTTTCATATACAACTAAATTTTTTCATTTACTACAACCATATAATATAATTACATAATTTTTGGTTGCCTGCTTTATAAGAAAATCAAAACAGTCATCTCTTTTATATCTATATATTTGTTTAATCTATTTGATTTCTAAAATAAATTGTTAAGTAAAATAATTTAAAATAATATATATTTTATGTATAAACATGTTTTATAGTTGCTGTAAGATGAATAAAAGTACCATTATAAGCACATGAAATTTTGAGTGGATGACAAGGTAAATTAGAAGAGGTTTATTACTTTGTATTTTTAAATTTATATAATAATAGATACAACAAATTAGTTTAAGGATAAAATGTTACATCTAATATTAAAAATTTATTGTATATATATATATCTTAGAAATATATACATATACGTAATATACATACATTATTTTGTATAACAATTTTATATAAATATTATTAGTACTCTCTTTTTTATGTTCATCATCTTCGATCAGAGTATGGTTAAGAAAAGACATGACTTAATTTTTTTTTCCTTTTTTATATTAATTTCTACAAAACTCTATCCATTTCTTCAAGGATATTTTAAAATCAAATTTTTATACAAAACATTTATTCATCTTTCTTTTATAATTCAAAAACTAATTTTATCTTTTACCTATTAATTTTAAAAGTGTGTAGAAAAATGAATCAAAAAAATTGCCATTGTAAAAATATATATCTTTCCGTACTTTTTTCAACACAACTAAATTTATTACTTTAAGCTCCATTTAATTTATTTACGTTACATTAAGCTATTCATTCAAAATTTTAATAGTACAAAAAAANAAAAAAATGTAATATATTTCAGTTTAAGAGTAGTATTATAATAATTATAACCTTAATATATTAAAGTAAACTGTTATTCTTAACGCTTTTTAAGTTTAACTTCTTTCTTTAGTTGATATGAAGATGGTACTTTATATGGTATTAAAAAGTATAACAAATAGTTAGAAACGTTTATACCAATTATATACAACCCAACTTCACAGCTGTTATTGGTTTGTAAATAATACTATTATTTATTTAAACTTTCAATTAATAGAGTCCTTTTTTATTTATTCAAAAACACCCTATCACTTTTTTTTCAGTTTTTTCTTCTTCTATAGTACATATATATTTCTCATATATGGGTATGTTTCTATAGTTACGAATGAATTAAACATTTTTTCTATCTTTATAATAAAATTAAAATGTAAATTCAAAATTTATTATGTTATTTTTATTCATTTTTCAATTCTTCTCCTCTCCCACACACATAATAACATCATCATTCTCACTTGATCAGACAATCAACTTTCTATTTGTCAAAAATTCAATCCTGTTCACTCATTTGTCTTTATTATTATAATATATTTTTATATATATATTACATAAACACTTTTAAAAATAAAAATTTTCGTTATTAATGTTACAAGTATTCTTGATTATATCAGCCACATGACAAAAATACCATTTATACAAAACCAATGAATCATCAATTTTATTATATAAAACATTATTTTATATAAAGACAAAAGCCATCAATACCTAACACATATTTAGATGATAACTCTTTCCAATAAAAATATATTTCTTACCACCCAATCATTCTTTCTCTTCATTTTAACTTTTTTTTTTTTTTAATTTATCTTACATAATATTCATCTTTTCTCTCATTAAAATAATTTTTTTTTGTAATTTTTGTTGTAATAAATACAAAAAATTATATATATTGCAAAATTTAAATCATCAATCCCATTTTCTTCACTCTCTTCAACAACTCTTCTCTCTCTTTAACACCATCACATTTCCTCTCTTCATATACATATATATATATTGTATCAAAAAAATTAATACATATTAAAATATTTATATAATTTTTCTATTATTTTGATTCCAGCTTAATTGATAAAAAAAAAATTTTATACTTAAAGTATGTAACTATTTTAATAATGTATTAAATATTTTTTTAGTAAAATTAAAATAGATTAAAAATGTATCATTTCTTATTATATTTTTTTCCCTTTAAATTACTGAGATTATTACAATTTTCATTACATTTTACACAATTTTCTTTTTTATGATTTTTCTTTTATATAATCTTACTTCCGTTATAACATTCTCAACTTTAATAATAACAATAATTTTTTGTTCGTTCTTAAAATATATATATATATATGTATATACTTTTCCTAATGGCGTCACACACACCACAAAAGTGTAATATTTGTGATATTTATATGAACACCTTAGTGATGTTTATTGATATTATTATTATTATTGTGCACCAGATGTTACTGTGTGTGTAATAAGGAGAAGATAAGCAATAAAGAATTAGGAGAATATCATTATTGAATTATACTTTTACTATATTTTATATATTCCTCTTAGAGGAGAGTTTTAACGTGTATCTTTTTAAAATCTTAATCCATCCATCTTCAAATTACTAATTCTCATTAGATTTTAATACATCTCCCTAATAATATGTATTCATCTCTCAAATTATAATGATATTAAAAAAAATGATTGGAATTTTTTATTTTATACTTTTTTTCATCCAAATTATATATACATCCTCATTCTTTTGTTATCATCTTTTTTCATTTTAACCTATGAATAGATTCTCCATACATAAGATCATAAGAATGACATGTGTTGAAGTTTTATTAATTCAAATAATGGTATTTATTTGTTTTTTTATTATACATTTTTCATATACATATTATGCATATGTATTTATATAGAATCACTTTTTATAATATACCATTGATAAGAATATTTTTCCAATATTATATTAATAAAGAGTTTTTATATCATTTTTCCTTATCAATTGTGATATCGAAAAAGTCATTATGTTATGGTATTGTAATAATCTATAATATTTTTAATATAAAATGTCAAAAACTACTCACAAAATCATCAATTTTATTATATTAATATTTTATTTTTTAATTCTCTCTCTATCAAGTTTAACTTTTTGTGATGACACATTTCTCTCCTGTTATAATTTTTACCGTTAAACAATTACATACTTCAAAATTATTTTATTTAAAATAATACATTTATATATAAATTATTATATAAAACAAAGGATAATCAAATACAATTTATTTGTATGGTTTATAACATCAAGAGTAAAGATGAGATTAATATATTGTGTCTGAAGAGATATTTTAGGTAGTAATCTATTTATATTAAACGTGATATAATTTTAAGATTATCTTTATATTAATATCTTTAATATTAATACTATCACTTCTTTGAAAGATAAATTATAAACATTTAAATTATTAGACAAATTGTATTACTAATTAATAATTTATAAAAAAAAATTTTGTTCTCTTTAACGTAGTTTAATATCTCTATGTAAGTAATACCATATTATCGACTTTTACTTTTATATATGTGTTCCAACATCATTTTATGTATATAAATGCAATATTTTTATGTTTATATAATATCTATAAAATTTTTTGGAAAAGAACTAAGAAGCATAGTTAGATATAAAATATATATACATATGTAGTTTTTAAAGGCTTCAAAATAATTTTCTATTTTTCATATAAATATACATAAGAGGAGTATAAAAATTTTTGTTATTATAATATATACAAGAAGTATATATATATTTATGGAGAAAAAAAACTTTTTTCATTTTTAAAATTTTTGTTCTTTCCATCACAATATATGTGTATTCCCTTTGTTTTAGTTAAATATTATCAGTAAGGTCTTTAAAAGTTTCTCTCAATCTTAATATTATATATAACAACTTTCTTTTTTTTCAATCAAATAAAAAGTAAAAAGTTTAAGTATGATTAATTTAAACAAAAACGACCTTTTACTCCATGTATTATATTTTTGTGTTAATCAGTTCCATTTAATAAAACTCTACTTATATTTATTATATCTATTTTATATGGTTGAGAAGTTATGTCTTCTCTTTCTTTATCAAATTTTAAGAAGATACGTTGTTTGTATTGAAGAAAAGTTTAGCTATATATTGTAGTAGAAATTACTTTTCATTTAACTATCATTATTTAATATTAAAACTCAAAAAGTTATAACAACAAAATGTCATCGTTTTTCTTCTCTTATCAATAAAATATTCCCGTTACCCATATATAAAGGTTCATGTGTATATCAAATAAGTTCTCATTTAATAATAACTCTACTTTTTTTTATTAACCATCGAGAGTATTAAATTATTCCTAAATATTATATAATATTGAATATTAATATTATTTAAAAATACCAAAAAAAAAGAAAGAAGTCATTCTAATTGAAAATATATTTTATTATCCTCAAAAAAACTTACACTTTATCTTATCATTTATATAAAAATAATATTTCCTCTTCCTTTAAACATTAATATGTTACATATATATTTTTCTTGATTTAATACTTCTAAGTTACATTTATAATGATTTAACTTGACAAATGGTTAATACTATTTATTTTTATCATTTATAATGACAAAATTTTTTTTTAAAAACCTTATTCTTTTTCAAAAAGATTTTTTATCTATTTATTTATATATATTGAGGAGAAGGGTTAAATTTTGATTTTATTATATATATTTTTAAGAAATATATAAATAATATAATACATTCTTACTACTTTTAGGCCTATTCTTAAAAAGCGCAAAGCAAGTAAATACTATAAGTTGATAACAAGCTACAATATTTATATATATATATATATTTAAATATATATTTTTCAACTTGTACCTTAATAATAAATTTAAAAATAATAAATAAAAAAAGAAATAAAAAATAAAAAGGTACCAAAAAAAAAAGAAGTAAAGATGGATCGAATTAAAGATAGTATGAATAATAGTGTACAAAAAATAAGGAATTTGGCAGGACCTAAAGTATCACAAACTTCGGCAGTAAATGGTTCTACACCGTAAGTTTTATATTGTCAAATTTTTATATAAAAATATCCATATTTACAATATTTAAAATATTTAAACTATTTTATCTTCTTCCATGATAAAACTTTTCAATGGGAAGGAATTTTTAAATGATCAAAAAAGGTATATTTTGGGGATAAAAAATTTTATTATCTCGTTGTCGGTTCTGTCCGATGTCTGTTCATAAACTAGTTAATTACTTTGAAGAAATATATTTAAAAGTTTGATTAATTATTCTATTATAATTTTATTGTATATATTTATGTTCACTATTTCATTAACATTTAATGGATATGAAAATATATAATATTTTTAGCTATATTAAATATAAAAGGAGATAATCATTATGTTATTTTTAATTATACGTATATAAATTAGAAATGTAATAAATAAAATAATAGGCATACTTTTCGTTTTAAATTGATTTTTATTATCAATATTGAGAACATAATTATTATCTTATATACATGAAGGTCTAAATTAAAAGAAAAAAATTTTTTTTTTATTAAATATATATACATATAATTCCATTAGTTTTGTTGAATATCAAGAATGATTTAAGGTCGAAGATATTATATATATATATATACATAAATTGGATGAGTGATATCATATTATAATCTTTTTTTATTTGAAAAATACCTTTGATAGTGATAAATTATCCTATCGAGAAGGAAAATGATGATAATATAAGCTTTTGATGATAAAAGGTTAACAATAATGATGACTATAAAATGTTTTTATCTTCTTTTTAATAAAACAAACTTTATTTTTTAGTTAGAGTTATCTATTGATATTATTCTTTTTTAACCATTAGATATAATATTATCTTTTAATTAGTCAAAATGGGTATACAAGAGGGTTTTTCTTATTTGTCTAGAAAAATTTTACGTAAAAGTACTAGAAGTTATACATTCTATCCATCGTAAGTAATAAAATTTCTATAAAAATGTTCAATTTTGATAAAAAATTATCTTGATAAATAAAATAATTAATTTTTAATATTACTTTATTTTTAGTGCATTCAATAAAAAAGAATTTCTTTTAACAAATTCTTCCTTAGATATACATAACACCAGAATTGGAGATTCATTAAAATCTATTCGTGATGCAATGACTAAAACAATAAAAAGTAATGTTAAAGAGGATAATCAGGAAAAGAAAAAGGTATATCATATTAAATATAAGTTTAATTTTATTGTTTTTTTAGAAAAAGTTAGATTTATATCAACTTGCACAACAATTTTTCTCTGAAGCTTTATTTGTTCAACAACATAGTATAGGATTAGAAAAAATATTTAGAGAAGCTGGAAGTAGTTACAGAGATATTGTTGATAATCAAGTTTCCATGGATAGTTATGTGGATGAGAATATTATTGAAAAACTAACTAAAAATATGGAAATAGGAAAAGAGATTATTAAAAATCAAAATGATTTAAAGAAGGCTGTTAGTAGCCGTGATAGTATTGAAAAAAAAATGAAGACAGTTAATGATGAAGCTAAAGCTATTGAGTATCAAACAGATTTTGATTCTTTAGTCAATAAAGTTGATTCATTGAGAGAATCAACACTAGCACTTATGTATACATTAAAAAGTCGTGAATATCAAAATGCCATGTTAATACGGGATTTTATGCAACAACATTTAGATTTTTATGAAAGTTCAGCCAAAATTTTAAAAAGTCGTATTGAGGCAGTTGATAGAGATATAGCAGATTTTATAAGACAACCAATATTTGGTGTAGATATTGAAGAACATTGCCGTAAGGAAGGAAGAAAAATTGCTGCACCAATACAAATATGTGCGGAAGTATTATCAGAAGTTGGAATGAAAGAACAAGGATTATTTAGAGTTCCGGGAAATCAAAATAAAGTTAAACGTCTTCGTGCAGCATTAGATGCAGGTGCGGAAAAGGAGATAGATGATTTTATAAATGATCCACATACAATATGTGCTGTATTAAAATTATATTTACGTGAACTTCCATCAAAATTATTTCCAAAAAATATGAATGGTGGTTATACAAAGGCTGTTGAAATGATTAACGAAGGAAAGGATGAACAATTAAAGTTTATTTATTATTTGTTAAACCAGATGCCTGAAGTTAATAGAGATAATATTGCTTATTTAATGAAATTTTTAAGAAACGTTACAGAGTTTGAGAAGGTCGTTAATATGAATGCTTCTAATTTGGCTTTAATGTTGTCGCCGAACTTGTTTGAAGAAAATTGTACTGACAAAAATTATAATCCAAATGTTGGAGCAAAATTCTGTGAACTATTAATAATACATGCAAATGTCTTATTTACTAATTACGATTTTGATTATAGTCGTCGGAAGGTAACTAAAACAAAAGCCTTTGGAGGACATTATGGTGGTTCCGTTGCATCATTTGACAGCGAGTATGCATTTACAGATAGTAGAATGTCAAGCGGTAATGGTAATCATAATGATCGCAATTCTAATAATTATTCAATTTTCAAAGAAAATAAATCAAAAAAAGGACCTATATTTTGTGAGTATGACGATGGTACTGATAACAATTCTGGTAGAATATCTCAAGGTAGCAGTATTTGTTCTCTTTCAATTGACAATACATCTATTCCGAATAATCGTTATCAATTAGAAAAACCATCTAGACCACCGTTCCCACCTCCGCAGAGACATTTTAAGAATAGCAGCAGCGATAGTGATAGAATAACATTCTCAACCTCAACTACAGAAACTGCATCACCGCAGTTGTCACAAAAATCTAACTTTTCTAAACATGATCCCAAGAATAATGTACCTGAAGTATATGAAAGTTATGCTAATTCATATCCTCAAAGTCCACCATTATCATCACGTGTTGATTCAATATCTTCTATTATTTCAGGTGATGATGGATTTAATACATCTAAAGGAGAATCATTGCCTGAAGGAGCTGTTTTTTTACCGACAAATTTAATACAAGTAAATAATTCGCAGGAAAATAGTCATACACAACAGTACTCAAATATCTATCCATCATTAAATGTAATAAATTCTCAAGCAGGAAGCCTTTTAATTAATACCGGAGAACCAGTAAAGCCAATGATTAGTCCTAAACCGAGGAAGGCACCTTCACCACCACAGCAAAAGGAAGCAGAAAGTGCTAAAAGACTAAGCGAGGTTACTGTTACTAAACTTTAAAAAAAAATATGCCTAACCTTCGTAGCAAATATTTTGCTTTATTTTTTTTTAATGTTTGCTCCATTTAATAATACAATGTCTTATAATTTTCTCAGTGTATATAATATTGTAATTTTTAAAAACATAATTTATTCCTTCTATATACATAATTTTACCCGCTTTGCCAAAAAACCTAACTAACAAAATAATTATTTCGCAAATTTTTTACTTTTTAACACTTTTCGATATTCAATCAAGTCATATGTTTAAATTTTGCAATGTCTATATAACAACCACCTAAATGTCCTTCGAACGGTGTATAGTATAGGAAAGGTCTGGTAACGAAAGAAATACATATATATATATATTGATACAGTTACATACACACTTTGACAAAAATTCATTAATAACAAAATATTTATTAACTCTAATTCATTTCTTTTTGAAGCTTTTACTTAAGCTATGTAAAATATTAAACGTGTCTCTCAGTTGAATATAAAATATTTGAACAAAATTTTATTTAGTAACTATATATACATTTCTTCGATTATCAATTCTTTGTGGATGCGTTCAAATTTCCTACTATTTTATTGAAAGTCTCCTCATGCGGAGACTTTACCTTCTACGAGATCCACATAGATTGAAAATCAAGAGTGTTTCTACAAAGTTAATATTAATCTAATAATTGGTTGTTCATATATATTATTAACCTTCAAGCAGAGCCATCAAAATTATGATACTATTGTAATTTTATAAAGTTACTCAAAAAAAAAACGAAAAAAAAACTCTATATTAACCTATTCTTTCCCTGTGCTTGAATATATTGATACACTACTATTACTGAATCATTTATTTAATTTGATTTAAATATTTTTATAATTTGTTGTGACATCATAAAAATAATCATAATTCTTTTTTTTGTAACAAAAAATATTACTTTAATTTTAAATCATTCTTCAGTTAATTAATAAATAATGACAATTTAAAATTAATGCCTTCTTGCTTAATCCTTTTGTTTTAAAATAAAATAAGAAAAAATAAAAATAGATTTTAACGCCTTTCTTTTAGAGATTAATCATATAATATAATGTATTATGGAAATAAAGAGGAAGAAATTTTAAAGTGATTCAATAGAAATATGCAATTTTTTTGTTAAAGAATTTATATAAGTCATTGCAAACGATATTTGAATCATCCTTGTTCTTGGAGTTATACTTTTTAAATATAAATGTATGATAAAATAAAATAAATATATATATATATAATATTATTGTAACAGGGTATGATGACGTTTTTATATTTATAAATAATATTTAAAAAATGTTGTTATTAAGTATTGAATGTTATAAAAAATTTAAAGAATGAAAAAAAACAAATTTCAAAATGTTTATCTTAAATAACTATTGTTTGGAAAAAGTTTTCTATCAATAATTAAAAAGTCGTTTATATTTATTTTGATATGAGTAATGTCAATTATTTTATCGAAATTGTAATTAAGGGAGGAGATGTCCAGTAGAAAGTTAAAATAAAAGTGTATATTATTAAGGTATTTGATCAGAAACCTTGAGTATTTTTCACTTCTCATTTTGTCTTTGTTTTAAATGATAGCACCTACTTGAAGTTCCTGTCAAAATGTTCTTATAAGTGATGACTTCTCATAAATGTAAATAGTAAAAAGATAAAGTTCTGACAAATATTTTAATTGTTTAAAGCATATGTCTGTTTTATACATTTAATAATATGTATAATAAAACATTTATCTTTATTATTATTTTTCTTTTTATTCTAATATTTTTTTTTTCAATAAATCTTCTTAATTTTTTACAGATAAGTTATTATATTTGCAAACAAATCATTTATCATGATGATAAATTATATTAATGTAAATCACTTATTATCAGTTTAAAGACCGCAAATCAATTTTTATATGTTCAAAATTTAATTACCTATTTGTGTGCCATTAAATACTAAAGATAATGAAATTCCGTTCGAAAATTATTATTTCTTTACAACTATATAACATATCACAAACATTCTTTCTCAATAAAATACATATATAAGAAACCTCCCACTCTAGAATAATAAACTTTTGAGTTAAAATATCCAATATTACACTGATCTAAGCTAATTTATATAGCTTATAAACTGATAATGCCGACAAAATAACATATAGTTGTAGCTTCCTATTCTCTCTTCTTGTCAATCATCTCAAGGAGGAGATTTATTAATATCTTTAACAATATACAATTATATATATTCATATGAATGTATTCATTAGTTTCATCGGCATCAATTTCCTATCTCCATATCTTTTTGAAGACAATATTATTTATATAATAGTTAAAATTTTCCTCATATATTATATAATTATTCATTAATATTTACTCTATATGTGAGAATATTCCTTACCATTGTAATGATATCATTTTCATTTTACTTACTATAAAATATGTATTATCTCTTTTTTCAAAATCGTGCTTCTTTTATAATCATTTATTTAATCATTATCAAGTTTAATCGTAAACTATAGAGGTGTTATGTTACAATTGAAACTCTTCAACACTACATTCTATTTTAATAAACTTTAAATATAATAATAATAAAAATAACAATAATCTAAAAACATATAATTACTAACTTATTAAAAGTAACAATCTTAAATATGTGTAATTTTGTTTAAGGATAAAAATTGGTTTAATCATAAATATTTATCATTTGAAAGAAACAAAAATTAATGTTATACTTATCATTTATTGCATGTAATCTAATGAAGCTTTAAAATATATCTTTTTTAAACAATTATTTAATTATATATATTTCAAGACTTTTAATATTATATTTATTTCTATAAGATATACAAATATATATACAAATACAATCTTAAGACTATGTAAATTTTAACAAGTGATCTCGTTTTTGAAGTACAAAACATAGACTATATCATTACTTGATTTTTCTCTTTATTAAAGTATATATCTTATTCATCCATTAGTCTATAAAACAATTTATAACATATTTTAATTCTAAATTTTTAAGTAGCTAATTATATTTTTTTAATCAAAAATATGGAAGTTATGTATAATATTTTTGCTAGATATTTATTTTCACAAGAATACCCTCCTATAGCTACCAACATTAAGTTATGCCGGAGGTCAGGTATATATTAAATTTATTTTATCACTCAAAAATCTTAACATTTTATTAATTTATCTCCTTAATCACGCGCACTTTAATTTTACTTACTGTAATTAATTAATAATTTTATAGTATTTGCATATATTATAAAAATGTTCGATGGGGTTTTATGGTACCTTTTGCAATGGGGATTCCTTATTGCTTTGGGGTATTTTGGCTTTTGTACATTAGCAAATATTACAGCAGATGATGATGTACCAACATCAACAAGTAATAGCGGAAGTCATAAGCCTTATGAAGAGTCGGTGAAAGTTGATGATAATACTCTTAGAGATACCACAATAAGTTATGATTCAACTGTAATTGATAATTTAAAACATTTTAATAATTTTAATTTACAATCATCTTCTGATAATGATAGATACATTAGTAATAAGACAACAATACAAAATTTTCAAGAATATATTCCATCTTCCTATAGGTATGTTTGCAAAAAAGTTGCACTTTCAAAAAAAAGTAAATATTTATAGTGCGAATGCATTAGACAATAACTGGACTAATGATTTAATAAATTGGATTTTTTATAATGTTCATCGTGTTCCAAAACCATTAGAATCTTGGATAGATGGATTAAATGAAGCAGCTAAAAAAATAAATAATCCTCAAGGAACTGAATTGATATTTGAAGGTTATGGAGATCATTCAAATATATTTGAGTCACCTTCCATAAATAATATTCGTGTTGAAAGTGGTCCTCGAGAACAATTAGTATGTTTTAAAATAATATATAATAAAAAAAAATATAATATTAAATTGTGTTTTATAGACATTAAAAGCAAATATTTATTTACCTGGAGTAATAACAAAAATTGTAACTTCTCAACGAATGAATGATAGATTAATGATGGCTAACTTTGATGCCCATATTCTTAATTTGTCTGGAGAGGTGGAGGGTCGATTAGCAAGTATTGCAAATCAACTTTTTTTTATGGGGTGCTTCAACGGAAGACCTGAATTCAAGATTGAATTAATTGAAAAAGATAATAGTTCACAAGTACGTTCTTAAAATTTTTCTAATATCTTATTATTATTTCCTTGTTCTAGGGATCAATGATGAATTGTTGTCAGATAGAGGATGCAGTAAGAAGGTGTATCGTTATGGCAGTTACAAATATAAATTTAAGTGAATTTAATGTTTCTGATAGTACAGATCAATTTCCTAGTCATATGAATACAAATATTTCTAACATGCCTGTTTATGAAGTTGTCAAAAGACTTCATAAATCTCAAGTAATTTTTTTTNTTTTTTTTATTGTTTATCATAATTTATTGATTTTAGATTCCTTCTTCTTTTGATAATAATCACGTACAAGCTAATAAACTTAGAGTAAAAGTAATTAGAGCCCAACGACTTGGAAATAATAGAAATGTTCTTCAACCATATGTAATCGTTGAAATGGATGAACCTTCAAGACGTTATAAAACAAGTCATGGAATTAATATTAGTCCATATTGGGAAGAATCATTTGATTTTACAATTACACCAGTTAGTGAAGAAATTCTTTTTGAAGTTTATGAAGGTGATCCAACATTATGTAGAAGTCATCAAGGAAATAATTTAACAATACTACCCACAAAAGAAGGTCATCAAGAAGATGATAATTCATTCTTAGGTTTAGCAATAGTAGGATTGGATGAATTAAGAAGATCTAATGAAGCTCTTCATTGTCTTCGTCTTCAGGGACGTCCATATAAAAATGATAATGTTTCTGGTACATTAACTGTTGAATTTCAATTTTACCATGATCCAACAGTTAAAGAAATTGGAGAAAATCAAGAAGAGTTTATTGCAAAAGAAAATAACACTGGAGTCACTGTTAAAGAAACAGTAACTGTTACTAAAACTCCACTTTTTCATGATTCAAATGGTAAAATTTTGATTCGTTAATAATAACATCATTTTTTAGATATGAATCAACATATAGATTTAACACCAACTCGCACAACTACATTAACTGTAAAAACTGTATCCCAACAATTAAAAGAAAAACCATTGATAAAATCGGTTCATGGATCTATGGAAAATGCTATGGATCCCGCTACAAGCAAAGCTTTAGAACATAATTTGCAACATCTTGATATTGATCAGGTTAGAAGAAGAGTAACCCAATCATCTCCAGATCAAGTTGTAGTATCTGAAATTGGTGAGTATGATATTCTTCATCAAAATCCATACGAAAATAATTCTTGTCATAAAGATAATTACAATAATTATCCAGATTCACAGCAAATAATATACTCGGCAGATACAATGTCAAGATCTCTAGGAAATAAAACAAAAGAAAAAATAAATAGAGCTGAAAGTTTAGATAATATTACTAAAAATGGAGCAGTTGAAAAGTCAAGATCATCAAGAGGTCGTGAAAAATCTGGTAACATAAAAGAGAAACGTGACAGTTCATTTTTTGGTCAATTACGTGATCGTTTAAGTGGAAGAAGAAGTAAATCAAAATTACGTGCAAAAAGTGTAGATTTTGAAAAAAATCAAGATCTTGAAGAAGCAGTATCTTTACCACCATCACGAGAACAATCTCGTACAAGACATGGAAGTGAATTTACAAGAAATTATGTAGAAACTAAATCTATTGGAAATGAATCCAACATATCTGGAGATGGTTTTCATAGTACTTCTGTTATTCTGGAATTGTCACAAGGAAATAATCTTAAAAAATATTTTCTTATTCCACAACATATTTCAACTGAACCAGCGGCTCAAAAACTATTGAAGAAAGGCAAAAAATTGCATGTATCAAATGATCATACATTTGTAGCTGTCAAAATTCGTGGGGGCACAGTTTGTAATGTGTGTAAAAGTAAAATTGCTGGTAGTTTTTCAAAGCAAGCTTATCAATGTAGGGATTGTCGTCTTGTATGTCATAAAAGTTGTCACACCAAAACCATATCTCCTTGCCAACAAACAAATTACCATAACCTGGCAATGTAAGTTTCATTATTCTTTTTAATAAATAATAATTCTTTTATAGTGTTAAAGATGTAGATTGGGGACATTTTTTTACAACTCACCATTTAGAAGAATTTATCTCTCCTCCAGGAGTATAATAATTTGTTATCATTATTTGCAATTTATATAATTAATTCTTATAATTATACAACTTTTTAACGCTACTTGTTAATATAATTTTGAGTTTTATTTCATTTAAAAAAATAAAAATTTTAATTATTATATTCTTAAAAATTTAAGTAAATTTTAAAAGACATAGATTAGGGTTGTTCACACAATAAAAAAAAACCAGTTGCTTTGATTTTTTGGTCATCTCAATTTTGTACGTACCCCTATTTATAATAAAAAAATTGAGTTTTGTTGTAAACATCAAGAAAAGAAAATAAACAAAAAATTAACGTTCTATTATTTACAAAAAAATAAATTCATTTTTTTTAAATATTATACATTTTAACATAATAATATAATGTTATTTTTATTTTTAAATTGTTTATTTTTCAATAATATTATTACTAACACTTTCCAAATTGTAGTAAATGTGTGTATAATAAAAAAAATTTAATCCAATAAGTTATTTATATTATCAACTTTGAAAATGATAAAATTTTTATTTCTCTATTTATTAATAAAATTTTTTTCATAAAAAAATACAATATTAAATGAATTTCAGTTAAAGTAAGTAAAAAGTAATTAAGGAAGCATTATTCTCTTTTGTTGATAAAATAATATGCAAAAATTAATTTTTTTTTAAAGATAAAAATTAATTTTCTTTTTTAATAAAATATTAATAATTATAATTTCCATGTAACTAAATATGAAAATATAATTCTCATTGTTTGTTTGCGCCATTTAAAACTTTCATTAGTTGAATTGTTTTTTTTTTATTTCTAAATATATATAACGCCATTATATTGTTCATATGATAAAAAATATTTTTCTTCAATGCTTAATTAAAAGCTGGATTAGTGTAGGAGAAATTAAGAAATGCTTCCGGATCTATTGAAGCAAGAAGTGATTTATCTTGAATTGGTGTTATGCATGCCTTTTCTTGTGTAAAGTCATCATCAAAGTTTGATGTGTCAGAAGCAGATTTCTGTAATTATTTGTTTATAAATGCTTAAAATAAATAAACTTACAATATTTGGTCTGAATGGTGGCTGAACACTTCTATTTTCAAATCGTTTCCAATCTACTGCTCTAAAGAATGCATGTGTTCTAATTGGTCCATCTGGACAATCAGGCATTCCTAGTCTAGTATTAGGATTTCTATCAAACAATGCACTTAAGCATTTAGCAGCTTCTTTGCCTAAGCTTTTTGGGAAATATGGTCTTTCATTTAATATAGCATCAAATAATTCATCTTCTCCATCTCCATGAAATGGTGATTGTCCAATTAACATTTCATACATAAGTACACCAAATGACCAAAAGTCTACAGCTTCATTGTATAATTGTCCCTTTATAATTTCTGGAGCAATATAATCTGGTGTTCCACAAAATGTTGAAGCCATTCCATTTTCACGATTCATTTCTGTTTTACACATTCCAAAATCAGCTAGATGAATATGTCCTTCTGAATCTAACAAAATATTATCTAATTTAAGATCACGATATATAATGTTATTGGAATGCAAAAATTGAAGTGCAATAATAATTTCACAAGCATAAAAACGTGTCCTACTTTCATCAAATTTTTTAGTTTGTTGAATATGATACATAAGATCTCCACCATTAAGATATTCCATGACAAAGAATAAGTATTCATTGGTTTGAAAACTGCAAAACATCTGACAAAGAAAAGGACATTGACTTGAAAGTATAAGAACTCTTCTTTCAATAAAAGTACACTCTGTATCATCATCTTCTAAAATAACATCCTTTTTTAAACATTTCATAGCATAATATTGGTTGCGACCTTTTAATTCTACAAGAAGAACTTTACCAAATGATCCTTTTCCAAGAACTTTAACCATATTGAAGTGTTGAAGTTTATATTTTTTTACTGGCCCATCAATTGCTCCACCAGTCCATATAGCACTTGTAAATTCTTCATTTTCAGGATGCTCTTGGCTTTGATTGCTACTTTTAAATAAGTTTTTAATTTTAATACCCACACCATTGCTACCTGTACTATGCTTATCACTACTTGCTGTTGTTGATGCAGTTCTATCAGAAATGCTTAGACTACCAATCGTTAAAAAGCTGCCAGAAGATACAGATGAATGGGGTGTTTTCTTAATTTCAACTAAAGCATCTGACAGTTGTTTTTGATTAACACCACACAAATTTGGCATATGCTTTTGGCATTTATGATGACAATTTACTCCACATGTTTCACATTTCATTCCTTGTTTAAAGAGACCATATAACATAGATCCACAATGATCACAAAATGTTGGGCTTTTAAAATTATATTGTTTGAATCTATGGGGAACATCAATTTTAAACCTTTCTTTTAAATATATAGTTTCTTTAGTATTTTTAGCAGAACCGGGGCACTGTGATAATGTTTTTTCGTGACATTTTCTATGAACAGCCGCGCTACATAATTGACATTTGTATCCCTGTTTATTTAGCCCCCTATAATAATAGAATTAAATTTTTTTTATTTTGTAAACATTATAAATAAATTAAAAACATACCACATAAAGTCAGAGCAAAGCGAGCAAAAGGTAAATTGTCTAAAGAATGTTGCTACAAATTGATGTCCACGAATTTCATGAACTTTAGCATGTTTAATAGCACCACGTCTTCTTTGAATACCATTTGCAGCATTATGTTCAAAACTATTAGGAGTCATTGATCTTTCGTTAGAACTACTAAAACTTTTATCCAACGTATCTGCTTTATCTGAAAAGTTGTGAATGATTTAAAATGCCATAAAAATTGTTATCTTTTAAAGATATAAATATTATCTATGTATGTATATAATAGAAAGATTTTCTATATGTACATGTATATGACTCATAAGAAAATTTATTATAATCAAAATAACACAATTGTCTATATGATAAACTGGCACGTAAGTATATAATAATAATAAATATCAATGTATGATACAATTTCCAAAAAAAAAAAGATATTATTTAATTTAAAAAAGATAAACTATTTACAAAGTTATTAAAAGCAAAACGAATAGTAAGTTAATATACATATGCTTATAAACTTTCAAATAGTAAATTTATTTAAATTTTCTAACTTATTCATATTTTATATATAAATGAATAAAATGATAACAATTCTTCTAAATAATCAAAACACAATGAGAAGTTTATTATTATACAAACTATCAATTTTACCTCATTATAGTATAAATATTGTAGTAATTATTAGTTTGTTATTTTGTGCCATTCTCTTGGAAATACTTTTTCAGAGAAAGGAAGTTTATTGGAAAAATAAATATATGTCTATATATATACGTCTAATTAAAAGTTTAATATAAAAATAAATTTTTGCCAAGTGGTAAAATCTTCTAATAATTTGATTTTGTTAGAAAGAATCCTCTAAAGAAATTATCTTATTTATGTTTTCAAAACAAAAAAAAATTAAAAAAAAATTGAGCTACAAAAGAGGATTACATATCCACTTAGTTATATAAGTTTTTAAATAAAAATAGTTAAAATATAAAAAAGTTATTTTAAAAGCAAAATGATTATTGTATGAAAAAGGGGGAATCATTGAATTTTTAATGTGTGAAAGATTTCAAAGTTATAAGCTGTATATATTATATGTGTCAAAATTTGTTTAAATAAAGATTCCTAATCTTTTTCCAATTTTCTAAAACATGTGTGATTTTTCCATAGAAAATTGGTTGAATATATAATAAACTTTTCTCCTATAATCTTTAGACGAGTCATGTTTAAAAAAATATTTTTTTGAAGACTTTTTAGGAATAATCAAATTATAGAAAAAAAATTTTAATGAATTGTTTATAAAAAAGGGTAAAAATAAATATAACAATATTGAAAGTAGTAATTAAGATAATATTTGTTATTTATTAATTGATAAATGATAGTTGGGAAGGTAATAATTATTTTTATATATATTATTAAATACTTAATGCTCCTTATTTCATAAGACTTAATAAAAAAAAACTTGTATATGATAGATAATAAAATCATAAATAATATTTACTAAAAATAAAATTGAAAATAAAGTTTTTAGAAATAAATTTGTATCAACTTATCAAATAGAATTGTTGTTTAAAGTAGATGACAATTTAAAAATACTAAATGTTTGGATATATATGTTGGTTTATCATTCACCTCAAATACATTAATTTTTATATTGTTATAAATCGGTTTAAATACATTTTAACACTAATTTTAAAATTAAAGTTTGTGGAAAAGGGGACAAACATTTAGAAGAGTCCCTAATGTCACACTCAAAGAGGTTACTTCTAAGTTTTGAAAGCCTAAAATAATATTACTAAACGTTTTATATTTTTCAATATATAAAAGATTAAATATAAAACTAAATTTTCAAGTTAAATTAAACTTTATCTTTTAGGAGATAAAGAAATACCGGATATGAATTATGATATTCTTATAATGATAACTTTAAAAAAATTTTAATTTAATGTTAAATACGATTTTTTTAAATTGTTGCTTGTAATGTCAATAGAAAAGTTAATATTACAGAGTGTCTTTATATAATGGCTTTTTCTATTCATCGTTAACTATTGAAGATTTAAATATAGTGAAAACATTTATTTATTTACTAAAAAAAAGAATATTACAAACTTACCTCCAGTTGTTTTTACATGCCTAGTCTGAGCCAAAATTCTTCCACATGGCTTTAAATTTATCCATATGTGAGTGATTACATCAGGTTTGCATTTAGAAACTATATCCTAAAATATTTTTTTTTATTTTTAGAATATAAACATTTGAATAAATAAACAAACTTCTAGTCTCATAGTAGCGTCCGCAACAGTAGTTTTTTCATTTAATAGTAAAACTTGTAAAACTCTACCAGGTAATATGCCAACATCAAAACATTTTTCCCATTCTATTTGCATTGTTTTTCTTTTTTGGATCAACCTGTTTTCTCCTAAAAAATATTGTCACATTTTTATAATAAATCATAATTTCTGTCCTTACCATTGATCTCAACTTTTTCTTTAACATTTATTGCACATAATAAATCAGATGTTTTTACACCAGGAGGTAAATTATCTTCAGGCATTTCTACCCGAAGTAATTTTAGACGACATGCTGCATCTGGTTGTGCCATTTTAACAATACACTCCTTTTCGTCTTCAATTTGAAGTTCTGTCTCCAATAAATCTTCAAGTGGGTACAGATCAAACGTCTAAAAAGATATAATAGAAAACTCGTTATTAACTAATTTTATTATATT
The DNA here is from genome assembly GCA_000941615.1 of Parastrongyloides trichosuri. NCBI lineage: Eukaryota > Metazoa > Nematoda > Chromadorea > Rhabditida > Strongyloididae > Parastrongyloides > Parastrongyloides trichosuri. The sequence goes on along the minus strand of LM523159.1, from coordinate 347,413 downwards.
AATTATTATACATAAAGATAGAACATTGTAAGATGAATTATAATGTATCACTATGAAAAGTCATATATCTATACAATTCTTTTTCTTTACTATAATAACCATTGTAAATGATACAGAAGTGATAAATATTTTGATGGTTAAATAATACAATATTTGAATTGGTTATTAAAAAGATAGTTAAAGTAGTATTTAAGAGAAAATATAAAGTAAGCATAAATAAAATATAGGTAAGATAAGAGAATGAAAAGTTGTAGAATCATGAAAAAAAATATATGCCATAAAATTTATAGATATATGTGTTAAAAAGACTGACAAAATAAGAAAAGACATTTTATCTTTTCACATAATTAACCATGAGTGATGACTTAATTCATTGAAACTTTAAATAAACTTGTTTTTAATAGATAATGAATATGAATTTATTTTTAATTATATTGACAAAATAACATGCAGAAGTATAAAATTTAGAAAAATGAAGATAGAACGATAAAATTTACTGTTAAATGACATCGTTGAAAAAAATAAATGAATTTTTGTCTTTTAATACTATTTTCATTTTGATATCAGCTTAAAATAAATAATTATATGGATACATATATAAAGGATGAACCAAAAAATAAATTACTTTACGGTTCTTACTATAATTTCTGTAATTTTAATTGTTTTTAAAAGAAATTTGTAGAAATTAATTATACAAATAGTGTAAAATTTTTAATTATAGGATTTATTCCTTCAAGGAATGATATATGCCCGTGTTAAGATGAAAAATTGAAAAATATGTTCAATATAAATAATATAAAATTTAAATGTTACTAATATAAATAGTTGTTATCGTAAACGTTTCCAAGGAAAGATGATAGAAATTAGGAACAAATTAAAAGTTATAAAATATTAGTATTGTAAAAGATAATAAAGTGATATACATTCCATTGATGGTTCTTTTGACAACTACTAATAAGAGTATCATTAATTACAGAAAATAATAAAGGAGATATTCTCTTATTTGGATGTATTGTACTTTTATTAACAATCATCATTAAAGTTTCATCATATTTATATATGATTTTTATCATTTTTACGTTTAAAAGAGACACTTTAAATTAAAATAAAGTTTGATGCAATGTTCATTAGACAAGAGAGGATGTAATAACTATAAAGTAAACGTAAGAGTATAATTATATATAAAACAACAACAAAAATAAAATAATGATTAAATGAAATAAAATCTTGTCACCTTTTGTGTCATAAAAGGGTAATAATAACATAAAAAAAAANAAAAAAAAAGTTGAAATATTTTATTTTAAAGAAAGTGTGTTTAAAATTTTTACAAATAAAACGTAAAACAAAATACCTTTTGATCAGACTAATATTAAAAAGCTAAAAGACAGGACTGGTCGTGAGAAGTTAGGTGGGCTTTTCAGTTACGCAAATTGATATCCTGTTTCTACGAATCAATAAACTTCACTTAAAAAAGTAATCAAAGTTAATTTGTGTTAACATTATCAATTGATGAAATTTGTTGATAAAAATTAAAATTTATTTTAATATATCAAGTAATGAAGAAAACTTCCTCTTCTTCTTTTAATAATCAGATTAAATGATTAATAAGTTTTGTAAATATTATCTTTAAAAATATTAAAAATTATCATTTTCCTGTTGTCCTTGAAAATAATTTTTTGATATATATTAATATTTTACAGAAGATAAAATGTTTTGATCGCGCCAAAAACATAAATAAATATACAAGATATTTAAAATAAAAAAATATTTTTAAAATTTAACAAAAGGAAAAATAATAGAATGGTTATACATATGTTTACTTTCTTTTCAAAATTAATGATTGTTAAAATTCTTGTAATAGAAGTTGAAGTATTGTTTCGACTGTATATACGAAACTTTTTATAAGATAAAAAGAAAAGTAAGTAAAATCATGTGAAATATCAATAAAGATTATGTGAATATAATAATACCTTAGAAAGAAAATGTCTTGTAATGTAAATATATTCCTAGTAACATAACATATATCCATTAATTAACATAAATCATTAGAAAAACATTTTTATAGATAAATTGAAGTTGACGAATTGCTACTAAAAAAAAAATTAAATATTCTTTTTTTAAAAACAAGGAATATTTGTACCTAGGAATGTAGTAAGTTTACAACACTTTATTGATGATAGATTTAACCTTTTGATAAGATAAGTGCGATCTTCTCTAGATAGAGGATATATTCATTCATCTATGTGAAATATTCTCTTATATTATTTTGAATTTAGATCATAATAGTTAACAGATGGGTAAATTTAGAAGAATTTTTAAATCATCCTCGTATTAAAATTTTGGCTTTTGAAAATGATAAGTTGAAAGTTTATGATAAAATGGAATAGATATATGTACATGTATATATTATCAGATAATAGTGCTAATTTCAAAGAAGACTAATGGAACAATAACTAATTTTATTTTATTCAACCAAATTCATTTTATAAAGCATAGAATTAATGAATGAAGAAAATTTTAACAATGAAAAAAAATAATTTAAAAAATTATACAAAAATGTCATTTTAGTTTATTTATATCTTTGTTGAGGGAAGGACCATTTTAGATTAATTAGGTGGATTACTACAGTGAATTGATAAAGGGGATTAAAAGCATTTTGTGTTTTTAATGTTTCTGGAAATGAATATAGTCAATTTAAAATAGATAATATTAGTTTGTTTAAGAACAAATACGATAAAATTTGGTTTGATGGCTTGCATCATACGGAAATTTAAAAATGTCTTCGTTTAAGATAAATTAAAGTTTGGACTGATTATATATATGAGGAGTAAAGTAAACATTATTATCTCTTAATAAAAATATTTATGGTTAATCTAATAATGTTTTATACTTATAAGAATCTTTTTACCTTATATAATAAAAAATTGACATAAAATTTTTTATTTTATAAATAAATTTTAAATAAAGTGAGTAATAAAAAAAATACATTAAAATAAAAAGACAAAAAGAAAAAATTGTCCTTGAAATAATTACATATATGGGAGGAAAATCATAAAAATTTTTGGTGTTTAGATGGATATTGCATCAAAAATAGTAAACGACAACAAAAGTTTTTAAATTAAATTAGTTATTGAAAGATACAATAACAATTCTTGAGGATTAAAAAAANAAAAAAAGAAATATATTTGAATAGATAATATCAATTAATATTTTATTAAAATTAATTAATCTTTATAAAATATTTATTTATTTGTTTATGTTTTTTGAAATTAAATGTTCCAAAGGAAACGTTTAAGAATTTAAATTGTGGAAATTAAATGTTTTAAAATTTAATTGTTTATTTTATGTGTACCATATGATGCATTATTTTTATATGATATATAAAAAATGAATCTTGGTATTGTTAATATTTAGATATTTTTTAAAATTTATATGTATTAAAGTAAGAAAGTATTATATCAGTAATAAAAGAATAAATAAAAAGTATCAAATGTGTAATAAGATTTGAGTTTCTTAATTTCATATATATATGTGTATTTCCTCAATCTAAAGGACACATGTCCACAAAGTTATTTCTGTTAAAGATACATCATAAAATGTTTTAAAGGACTGATAAAAGTACGTAAAAGATGTGTGGTAGTGTATTAGGACAACTATTTATCATATTTTTATGGTCAATTAGTTAAAAATGCATGCAACATATATATAAATAGTATTTTGTATAAATAAATAAGATGCTTTTTATAGGTAAAATAAGGTTAAGAAAAAGAAAAATTTTTACTTTTCCCGGTAAAATTATCAATTTAAATATTATTTCTTTAACAGAGGAATGTAATATATATGTGTACCGAGTATTTCTATTTACATAAGCTTCAATAACATAATACATTCAATTTTAAAATTATTTTATAGTTGTTGCGTACGTGTATCAATATTTGGACATGACACCATAATGTTATCATAAACGTTAACAATAATAATTTTAATACATTGTTCAATTTTATTGAATTTAAAACTATTATACATACGATTTACGTAATATTAATCAAAAATATATATATATATATATTTATATTCTATAAAATAAAGGATTTTTAGTAATGATTCAAATATTATATATATTTATAATATATATANTATATATATATAAAACTTTTTCAATTTTATTTGTGATCTTAAAATCAAAGTAATTGAATTGTTAATATTATATCTCAATAGTAATTTACTACAACATATATTGTTCAAAAGTCTCGAGGGTATCTCTTAATGATTAGTGTTATATAGGAGTAAATGAAACATTTCTTAAATATACTAATACAATTGTTATCACCATATATCTTTAAATTATAACTATTAGTATAACTTAAAAAATTTAAAAATTTAAGATATTGATAATGGAAGAGTAATATTAACTCTATTTGTTAAATGTCAACATAATATAATTAATACTCTTAAATTAAGTTTACTTGTTAATTATTTTAATAACGTGACAAACAATAATTATTTAAACTTCTCTTTATTTTTTAATGATATAGAAAAAGAAAATAAATCATCATTATAATAGGAAGTTATAATCATAAATGATTAAATTGCTCTTACAATCTTATCAATAATTTTTTTTTCTCAATTCCTTGTATATATATATATATTTAGACTGTATAAACATTTGATATTTTTTATAACAATTATATGTTAATAATAAAAAAATCTATTAATAAGAATTTATCATTGAATATAATATGTGACTCAGTAGCATTCATTTTATTACCAATCACAGACAATGGAACAATGTATTTTTATGTGTTATTATTACATTTATTATGAGAAGGAATTGATCAGATAGGAGAAGGTATAATGTTATTTGTACATATGTTATATTAACTAATTTTTTGTTAAAATAATTGATGTTTGTTTTTTTTTATTGATAAATAAAATATTAATTAATATTTATTTATATATAAATATGTATTGTATTTAAAAGACATAATTTCATATTAGTATTTAACTTAACACCTGAGGTAAGATAAAAAAAAGATTATTATAAATTATTAAGTGAAAGCAATTAAGTGTTGAAAGTTATGTTTGAGAGGTACCTTAGCTCTTTTCATCATAAAAGGAAAAACAAAATTGCCTAAGGATTTTTTTTTAATGTAAATGTTGTTGCATTTTTCATTGACACCAGAAAACTCAAAAATTGTATATTTTATATTTAAAAATATAGAAAAGAAAAATATAAGTGTAGTCAAAGCAAAACAAAAATTTTACAGTAATATATTTAAAAGTTGTGCGTCAAAAAACTTAAAAATTTCATTTAAATAATTAATTAAATATTATTAAATTTTACAAAAAATGAAACAAACATAAAAAAATTATATTAAAAAACTTTTTATTTATCAAACTTACCTCATTTGAATGACTGTTGTGGTATATTCTCCTCAAATGAAAAACTCTAATACTCAAAGCCAATGACTTGAACTTCATAGTTTTAAGGATTTTGATAAAATAGAAACAAATAGAAATTCAACTTTAAATAATTTGCTTAAGGATAAATAAATGTCCTTTCCAATCAAATAAGGTTTTAATATAATATTCTATTGAATAAGTTTTTATTATTCGGAAAACGATTTTAGATTTTTTTTTAAGTCTTAATGAACTCTATATTGCTTGTTTAATAGCTTCGTAAAACTAAAACGTTATAGTTTTAAATTTTTTGTTAGAATGAGATAAAAATAAAAATTAATATTTTATAAATAATCAACAGCTATACAATGATATGATATTATTTTGAGATAAAGTATAATAAGAGATTGTTGAAAACTAATTTATATCCTTGTGTCTTATCATTACCCAAAGAGTAGTTAGAAAATGAGTAAGTGATTTTTAAAGTGTCTGAAATAGTACAAAAATGTATTTTATTAATTATTAAGAATAATGTGATATGTGAGGAAAAGAGGCATGTGATATAATCACTGAAATAGCTAATATGTTTCGTAAATAGAGTAATATGACATTTGTAGCCGGAAGAAATGAGAGGGAGGGATAAAAAGTTAAATGAAAATATTAACAAATATTGTTGCTATAGAGAATCTTCAACACAAGTTATGTTATGATATAAAATATTAACAATGTTACGTGAAAATGATATTTCCTAATAAGTATATAAAAAAATTTGAAATTTATTTATTTTATTATATTATCAAGATGACACTCTATAAAAATGGTACATTAAAAAGAATATAAAATTAATTTAATAGAAAATAAGCTGATTAAAGTATCACTTTAATAAAAATATAGAATGAATTAAAAAATGTAACTTTATTTATGTATTAATAATACGAGATACTACATTGTGATTTAAAGAAAACCTAAGACGTATCTATAATATTTTTGATATGAAATATGAATGATAAATGACATTTTAATGAAGAAAATTGGTAATGCTTAATTCTAAAAAGAATGTTTAATTAATGACGATTCTTCAATTACTATAATTTAATGTAATATTGATAAATATTCTAGGAAGGATATTGTTTAATATTCATATATGTATAAAATTATAGAGGTACTTATGAATTCAACCGTAATAAAAGATAAAATTAATAACTAATCTCACTATTCAACCAATTAAATTTGTCTCAACCTTTATATATATATATCTTATATAGTGTGATGGATAAAAACGCGATAGAAAAGATAATAATGTTTAGATAAGTAATAGTTGTCATGAATAGTTGTTTTCAATATTTGCCTCATTAAACTGTTGTTTACAAGCAATTAGTGGGATGATAAGAGCTAAACTTGATAATGGTCTACAAAAAAAGTAAAAACTCGTAGGGTCGTGTGAAAATTTACTTTATCTTGAACCAGAGTGCTAAAACTTTAAATTTAATATATACCAGAAACATTCAAGTTAGTAGGTTGACGTGAGAAAATCAGCACAAATTTGTGGCACTTCCTTAACATAAAATTGTTATAAATCACAAAATTACATTTACAACAATATTTTTATAAAGATAAAAATTTAAATAAAATATATAAAATATTACTGTTCATCAGGAAAAATATATCAGAAATAAAAAGATATAATATGTTAAAAGTAAAAAGGTTTTAGATTACATTTAAGAAAATAAGAAAAAATAAAGAGCTTTAAAAATATAAATTCAAGAATTTTTATTACCCGTATAATATAATTGAAAAAATATATATGCATTAAATAAGGACATTGAAAAGATAGCAAAATTTTTAGTTTTATATCATATATATTTAATTGTGCCCAAGTAGTGCAAGAAAATGATAAAGCGAAATATCAAGATGACATTAAAAACAGTCTTAAAAAAAAAGGTGTCACCAACTTTCTATCTTGCATATACATTAGTGAATGAAAAATTAATTGATAAATAGAAATAAAAATAAGTCTTCCTACACATTTATATTGAAAAAAAAAAATTATATTATAGAATTGAGTTTTTAAAATAAAAAAAGCTTAAAATATTTTATATAAAAGTTTTATCAATAGAGGGGATATAAAGGCATATTGAAAAATATAATATTATAATAGTAATATTGATAAAGGAAATCATAAAGCATTCAAAGTTATAATCACCTGTTTTATAATTCTATGGTATGTAATAGTTTGTTCTGATAATGAAAAATGTTAAAGCCACTGCCATTAACAAAAGCAGTTCTGTTGAAAATGTCAACAGTTTTATTATATTAAGAACATTTTATTAATTGTTATAGAAGATTAATAATTACCTGTTGTTATAATGCTGGCAAAATATAAATTATCCTAAATCGTTTTTATTAAAATAAAATTTTATTCTTTCGATGCCTTTATATCTATTATATCAAATGAATTATTTAAATTCTTATAATTAAGCCAATTGATTCAGTAAAAAAAAGTCATGCTAACTGTAAGTAGTTTCATTAATATAGTGTTTTTAAAACTTTACTTCATTAATTTATCCATCATCTCTTCCTTTTAACATTTTGTTTTTCGATAAAATAACAAAACAACTGTGTAGAGGTTTAAAATATTATAATAGTTGCCTAAAGTTGAAGTATAGATGCAAAAAATTACTATAGCATGCAATGAAACTTGATACTTCATAAATGATTGTTTTTAATATGTTATTTTTTTATTTGCAAATGGAAAATGAATACGATTAATGATATTTTTTTAATAAAAATATTATTTAAATATGATAATTTTTTTTCTTCCACATTTTTGATGACAATGAAAAAGAAGATTTAAACTAAATTATAAACAGAAAAATCTTAAAACGAATCCGCAAATAAAGATTAAAAATTTTTTGGAAGGAGATCGCCTTCCTCACATGATGAATATATAATTTTCTTGAAAATTTACTAATTTTTTTATTTCTAACATTGATAGAACGTGTGTACGTATAATGAAATAACATTACAATCGCGTACTTGGTGGGTTCACCGCTAAAAAATTCTTATTTTACTGTCCGTCTACCCTACTTCGAAGTGTTAATATTTACATTCTTTTATATATATACTCCTACAAACTATACTTTATTAGATGATAATTTGAATAAACACTGGAGTACATTTGAAAAGTTATTTAGTTTTAAGAAATTAAAATTTTTTGTTGATTATTTTTAAATATAAATATCATTGTATATTTGAATTTTGTTAGTGAAAAGATAAAATTATATGTCTTCCATATATTAATTGTTTAATCTTATTCACCCTCAGGAGAAATGATATATGTAAAGCAACACTAGACTGCTTAAAATAAATATTTCTATTAATATTAAAGCTTTTAAAAAATTACATTATATGTATTATTTTTAACATTTATAATATTATAATTTGATGATTTTTTTATATCGACCTATCAATTATTAAACATATTATTTTTTTTTCTATCTACCTACCTATTACATTAATAAGAAAACATTAATATAATTGTTTGTTTTTTTTTTAGGATTATTCCTCTTTAATGTAAGAATGATAAATTCTTTTAATTATCGACTTCTTGAAATTTCAAGAAGTAGAATACAATATTTTATTCGTCAAACTACAAATTTAAATGTTAACAACGCTCGAACTTCAACGACTGCCGCATCAAAATGTATTGAGACAAATGTTTTGAGAAATGAAACTGATGCAAGGAAACTCATTTATCAATTTACGCCTGATGAACGTGATTTATTATTAAAAGTTTTGCAAAAAGATAATGCTGGAGATAATGATAATGAAATTTCAAAGAAAGATGCAAAGGAATTATTTCTTTTTAATGGATTACCATTTGTTGGATTTGGTATACTTGACAATATGATTATGATTTTAGCCGGAGAATATATTGATCAACAGATTGGTGCCGTTTTTACAATTAGTACAATGGCAGCAGCTGCTTTAGGGAACACAATCTCAGATGTCTCAGGTGTAGGATTAGCTCATTATGTTGAGTTATTGGTAGCAAAATTTGGCATTAAACATCCTGATCTCAGTGCTAATCAATTGAATTCAAGTAAAGGACGCTTTATATCAAATGTTGCCAGAGCGTTAGGTCTTGTTATCGGTTGTACAATTGGAATGTTTCCATTATTATTTTTTGATAAGAAATAATTGTTTTTTTATAGTAATTTTATGTAACATATGTAAAATTCTTTATATATAAAAGTAAAAAATTAGATAAAGGGATATCTATCAAGATGAATAATTGGAGAAAATTTACTTAACCAATAACTAATATATATCTATTATATTTAAATTGTCACAAGGCTAAAAAGCTTTTTTTTTACCAAAACATATTAATCTATTTAATATTATTTATTTCATATGAATATTATTGAAATTTGCCAAACAGTAATATATTCTATACTTTATAAAAAATAAAAATATTATATAATAAAATTATGTACATTTTTGCAAAAAAATTTTTATTATTCTGTCTGCTTATCACTATTTCTTTTATCTTTTGATTGATCTTTGTTTTTTTTATATTCAACAATAGTTACTCTCTTTTCAATTTGATTTTCATTTAATTTATCTGTGTATTTAACAGTAGAACTAAGTATTATTGGAAGTAATACTAAAGCATGAAATGCTCCAATAATTAAAACTAAAAATATTGTTTTAAAAAATACAAGTACCATATAAGAATTTATGAAGGCAAGTATGGAAACACCTAAAATTGTTGAAAGACTACCATGAACTACTGGCCAAGCTAATTTTTCCATAGCTTCAATACATCTTTCTTTAGGGGAAGTTTTATTTTCATTACTTATAAAACCATAAGTAACATGAGCACTAAATTCAATTGAAAATCCAATAGCTAAAATAAGTGTTATCATAGAAATTGGATCCAATTTAACACCCCATAAAGCTAAAAACCCTACAACTCCAACATCTATTGTTAGCATTGCGATTGTTATCCATAATGTACATAAGGGATTTGGAATAAATAATAAAGCTACAAATATCATACATAAAATTGCTAATGAATCATTTTGCATAGTATTTGGAAGTAGTACATTCAATTGATCAGCAATTGGCCTTGATTGTTGATATGTTATAATATTATATTCTGGATATTCATCACATATTTCACGTAATTTAGCTGTTACTTCAACTAAGTCAGAAGCTGTATTAAATTCTGTAACACCAATACGAAACCTAAATGATTTCATTACTAAATTTTCAATGTTATCTTCATTCTCCCATACAAAATCCTGTCCCCATATTTTATAAAATGCAAATAATTGAGACCAATCATAAACCCCACGCACCCATGAATAATGATCATCCTGTAAGTAACTTTCAGTTACATTAGCGTATTTGACATACTCTCTTAACCAATATTGTGTGGCCTTCTTTCCTATACTAAATCGTACGTGACGTTCAAATTTATCAACTACTTCTTCCAACTTATCTCTATTCTCTTTAATCGTCATATTCGGTGCATTAACTATTGCGATCACAATTTGATCTCCACCATGAAACAATTCTATTTCTGTAGAAATAGCTGTCACTATTGGATCTGATTTAATCATCAATTTATCATAATCTAATCCTTGCTCCATTTGTGTTACTCCATATATTGATATAATAAGATAAATGATAAAAACAATACCTATACAAATCTTCGTTTTAAAATTTAATAAAAATGGAACATAATATTTCCGGAAAAATGAAGACATAGCTTCTTGAGATTTTTCATTAAAATTAATATTTTTTTCTTTTGCTTCTATTGTATTATTAGGTCCTTTTACAACAAACTTTATATTTTTATGTGATTTATAATCAAAATTTTTCTCTTCATCATCTTTTTGTTTTGTTTTGATATTATATATATCATTATGATAATCCTTTGCTTTTATACATGGAATAATAGAATTTTTCTGATTAATCTCAAACTTAGCACTAAATATCATTAATGCAGCAAAGAAGGTGACTTGATAAATAAATGTAAAAAACATGCATGCTGTTGTCATAGCACAAAATCCTTTAACGGCAAGTATATCTGTATATGTTCCAACAGCAAATGATAAAACATCCGTAATACTTGTAATAAATATAGCTATAGCTGCTTCTCCCATTGCATGAATCATTCGTTTTTTTAATGCCTCATCTGTTTTTTCTGGATAAAGAGATTCACTATTATGCCATGCTGCTACTGTAATAAACATATCATCTACACCTATTGATAATACTAAAAATGGAGCTACAAGTGTTATTTCTGCAAAGAAATATCCGCACCATAATAATGATCCTATTCCACTAACAATTGCCATTCCTGAGCATAAGACACCCCCTAAAGCAAGAATTGGCTTAGAGCGCAAAAAATCAATTCTAATTGGTATGTATGAAAAGCTTTTGTTATATATAAATTTCATTGAATATATCGCTGTAAATAAAATCAATACCAATACTGTGACTGTAAAATAAGGTTTAAGCCGATTTGCATTATTTGTCAATCCAATATCAATAATCCTTGAATGTTTAATATGCAAGGTAAGATTTGGGTGATTAGAGTACTTTTCAACAATAAATTTACTTGCCTCATCTTCCCATTTCATAGACATTTCATTGTAATCATTGTTGTCAAATCGTAAAAAATAAAAAAGTCTCATGGCCTTAGCTACTTTTATAGAATCATTTTTATATGTTTCAACGCCGCCAACATTAAACGCCATATAAATAGGAGATCCCTTTGTATTTGCTCTCGGAAATGTCACACCAATACCATGAGCTTCAAGTTCATCTTTCCTTTGTAATAATGTTATTATTGTATTCTGTCTATAACATTCTCCTTCCCAATTCAAACAAATATCACTAAATGAGACAGTTTTTTTTTCCGAATTTTTCATTTCACTACCAGCACTACCATTAACTGTCTTTTTCCATTTATTTAACAGTGGGAATGATATATTTTCTGCAATTTCTTTTTCAACTATTTCAATATCCTTGAGATAACTGTCTTTAAGAATATTTGGATAATAAAATTCTCCTTTATTATTAATTTGTTTCCTTCCATGTACCACAACATATAAATATCTATTCCATTCAAAAGTTCTTTCCGGTAAAAATTCATTTGGTTTTACTGGCCACAAGTCTCTTAAAATTTTTTCTTCATTCCATACTGGAGCAGTTGCAGGAGTATATAATCTCTTTGCATCTAATAATGTCAATTCTTTTATCCAATAAAATCCACCCGATAAAAAGAATGTAAGGAGAAGAGGAAAAAAAATAAATATAGGATAATAGTCAACTAAGAAATGCTCCGTATAATATTTAAAAAATCTTATTAAAGGTTTATCCAATGTTTTTATTTTCCATCCCATGATGTAGGAGAATAATTATATAATAAGAAGACTGGTAGAGAAATATAAATCTATTAAATATTGAAAACAACTATTTTTTTTTGAACCGATCAAGTTGATAGATTTGAATTGGGTAAATGATCAGGGACGCTATAATAAAGTAAAAGTAATTAAAATATTAAATGTATATTATTAAAGAAAAGTATAAAAAAAATTATGTTTTAATAATAATAAGAGAAGTATAAATTTGTATAAATAGATCAAGTAAATTGTATTAAATATAAAAGTGACCAAGTAATTACTGACAAATAGATTATCATAAACCGGAAGTAATGTGATGACATAAAAGAAAATTTTCATAAAGTTACCTGGAATGCAAAAATATAAATAATTAAACAATTGTTGGGTAGACTTTATAATGACCTTAAAATAAATTACATTTTATATAAAATTTAAAAATAACCAAGAAATTGATCAAAAATGAAAAAAAAAAGAGAATATATAATATTAATATGGTATGTGTTAAAGTCTAAAAGTTTAGGTGTTATGATATTAAATGTAGTATCGTTAATATTATAACTTTTTCATACATTGAATAATCACCTATTGTCCTACTTCATCCATTCATCTTATGTTACCATTTATATCTTTAAAATCTTATTTTAATGTGATGACATCGAGTTGTATTACCATAGAGCTATAAAGCAAGTATATAAAGTAATCTATCAATTTTATTAATAATCAGTAATAAAAACTCAATTCAAGAATTAATCTTTATGATATAAATAGAAGATTTTGCAAAAGATTAACACAAATAAAATATATTACCTATAAATAATAATTTTAGGTTAAAAAATATATTTTTTAAACGTCGTTTAAAATTGCATTTATATTATTAATATTTTTACATGCTTTTTTTACAAAAAAAAATTTTTTTTCTTTACTTCATAAATATCATATACCTGTATTATTGATCAAAACAAAAAAATATCCATTTTAAATATATATAAATGTATATTTGTTACATACGATTGCTTATTTTTTTTTTCAAAATCCTTCCAAATTTTCTGTGACTGGAGAGGTAGATTATCTCACTATTAAAAGAAATGACTTTTCGATTAATTGCTCCATAATTATTTTTTCACTTTTCTTTTATTGATGTATAGATGTACATTGAAAAATTTGATATTAATTTTAAGAAAAATAATTTAAATAAAAGTAAAATTCTGGATCTTAAAATTAATCAAATGATGTTTCTATAATTATGTTAAATTTAATTATTTTTTTCCATATATATATGTATCTACAAAAGTTTTAAAAAGTTGTCATTTTTTGAAATAAAATCTGTGTATAAACATATATATTATTGAAGACATAGACATTTTTCAGTTTGTTAAAAATGTAAGAAACATTTAAAAGAACATTGGCTTTATGAATCATATTTTTTATTTCCTTTGCCTCGTGTTTGTATAAGAAATTGTAATAAAAGCTATTTAAATTAATATTTTTCAATATTTAAAAGAAACTGAGATGAAAACTGTAATACTGCTATGGTAACAAGTGCATTTTTTCCGTTATTCAATTTCTTTTATCTTAAATAGTTCAATCTAGATATATAAATGTTCTTCATAAAATGTTAAAGATTTACTCTATTATTAAAAAATTTAATTTTTTTTTATTATTATTAAAAAAATTAATTATAAAAATTATTTTTTTGCATCGAATAAATACAAAAGTATATTATTTTATTAATAATGCAATTTTTGTTAAAATATTAACAAAGGTTAATATATAAATATTTTTTAAAATATTTAATATACATATTATATTTTTAAGCACACCTTCTAACCTCGCCCAAACTTGAATCTCCATGGACACATCTCACATAATGTGAAACATTTTAATGGATAACCTTTATCGTTTTGTATTCAAATATATCATCAATATATAATTACCAATTACATTCCCTACAGACCGACACGTGGCTATCATGTTCATTGCTTTCTTGTAATTTTTGTTATTGGCCATTATTATAACACTACCCACTCATATTAAAAATTTGATATTTTTTAAATGATAGTGTATTAAGCTGTAGTTTGTTAACATGTTTTCCTCGTCCTATATACCAAGAGGCTTAATCCCCCTTTTTACCTAATGGCAATAATTAGTTGAATATATTATTAACTTAATGTGAATCTTTAAAATCTAAAGACATTTTTATTTCCAACCCTTTACCTCTATTAATTTTTTAATTTGTCTCTTCACCCAGATAGTAAAATCATATTTATAATTTTTATTTATGAGGCCTTTTATTCTTCAATACTTTTAAACAACGAGACAGTTTTATGTTTTGGTATTTTGTGACATCATTTCAACTATACAAATATAATATATTTACATATATTATATTGTTTTATTTCCTTCAACCACCTTATTTTACATTAATCTTAATAAATAATCTTAAAATAGCCTTTCAAAGATAAAATAAGTAACTCTAAAAGATTGGTTCTTCGTTAAAAAGTTATAAAATTATCTTTAATTTAATATATAATAAATGATGGGAACATTTTACGATTACATTTTACCTAATTAGTTGATCTCCCTGTTATTTCTATAACTATTATATAATTTTTAAAATTAAGTATCTTTGGTTTCATGTATAATGAAATTTAGATTCAGGTCGAATTTTCTTTTTAGACATTACAAAATTCATTTTTCCACATTTTCACAATGATTGGCTCTATTAAATTGTTTAACAGCTTCAATGTTGTTTACTTTCAGCATCTTTATATATATGTTTCCTCACTTTACATATAATTTCACAATATGTTTACAATATTTTTATTCTTGGACATACCACTAACTGTTTATTTGAGGTATTTAAAAGTTCGTGAATATACATTTAAAATATTTTTATTAATTTATTGTACAACATTCATTCGTATATACATATATATATTCCCATTTTATAAATAAAAGGTATTCAACAAAAAAGAGTAATACAAAACTTTTATTACAAATAAATGAGGCAACTGATTCAAGTATATCATTTTTTACATTCTTTTACTTGAAACAATTGTAACAGCTTCTATCTGCACTTAATGTTTATAGTATAAAGTTGTTCCGCATAAAAACTGCAAACATTTAGTCTTAAAAATTTATCAAAAATATATTTTGTGTCTTACAACACACTATTTGCTTAAATTTCTATCTCCGACTACTATAGCATATAGAGTAACTTCCTCTTCTTTATTATATTTTGAAGTTTGGGGTAGACCGCATATGTAATATTAGTATATAAAAGTAGGAACCTTAGATGTTTGATCGTCAAATGCTTATCAGCCTTTTATTTATATTTAAGAACGCATAATGTTAATAGGTTTGTCTTTTTCGTAACCCACCTTTATTTTAGTCATCATATATTAATAATGATAATAAGGTTATAGTGCCATTCAAATATCATCCTCAATGTTTAATAAAGTCATTATGTTATGAATAATATAATTTCAATAATTATAAGAAAACTTTTTGACAAAATCTTGTTATTACTGTCATCTTTGATCTCTTATTAAATTATTAAACAATTCTATAGAGACTGTATCTTTTTAACATATGTGTGCTCAATGAAAAGACATTTTAAATAAACGTTTATACATTAAAATTATCACTTTGCCGTTCAACCTATTTAATAGTTATTTAATTTTAAAAGTTTCTTTTTAATTCATTTAAAAGAAATTCCCTCAACAATGTTTATTTACTTTTTGAAAAATATATGGATATATATATAAAGATATATCAAACTTAATAAATTACATATCTGATATAATCATAACTAACAAACATAGTATGCAATTAATTATTAATAATTATTAATTTTATCAATTTTAAAAAGAAAACATCCTAATTTGCATTTATTATTATATACAACAAAGAAATAAATATAAGCCGACTTTAATCTAGTCTAGGTATTTATAAATATATATTATTGTTAATGAAAAATCGACCAATCTTTAAAGTTTTAAATTTATTTCTTTAACTAATTATTGTCTCTCAACCTTCCAAATAATTTTTTTCCTTTCATATTATTATTATTATTATTATTCGTAAACATTTTTCTCTTTTCAATTTCTTTAGCCACAACAAGAATGTTCTTAAAAAAAGATTACGTCATCAAAAGATATATCTCGCTATTGCATGCGAAATTTTTTCTTTTTTAAAATTCACCACCAACATATAAATGTATATATATGTAGCAGTAGTAACATACATTTTTGTTGGTAGGGTGGGTTTACATAAGCAGAAAATAAAATTATGATATTTGCACTTTGTAAATACACACAGGGAAAATATATATTTGCTTCCATAAATTAACAAAAATAATTTTTAAAATAACTACGTGAAAATTTTATTAATTATAAGTGTGAGAAGAAGGATAAACAGACTATAATAATTAGTTATACATTTATATAGATATTTTTATTAAGGCATACTGATAATTTTATCTTTTTAAATATATATGTGATCTACGTTTTATATTTATTTAAAGACTATACGGAAAAATTATATTATTACACTTTTAAAAAGTTGGTTTTTGTTGATTATAAAAATGTGTCGGCTGTAGATATAATACAACAAACAAAAACGTCACTATCAATGGCGGATGGTTATGGATAAAGTGTAAATTAAAAATATTTTATAATTATTATACTTTATTGTTTAACTAACAGAGCTCCTAAATGTTACTGTTGTTTTTTAGTACCTTTTTTTAATGCACTTTATTGATGTTATCTAGGATTAATATACCAAACAAATTTATTTTATACATAGACAAAAATTTAATTTATTTTATCATTTATCTACCCTATTTGAAGTTATAAAATTAAAATTAGAAAAACACAAATAGTTTAAATTCATGTCTAAAACACATATATATATGTTGTCCTAATAACTATATAAGAAATTTATAATTACTTTTACAACAAGTGTCTTCTACTTTTAGAAATTTTTAAACAAAAATTTTACATTGAAATTATATTAATATATATTTTTTTTTTACCTTTAACACTTCCTTCTAAATTTATAAGAAGTGCAAAAATCACTCCCATAAGTGGCTTATATAATAACTTTGGTAAATAAATATTTCTTTTAAACGTTAATATTTAATTTTAAAATATAGGACATACTCTTTCTTATATAATCTTTTTTATATAAATTTTAATATTTTTATAATTTATTATTTATATATTTTTTAAAAAAAAAATGTAAGATTTCTCTTTTAATTATTTGTAACTTTTTCGTGTTTTTAACGTTTTATTTAAATTTTTGAGATAAACAAAATTAGAAACGATTGATATAAATTAATGATAAACTTTTATATTTCCCTTTATATATAAGTACATCCCTTTTTCTTTATTTTAGTTGCTTTTTCCTATGGTTGATGAAAAGTAAGTCATTGAAATTTCAGAGAGTAGTTAGTTACTCTATATATATATACATGTATATATATTTTTATCTATATTTTCATAAGCCCCATTTTTTGATTATCCTTCACAGTAAATATAGAGTACGTTTGCTGTGTGTATAATAAAATAACCATAGTTGGCCTCTACTATACTTACTCTTAATTTTTGATTAACTACATACCATTCTATCAATAGAAATTTAGTGTGATGACGAGATATATTATTGAAAGTACAAAAAATGTCATTCAAAGAAATACTTTGCCAAATGTCGTCAAAAATTTAAATTTATTTCTTCAATAAACTTTAGACATTTCAACCCGTCTAATTTATGATCAACATAATCACACCTAAATCGCAAACCAGCGACATTGTTGACGCAAATATACATTATTTCCTTTAGAAACCATTGGCTGGCATCAATTAATATATATATATATATACATGTACACATTTAATATATACATGTCTGTGACCAGTTGAGTAAATATATAATTTAAGTTTCATTCCAATACAAAAAATGTTTACTTGTTTGAAGTTTATCACTATAAATTTTAGATATGCCTTAACTGTAAACAACTTTCAATTTCATTCACACCCTGTACATGGCAGTGGATAAAATTTAGTTTATATAAAGATACAAATTTGTAATTTCCAGGTTGATGAAATGTTAATTAAAATATGGGTTAGTGCATTTTATTAAAATTCCTCTTCAAAAGTCAGTTGGAAAAATTATATTTTCACTTATAATATTCATACAAAATGTATGTTACCTTAAAAAATTTAAAAGTTCATTATATTTATTTTATCATCTTTAGTCTACATTATAATTATTGAAATATAAGATGAATATAAATGATTACAAATTCTGACCAAGGTATATAATCCATTTTTTGTAGGCATAAGAAAAAATAATCGTAGCAATTTCATACTTTAATGTTGTAGATCACGTGCCTAAAGACTTCTTTTATTATTTTTCAATTATTTTAATGCTTTATCACTACAACTTATTTTCACTTCCTTCCTAATCATTTAAAAGATATGTAATTTAAAGAGAAGGTATAAGAGTATCTCTGAATTTTCAAGCACTTTAAAAACTATCGCAACATTACATAAGGCTTTCTTTATATTTTATTCATTCCAATAGTACATTATCATACATTTTTTAAAATCTTCTAACCAAAAAGAGGCATGCTATATATCTCTCTCTCTCTTATATTCATTTCCTAGTAGTGAAAGGATGATTGAAATTTTATGCAATGCTTCCTTTTACATAAACTTTCCCTCATTATCACAAGGTTCATTTTTAAAATAAGCAAAAGATAGAGAAATAGCAGGGAAACTCTTTGTCAAACATTTTTTTTATTAATATTTTAACAAATCTATTAATTTCCTTCTTTAATTGAAATCCCATTCATGCCCCTTCCTTTTGTTAATCCTTCATTGGATATTCCTCTCTTAAAATATTTTTACCATCTCATTTTACTTCATTTTTCCATTCATACATATATACATATATATATATATATTTATTTATTTGTATTTAAAAATTTTTGATGTTTATAGTTTATCATATTATTTTACACCTTTACATAAAATTTTAATAAATATATTTCAATTGGTTAATAGAGTATATTCTGAAATAAAAACATTATTGCGTATAAATTGTTGCAAACATCATCATTAATAAATTCTTTACGTAGAAATAGTAATAATTAAAGGATAATTCCTTATTCATATGGATAGGAAAAATATGAATAATAAAACACTGAATTATACTTCATTATTATAAATATTACATATTTGCTAGTTCAAGTTTATTCCGAGTATTATATGTTAACGTTGCATTTTTGATAATAACATATCCTTGACAACATGTACTCTATTTTGTTATTACATTCTGATAGTGCCACTAATATATTACTATACACACTTGTTCTTATCAATAACTTATGATCATATAACTTTTTCTTTGTAAATTTTATATTAAGCATATAAAATAAGACAAGTTCACATAGCTTTTTAATATAATCCAATTGAAATGTTTTATAAAAAAAAAAAATTAATAGAATAATATTTTCTTATTTTATTTAATACCGTTTAACCTGTTTACGCTGCCCCAAATATATATAAAAATGAATTTTTTCCTCTCAGGCAGTTGATTATAAAATAGATATACTTTTAAAAAACATTAACTGCCTGTAGTCTTTTTCACCTCACTAAAGTTAAAGTTGTAAGTCTTATATACATATATGTATATATTTTTAATTCAAAGGTATATTTGCGTGGTTGATTCAAAAACTTTCCCTTTTCTAGACATCAACAAATGCAACTATATTATAATTTTAAAACATATTTGAATCATTTTTATATACCCTCACTATCTATTTTACTTTGGTTTTTCTTTCTAACCCTCCTCTGATATCTCTCTTCAGACTAGCATTACATTAGCAATGAACTTTTTAACTTATTCCCTATACTTCCTGTTAGTGTTTCGTTCTAAGGCTGACTTATAATACTAGACCCCCTAAAAAAATTAAATTTTGAAACTTCCGCAACGGCTGCATACTTCTTTATATTATATACATTCTTTTATTAGCCAATTATTCAGCAGACATATAAATGAAAATATACATATAATAGCTATAAAATAATACTATAGAGGTAGGCTTCAATAATGCGCAATATAACATCAGTTTTATGTTTATAAATTTCACAATAGTAAACTATTATTTCAAGTTAATTATTACATGCTTCGTTTTTAAACACACACACATATATATATATACACAAAATATATTATAATCGTTCATATTATTTCTTATCAATATTTTATATATGTTAATATCTTTATCTTTAGCAGACTATTTTTTTTTATTAAAATCTTAAATAATAATTATTGACATTTTGGCAAAAATAATTCATTCTATTAGTCATATCACTTTTTATCCAGAATATGCATATGAATGTTATTAGAGGATGCTGATCAGTTTTTCGAAATTTTTTACTTTGAACAAGCGATACTATTTGTTAAGTTTTTTAAAGACAAGAAAATATTATAGTTTATCAAAAGTCAACAAATTGTTTGACAAATAGTTATATATTTTAATTAAATTAAAAATATACTTCTTTTAAGACCAGCCAATTAAAATTGGTGGTTCTTAGAAATGAAAAAACAATCTATTTGGAACGAGAATAAATATAGTTGTCCTGCCATTGCTTCATCTCCGCCAACTATTAAAACTTCACCTAACGATCTTGATCCTGGCAGTTTATTACCATCACGTTTTTCAATCATTGGGTCCCACAATATTAATACAGACGTTACTTCGTCGGCTTTACCGGCCAAATATATTTTGGCGGCAGCATTTGCTTCAAATTCTCAAATAGCAAATATTCCTTCAGGAAATTCGTTTAACGTTCTTAAGTCGTTTACGACAGCAACCGATCCTATCGGCTCATCTATACAGCAACCCAGTTCTGCTGGTGTAAATACATTTCCTTTAAACGGATGTCAACAAACTACGAATCTTATACAACATTCATTAAATAACTCGTTACAAGTGAAGACATCGGCAGCTAACTTTCTAGCAAATTCACCTCTCTTTCAATCTACACAACCATCTATAGACCAGCCTGCTAATAATCTTCTTTTACCTAGATTGGCAGGGAATAACTTTACTATCTCTTCACCAGGGCAACCCTTAAGCCAAACTTTAATAGAAGACAACATTACTTTATCCAATACATTAGCTACAAATAGTAGTGCGTTTTCTGTTATACCATCAGTATCATCCAATAATAATACTAATATATTTGGAAATAATAATAAATATAATTTGACAAGCAGTCTTGGAGTTGGCTCTTTGTCTACCAATTGTTCATCAAATGGTTTAGGAAGACCACAATCAAATTCTATTTCCTCAAATTCTGACTTAGTATCAGCAGCTTCTATGGCAGCAGCATTAGTTGCAAATAAAGCACTTGATTCTTCCCCATTTCAAAATCAAAGACAATCATTTAGTCTCGATAACCCTATACAGTCTCCACTGAACAATCCATCTCTTTATCCACAACTTTTTTGCCTTCAAGGAATACTTGATGGAATAAATACAAATATTCTTCGATCTCACATGAATACTTCTCAGTATAAACCAATTCCAAATAACACCCATGTTGATCTCACACGCTTCCGTTATAAATCTCCTAAGGATTGGACGGCAGATGATGTACTAGCATGGATGATAGACGTTGCAAAGCGGCATAATATTGGAATGGAGAGATTTGACTTAACGCAATTTGCCACGATCAATGGCAACTTGCTTTTAATGATGCAAGAGGAACATTTTATTGAACGAGAACCAACACATGGAAAATTATTATACCAGGAGTTGTTACATTTAATCTCTGGTGAGTTTTAAAAAAAAAAAAAATTTTATTCTCTTATGTAGTTCAAAGCAACTATTGTCATTACTCAAAATATATACTTTTAGTATGCCTTTTTATATTATTTTCCTTAAAAAAACTTCCTATCATTAAATATATACTCTTTTTACAAAATGTATCTTTTACAATTTTTTCCCATGTTTTATGTAATTGTTCAAATTACACTATATTCATGTATTTTTGCACTTTAAAAATTGTCTTCAAATAGAAGGGGCTTATATTTTATCACTATACATTATAAAATTTTCCCCAGGAGATATTTCTTGTCATATTAAGCGATAAAAGAGAGATATATGTATGTATAACAAATCTAAACTAATGAGGTTTTTGCTAAAGGCTTCTAGATAGTTCTTTTGACTTTCTTTGTCATTCATTAATTAATAAATATCTGCTTTCATATACATATTTTGTATCTATCTCTGAAACATGTTTTATTTAAGAAGTAAAGAAGATTTTGATAAGGGTATATAATCTTTATCTTGTACGCGGGACACGTCATTTCTTTTCAAAAAAGGAAAATTTCAATAGCATAAAAAGTAAATGTTTAGATTTAATATGACACCAATTGCTGTAATATTTTATAACATATAAAATACTTTTTTATTAAGAGATAAATTTAAAAAAAAAAATCTTTTTATTAATTGTTATGATAAAAATGTGAATTATTTCCAATAATATTAATACTTAATTTAATGTATAACATATATATTTGCGAGGATAAAAAGGATGGTGTGCTTTTTAATTATTATTATTTTAATAGACCAAGGAAATGGATAAGATATTTTCACTTTTAAATATATTATCTTATTTTTCATTTATATACATAAAATATAATGAAAATAATTGATGATTGAATTTGTTAATAAATAATTTTTTTTTTAACTATAAACAACTTTATCAGTGAGAGGAATTAATTATAATGACATTTGAAAGGTTTTTAATTTTTAATTTTTATATAAAGAATATATGAATAAATAATTTATAAATATTCTTTTAGAAACAAATAATAATTATAAGAAAGTTGAAGAAAGAGCCGTTTCATATTTGGTCCAACGATTAAAAGAAGAGGAAACACATAATAAAAATAAAAGCAATATTGTAAATTCTCAACAACAGTCATCATCACGGCAATCATTAAGTAACAATTTTGGAGTGAGTCGAAATCAAGCGTTAGCTGCGAAAGCAATCCCATTTCAAACAATAATGGAATCATCATTGATGAAGAATGCCTCTTCGCAAAATGCAAACTCGCAAATTAATATTTCTAATCAAATTCGAAATTTAGGAATGCCTCAACAATCTAATTCAAGCCAGATAAATTATTCAAATAATGATGCATCGTCAGCATCGCTTCTTAAATCATCTCCACATTTAAACAGTATTGATACTACACTGTCTTTAAATAAACCTTCTTCCGTTAAAAGTAGTGATTCTTTATTTGGAAATGGGTCTTTCCTTAATGCCGTTCAAAATCAATCCCTATTATCTTCGCCAACACCTAATATACGTACAAGAGAGAATGATAATTTTTCAGGTATGTTTTTATTTAAAAAAAAGTTATTTATGAAAAGTTATGTATAAATAATACCCTATTTTCCATAGTATCATAATATATATTTTCGTTAAGTAGAGGTTTTTAAAAGTAAAGATTAATCTTTTATACGTGATTTTTTTTAAATTTTGTTCCGCCTTTGTGGCAAAAATTAAAAATTGAACAATGATTATTCGCCATTAACGTTATATTTTTAGGAATTCCAACAACAACAGAAATGATGGATGGAAGCATCAATAATCTTGTACAAAAATCAAAAGAATTTAAACCAAGAAAGAGATCTCAACATACTAAAGGAAATAAACTATGGGAATTTATAAGAGATGCGTTAAGGGATCCAACAACAAATCCTTCTATTGTGAAGTAAGTGATCAAAGATTAAAAATGTAATATATAATTTATAATTTTTAGATGGGAAGATTCAAATCAAGGTGTTTTTCGTATTATAGAGTCGGAAAAGTTAGCTAGATTGTGGGGAGAGAAAAAAAATAATCAAAAGATGACGTACGAAAAATTAAGCAGGGCAATGAGAACATATTATGAAAAGCAGATTCTTGTACCGGTTCCAAAAACAGGATTGTACCCTAAAAAATTAGTATACAAATTTGGACCTTGCGCTCATGGATGGAAAACTGACATGTGTTCAGGAATTCTAAAGCGCAACTATGAATAGATATCGGTTTTAAAAAAATTTTTTTTTTAGTATTTTTGCATTGATTTAACTTAGATTTCTATATATTTTATTCAAGTATGTCAGTCTATTATAAAAATAACAAAAGATAACCTGCTTAGTCAATTGATAGATTATTAAAAAATTTATATTTTAGAAGTGTTGTCAGTAAAAACGTTAAACAATTGATGTTACTCTCCTAAATATATAATCTCTGAGCGGGTTTTATCAATTTTTTCTCATATTGTGATCTAATGAACTTGAAATTTTATAAAAATTTCTTTCGTAATATTAATGCGTATATTGTCATCTTTATAATGATGACTATAAAAAGAGTAAATAATTTTTCATATATTGTTTTTTGACTTTACACTTTGTATAATTTATTTGATGAATAAATGTCTAATTGATGTTGCACAGTGACAGATATATATTAGTAACATTCTTTTAAAAAGAAAAATATTCATATAACATTGATGATTTTTGATAATATAATGATATATACATCGTCAACTGAATGTAAAATTATTCGGAGTAATAAATTAAAAATTATTTACTGTGTAATTTTTTTTCACTCAACAAAATGATATTTTACGCAAGGGTAAAAATGAAAGTAATCATATTATGCTTTTTAACTATTCATTTCAACATATATAACCTATTCACATGTGAACTTTCATGATAAGAATATCAATTATAAAAGAAGTTGTTAAAATTTATAAAGTAAAATTATGTATTTTTAAATATGACATTTTATTTCTTTAATTATGTCTCTTAATTATTTTTAAAGATATGTTCATAAAATAATAAAATTATTTTTGTTTTTAAACAAGAAAAAAAAATGTTTTTCAACAACTTTCAGAATTGATAGTCCATGAATAATATTTGCAAAATTCATCTTCATTCTAATAATAACGTCATATCTAAGATTTTTAATATCATAGAACAAATTTATATATTTTTTAAAAATTAAATAAAATAAAAAATAACACAATTTCAGGGAACAACATTTTCTAAAAGAAATGAAATTAAATATATTCTAATAAAATTATTTTTAAGTTCATGTTATAAAATGAATCAAAAAGAATAAATAATATAGAATTTCAATGTTTAATTTTCTTTATTCTTCTTCTTTTACTTAGAAAAAAATAAAACCTCTTTTTTTCAATTTAACATATTCTTTTTTATCTTCATTGAATAAAGAATCATTATACTTTTTTTTCTATTCAACGAAAAATAAAAAATTTATAAACTTAAGAAAAATAAGAGTGAGAGATTTTTAAAAATAAATATTTTTAATATTTTATATAGTAAACCATTTCCACTATTCAATTATAATAAATTTACATGTACAATTAAAAATTGATGTATTTTAATATCAAAAATATTTTTTTTTCTCAGAGTCAATAAAAATAATTTTATCTTTACTCATTTTAATACATAATTTCTCAGAATGTATATTTTTTAATTCTTTCTCTTATCCAATAAAAATGAAATTTAAAATTATAGTATTTTAAATATATTTGAAACATATTAAATTTAATTTTAACAACTTGTTAACTGAAAAATAAAAAAAATTTATTTAATTATAACTGAAGATATCTAAGAAAATTTGATTTTTTTTTATTTAAATTTAAAAAAAACAACTGATTTTTGTTTCTGTATAAATATCAAATTGATAATTATTAAATATATTAACAGAACACACATATTGTACTTTATAAATACGATTTTCTTTCTTTAGATTATTTTAATATTAAATTGTACTTAACTTTAACATTGTTATAAACAATTTTTCAATACCAAATTTTTTATAGATAAAAAGGTTAATTGATAATTAATGTAAAATGTTGTTTATTTTTATTTGAAGATGGTATTTAAATAAACAAAATTTGTCTCTCATATTACCAATTATCGGAAAGAAAAGGAAAAAAATTAGCATAAAATGAATATTCTTGACGTTTAATGCTAATGTACACTTTTATCACTTGGATTACCATAGACAAAATAACTTCCTTTCTGTAACCAAACTACATTAACTGTTTTATTTTTAAATATATATCGTTGCAGCTTAATACACTTATCAGCATAGAAAGTATTTATTAATAATTTATTTCTAGAATTATATATAAGTGCCGAACAAGAGAGTCTTTTATAAATATCATTTAAAAATATTGCTATCAACAATGCTCTCTTAAGATACCAATTTTGTAGTTTAGTTATAAAGTTTTTCGTCCTTTAAAATAAAAGTTTCTTCAATTTTTCACACACAATGTACATAGTATTTTTAAAATGCACTCTGTGATAAGATACCTATCTCCGGATTATGCTTATAGTTTTCTGGTTTTAAAAAAGAATAATATATTTACTTTAAACTATTAATAAGACCACTTTTCCCAGCTTATAATTATTGAAATAATTTTTAAAATTATTATAATTCAAATAATGATCTTTTTTATAAATTTTTCCAGTATTAGTTTCCAATATTTTAAAGTAAACAATAGGGAGTTTTGAAAAATTATTTTGATTTATGTCATTGCGTGAATTCAACGAATTTCATTTTGAAAATAAAAGGACAACACTTGAATTGGAACCATTATTGTAAATACAAAAATTATGTTAATTCAAAAAAACGATTAAATTAATTTCAATTATTAAATTCGTCACTTTTATGACATTTCCTTCATGATAATACTTATACAATTTAAAAGCTAATTTACTGTTTAGAAAGAATTATCACTTAG
Source organism: Parastrongyloides trichosuri (assembly GCA_000941615.1). Lineage (NCBI taxonomy): Eukaryota > Metazoa > Nematoda > Chromadorea > Rhabditida > Strongyloididae > Parastrongyloides > Parastrongyloides trichosuri. Next base: position 319,745 of record LM523159.1, on the reverse strand, counting down.
TTATTGTGAATAAAGAAAAATAAGTTTATGTGATATTGTTATAATTTTGGATTTTAACAATTTTAATACAACATTATCCAGGTATGACGTCTTATTAAATAAAAAATGTGCGTTGTTATGTTGCAGAGAAAGATTATAATATGATCTTGTTTATATTTCTGGAATTTAAATATGATGATTAAGAAAATACTGTTAACAGTTAAATTTATTAACATCATTCCTTATAACTTATGCATTTTGCTTATACAAGAATCACGGAAAAAAGTAATCAAAATGATTTATATTCTTTAAAACGATTTAAAAAAAAATTTCAAAATCAAACTAAATCTTTTCAACTCAAATGGAGATAAATATATTTATAAAAAAATAGAGACAATTTTTCGTGTAATAAAATATTTAATGCTATACTTATTAAGTCAAAAATTAAAAATAGAAAATTTAAATGTTGATTTAATAAAAGTTATTTTTGAAAGAACAAAGATTAGTCAAAATTATAATAATTTTTTTGAAGTTTATATTTTTTTTTAATCATAAAATAAGCATTTTATACGAGAATATTGATTCTCTAATAAACGATGTTATAGCCGGTTGTTTAACTGAAATAAATACTAAAAAAAAATAAAAAAAGAATTTTTCTCATATAATTGTAAAAAAAGATATTTTACAATATAAAAAATTATTGAGTGTGTATTTTTTATAATTTCATTAAATATAAAAATGACTAGAAAATTTTATGTTATAATTTTACAAATATGAAAAGCTTAAAAAAGAAAGGAAAGTTATTATTAAAACTTTACGAGTAATTATAATGCATTTAATAATGCAATTACAGTGTTGAAATCTACCATACTTATATTTGTTTTAATACAACAGATTTATAAAAAAGTTCACTTTGAAAAAACAGAATTTTATAAATATATTTTTAAATCTAAGTAAATAGAAATTGTATATCAACAAATGAAGTTTATAAAATATTTAAAAAGTGATATCATTTGATTATGATTGCGTTTAATAGTTTAAAAAATTTGATTTATAAATATATTTTATGTCAAAGATTAATAGAAATATAATATATTAACTTTAATTCAATGCCATGATCTTTAGACTAGATTGCCTTTAAAATACACAAACATCTTTTTCATAGATTGTGAATATCTATTTTTAAACATTATTTTAATTCCATACATTTTTGATAAGTTTAGATCATTTTTTTTATTAAAATAAATCATTATTTTTTATTTGTCTAATACTAAATATTAAAAAAATAATTTTTAATTTTTTAAAAGTGACGTAAAATATTGAAATAAATATTAAAGATTTTAATAAAATATCTTGAAAAAGGTTCATAGATATTGTATAAATGATGAATGTTTAATCGAGTTTTAATTAATCAAGTACAGGAGACCGGAAATTAGGTATATAATAAAATTTTTTCTCCAGAAATAAAATTCTTTTAATTTTTATTAATAGAATATCTTTCAATTATTACAGTAAAATGTATAAAAAGGCATCATAAAATTCTCGATTGAAGAAAGAAACTTGTTATATCGTGATTTCATCAAAATAAAATTTATGTCATTCTTATAATAAAATGGCCAATGATCTTATTACTTGATATAAAATTGGTTTATTTTAACTTTCAAAATTTAAAACTCTTGCAAAAAGTTAATGTTAAAATATAATATATTTTTGTCAAACAAGATATCTAAAACAAGACATCTATCTTAATTTGTAAGTATTTTATAAATATAATGATTAGAGCACAACCATATATTTGCTAAATGTCTCTTACGGTATGTTGATGTTGATATAATATCAATTTGGTGATGAGACGCAAGAACCTGCTTATAGTAACAAGACTATTTAATCACCCTGTGGTGTTATATGCTTTATTTGTTAAAAACAGAAACATAAATTATTATTAAAGGACACCTACTTATTATGTGTATTATAGTTTTCTTTAAAATAAATAATTAATATTTTTAAAATTAAATTAATATAAAAATAAAAATCGACCTTAAATTTTTTTTTNTTTTTTTTTGATTAATTTATTATGTTTAGAAAAAATCATTAAAATACAAATATTAATATTTATTGTTGAACTATTAAAATCTGTCAGATTATGTAAAGTTAATATTATTTTAATTTTTAATTATAAACAATTTTTTGCCTAACTAATCTTATACTTGACATTATTTTATGACATTTTTGTTATATAGCATATACTATCAATTGTTTAAAAACTTTTTCATTGCTTATCATGTGATAATAATTCATATTCGCCAAAAATGATGTACAAAATAATTCTATTATTACATTTTGATTACAAAAATTAGCATAAATTCTAGGCTGATAAACCCACACATCATTTTACTCTACCACTATAAATATAAAAATTTTGATGCAAAATTTTTTGGTTATAAATATTTATCACAAATTTATACTATAGAGTTCTTGACGTTGATAAAAAAAAATGATATTCTTTCTCTGTTTTTATCACCTCCGAATAATATTATTTTTTTACAGACAAGTTGGAAACAAATTCTTCCTTTTCTCTATTTTCAAAGAAAGATACCATAAAAGGTGATATAGCAGATTTTAGTACATCTTCGCTGAAAACAAATACTCTAAGCAAACTGAGGCCGGGTTCGCAGATTTCGATAACAAAACACAATTGTGGAATGGGAAAAGATTTACCTGATAATCAGAATGTGACTCAACACACTAACATTTTGGTTGGAGAATCTAAAGGCGGTGAAATTGACAATTCATCGCCTTCTTTAGATAATAAGAATTATAAGCATGAAAACGATGAAAAAGTAAACAATGAGTTTGTTGAAGTAAAGGTAATTAAAATCATGTTTTTGTTATCTTTCGTAATTTAGATTGATCATCAAAAATCAGTAACAGTTGATGATTTAAAAAAACTTATGGAATTTCGAGGACAAGAAGCTATCTTAAAAATTAATGAAGAATATGGAGGTCTTAATGGATTGTGCAATATTTTAAAAACTGATCCAAATAAGGGTTTATCGAATGATGGTGATGATATTCAAAAAAGAAAAAATAAATATGGTGCTAATACTTTACCTGCTACTCATTCTAAATCTTTCTTATCTCTTTTGTATAACGCTTGTAAGGTATAAACTTTTTTATTTATTTTATAAAACTATAATAATCAAATTTCTAGGACCCAACCTTAATCATTCTAATTGTCAGTGGTTTTATCTCATTGTTATTGTCATTTTACGATCCCGGCCAACCTGATATTGTATCAACCAACACAACAATTTCTTCTCCTTTACCATTATTATCTCCAGTTATTTTAAATGATACACAGTTATACAATACGACATTTAACGGAACCTCTTCTTTTGTTCCAATTGTTTCTGTACATAACATAACAAATGAAGAGAAATCAAAAACTGAAGAACATAATACAGCATGGATTGAAGGAGCAGCTATTTTAATATGTGTAATAGTTGTTGTTTTAGTTACAGCATTAAATGACTATTCAAAAGAGAGACAATTTAAAGCATTACAAGCTCAAGTTGAAACGGGACATACATTTTCTGTTATACGTGATGAAAAAGAACAAAACATACCTGTATCTGATTTAGTTGTTGGTGATTTATGTAGAGTAAAATATGGTGATTTAATTCCTGCTGATGGTATATTAGTTCAAGCTAGTGACTTAAAAGTTGATGAATCATCATTGACTGGAGAATCTGATCACGTAAAGAAAGGTCTTGATTGTGATATTTCTTTATTCTCTGGAACATACATTATGGAAGGAAGTGGTTTAATGATTGTAACTGCTGTTGGAATTAATTCACAATCTGGAATTATTATGGCTTTACTTAATGGTGGACACAGACCAGGACACAGTTCATCTTCATCCTCGTCTTCATCATCATCTGACTCTGATAATGAATCTTCTAAATCATCATCTGTTTATATATCAAAACATAAGTTACCTCTTTATAAGAAAAAAAGACGTTCTAGTAGTTCATCACATGCATCATCTTCTAGTTCATCATCATCCTCATCATCAAATTCATCAACGTCAACAAAATCATCAGTTTCCAACCAATTGTCTAAATCCATTCTTCAGGCAAAATTATCAAGACTTGCAATACAAATAATTTCCTGTGGAACAGGAATGGCTATATTGGCCTTGATAATACTTGTAGTAAGATATTCTATTGAAAATTATGTAATGGAACAAAAATCATTTGATATCACAGACATTCATCAATTTGTTAAATTTTTCATCATTGGTGTTACAATCCTTGTTATATCCATTCCTGAAGGTCTTCCATTGGCGATTGCTTTAGCATTAACATACTCAGTTAGAAAGGTTAGTTTTAAAAATAAAAAATAATTTAAATTAAATGATATCATCTTTTAGATGATGAAGGACAACAATCTTGTTCGCCATTTAGATGCATGTGAAACGATGGGAAATGCGACAACAATTTGCTCTGATAAAACCGGAACTCTAACAACCAATAGAATGACAGTTGTACAGTCATTTATTAATGACAATTATTATACAACTCAAGATTCTCAACCAACAACATCTGATATCGGAATGACAACAAGGAAGAAACTTGCTCAAGCAATTTCAATAAATAGTGCATACAATTCTATGATTGAAGCACCAACAAAAATTGGTGAAACATCAAAACAATTAGGTAATAAAACTGAATGTGCTTTATTGGGTTTTCTAAGTCATATTGGTGAAAATTATTCACATGTAAGAAAAGTATACCCAGAAAAGGAGCATGTGAAAGTATATACCTTCAACTCATCAAGGAAGTGCATGTTGACAATAATTTATTTATATGAAGATGGAAAAATTATTGGTTATAGAGTTTTTATCAAAGGAGCATCTGAAATTACTTTGGCTAAGTGTAAATATATTATGAATGGTTCTGGAGAACCAATTATATTTACTAAAGAACAATACAATTATATAAATGAAGAAGTAATTGAAAATATGGCAGAAAATGGTTTGAGAACAATTTGTGTTGCATATAAAGATTATGTATTAGAATCTGCTAGAAAAATAAATTTTAATGAAATTTCAATTGAAAGTTTACAAGATGTTGATGTCAATGATGAAGAAGAAATTAACAAAAATTTTACTTGTTTAGGTATTTTTGGAATTCAAGATCCTGTAAGACCAGAAGTACCACCAGCTATTGAAACTTGCCAACAAGCTGGTATCACTGTAAGAATGGTAACTGGAGATAATATTAATACAGCTAGAGCTATTGCTATGCAATGTGGTATTGTTAAACCAAATGATGATTATTTAATTATGGAAGGGAAAGAATTTAATGATAGAATTCGTGATGACATGGGTAATGTAGATCAAACAAAATTAGATGAAATATGGCCTAGATTAAGAGTATTGGCAAGAGCTCAACCTGCTGATAAATTTACACTTGTTAAAGGTATTATTGAAAGTAAAGCAACTCCAAGTCGTGAAATTGTTGCAGTAACGGGAGATGGGACAAATGATGGTCCAGCTTTAAAAAAAGCTGATGTTGGATTTGCTATGGGTATTGCTGGGACTGATGTTGCAAAAGCTGCTTCTGATATTATTTTAACGGATGACAATTTTACATCATTAGTAAAAGCTGTAATGTGGGGAAGAAACGTGTATGATTCAATTTCTAAATTTTTACAATTTCAATTGACAGTTAACATTGTTGCTATACTTACTGCTTTCTTTTCTGCTTTATTTATATCAGATTCTCCATTAAAAGCAGTACATATGTTATGGATTAATCTTATCATGGACACTTTGGCTTCATTAGCTTTAGCAACAGAAATGCCAACTAAAGAATTACTTCGAAGAAAGCCTTATGGTCGCAAAAAATCCTTGATTTCAAGAACAATGATAAGAAACATAGCTTGTCATGCAATCTATCAATTAATAGTATTATTTTTTATTCTTTTTAAAGGCCCCGAAATGCTTTATATTGGTAGTGGATTAAATGCTCCTTTACATGCTCCACCAAGTGAACATTTTACCATCATATTTAATACTTTTGTTATGATGACATTATTTAATGAAATCAATTCAAGAAAAGTACATGGGGAACGTAATGTTTTTAAACATATATTAGATAATTCTATGTTCTGTGTTATCTGGATATCAACATTCATTTGTCAAATTTTAATTGTTCAATTTGGTGGAGCTTGGTTCCAAACGTGTCCATTAGATGTTAACCAATGGTCTGTATGTTTGATTCTAGGTGTTTCAACACTTCCACTTGGACAATTAATTGCATTCTTACCAAGTAAAAAGCTTCCAAAGAGTATAGCTGTAGGAAGAGATGTTCCAGAAATTACAAGATCACAACCAGGTGGTATTTGTGGATTTGGAGGTGGAATCTTACAACCATCAGGTGTAGGAGGTCTTCAAAAGGGAGTTGAAATGTTTGGTATTCATGTAAGTAATTTAAATATTTTTTAAAATAAATCATAAACATGTTTACTTTTAGAATCGTGTTGTAAACGGGTTATTAACTGAACGTAGTGCACTTCCAGAACCTGCTCCAATGCAACAGGCTCAAGTAGTAAAACAATGGAGACGAAGTCTTAGGCATCATCAACAAAAGAAACTAACACATCGTAGATTACGGCATGTAAGAAAATCAATAGATAATCATTTCGATTTTGCATCAATGCAATCTGCTGATAATGCAGATAAAGCAAGGAAATCACATGTTAGCAAATTAATGAAAGCACAAAATTTCCATAGAGCTATATCTCTAGATGCTCGTTCTCCAAGAGACGAAGAAGAAATGGGAGAAATATCACCTGTAATAAAGGAGAAATCAACTATTCCAGATCGGGAAAATGTTTAAAAACAAATTATTATATCAACAAAAATATTTTATATAACATTTTATATTAACAATTAATAAGAATCATTTCTTAACAGCTTCGCACGACAAAGTATCTTAATATAAGTACTAACATTAATATTTTTTTAACGAAAGCACTATACCTAGTATGAAAAATTTTTTTATTATGCGATTTATTATATTTGTATTAAAAAATAAATATATTTTTAAATTAACAATTAAAATATCATATTAGTATTTTTCTTCTCATTTTTATATAAAATAACCATTTTTGTAAACAAATGAAAGAGACATTTTTAATGTGCAGAATAATAAAAAGTTTTTAAAAAAAATATTTATCTGGTCTAAATATGGTTTTTTAATTAACAAAAAAATTACCTTTTTTCTACAAAATAAAACATTTGTTGTTTATAAAAGATAAATGGCAATAACAATTTTCTATTTAAAAAATTATTTTTTGATCATATCTTTTGAATAAATAATGATACGAATTTGTTGCATTCCTTAATCGTTTTTTCATGCCTGATTACTTCCAGAATCAGTTTTATTAAATCATTTATTTTTTTATCATTTTTTAGAAAAATGAATTCTAATTGCGATGGAATGGAAATTGATATTTGAAAGAAATATATGTATGCTTAAAAAAGTTTGTGTTAATTCATACCAAATTGTCTTTCTTTAAATCTAAAAAAGATTAAAAAATTTATAATTTCTTAATATTTCTTTTGTGTATAATGCATTCATCATGCATTATATTATAAATATGTTGTACTTTTGTAATGTTTGGTGTAATTAGATAAAGAAAAGTTTAAATCAATTATTCTTTCAAACGATATTTTAAAATATATAAGTAGTGTATTACAAACTTTTATGTCTGGTATACATTATATATCCCATGCAATTGTTTGGAATTAAGAAATCTGTAAAGTCAATGTAGAATAAATTTTCGGAAATAAAACGTCATTCTTTCGAATGATAATTAGAATATGTTTAAAAATTTTTAAATTTTAACAACATTTAAATTTTAATAACAATTAAATTTTAATAACATTTAAATTTTTTCTTAAAATTTGTTAAGTGATAATGACTCATCGCTTGATCACCTAATCTAAATCACATGAGACTTCCAATATAAACAAAAATAAACATCAAATATCAACATAAGAAGAATATAAATATAACAGAAATTAGAGTGAAGGCATTTAAGCTCCGGATTCGAAGACTTTTGTTAAATTAATATTATTATCTTATATATTGTTTTTCTTTGTTTATCGAATAAAATATTACATTAAATTTATTTACATTCTTATCTCGTATTGAAAAGAACAATTCCTATTGTTCAAAATAAAAACTTTACCGCTACACTGAAAAAGGAATATAAGAGAAGGACCACTCTTAACGAATGAATCAGGAGATTCACCACTTTCTTGAAGGGGAGACGTTGTGCATTGGACAAGACAGATGAGTCATCAAACTACAAGTATTTTTAATAAACATCACAAAATTGATGTAATTTAAGTATATTATTAATATGTATTGTATCTTTTTTTAATAAACTTATTTGATTCCTACCTTCTACTACATTCTAAATCTTATATTTATATGTAATTTCTATTACTTAAATAACTTCACCGCTACACTAAAACATGAAGGAAAAAATCATCCTTTATGAATTTAAAAAAATATTTTATTTATAATTTATACAAATTATTTTTATATTTATGACAAATTCTTTGTATTATATTATAATATAAAATTTTAAAGAATCTTGTTTTACTTGAATTAACATCAAGATACATCCCTAATTAAATCACATTGATAAAATTAATGTAAGTTTAATATTAATTATGAAATATTGTTCAAAACGTAAATGTATATATAAAAAATTGAATACAGAATTTTATTCTCAATAAACTCTTTAAATAATTTTTAAAATTTAATATTATTTCATTTACAAACTTGAAAAAGAAAATAAATGTAAGTTATGAAGATTTTTATTTTTATTATAGATAACGACAATTGTATTCATAATCTTTAAAAAAGAATAACAAAATAATAATATTTTTAAAAAATATATGCTTTATTAAATTAAATTGAACAAATATTTTATTTAAAATAATTTTAAGGCATAATATTTTATTTATTTAAAAATAGTTATCTTTTTATGTCTTCTAATATTTTTTTAATCTTTTCTTAAATTTATCTTTTTAATCACATTTTTAATATCTAAAAATTATTATATTTTAAATATTTTGATTCATCACAAAAAGAAAAAATGAATAAACAAATGATTAATTTCTAAACATTCATCTTTAGGATAATTGCTATTATTAAGCTTATTTAAATATGAATTTAATATCTATTATCATTAACATTCATTTATTTTAACAAAAAATAAAATAAAAATTTTTAATTGGTAAATATTTTGTTTTTATAATCTAATGCAATTTTACACAAATTGCGGCAATCATTTCATTCTTCCCTAATAAAAACATATCACGGTTAAATGTTAAAAAGCCGAAAATAAGATATAATTTTGATATCTATGGTAGATAAATCTACATATTCTATTTGAATTATTTTTCTTACAATATATATTATTCATAAGATAAATATTCACAAATATTTAAAAGATTATAAAAGCATCTCTAAATTGACAATAAAAATTTAAATTAATATTTATATTATATAAATATAACTTTATATAAAGTTATTCATATTTTACTAACATTAATATCAATTATATATGTATATTAGAGAGTTAAAAATTTTTAAATCACAATTACATTTATTTTATAATCTGAATATTAAATAAGGCTTCATTTTGCACTTCAAATCTAAATAGTGGTAATATAATGTTATTTGCATGTTTAATTTTTAAAACAACTTTTTTTACAATAATCAATTATTTGAACTTGTCCTTGGAAATATTATAACAAAAAGAAGCTTATATTTTTTATAACATTCAATTTATTATTACACTAGAATAAGAAATTGTATCTTAGAAGATACAGTCCTACATTTAGGTTAAAATATACTTTGAAATATTTATAATATGATGATAGTAGCTTTTAATAATATTTTTTAATTGTTGTATTGCGTTCTCCTTATTTGTAGTATCGGCAAATAAAGCATATATTTGAAACGAATTTACCACATCCATCTGGTTATGATTAAACGTAAAAACTTTGAACAGACTTGGATAGGTATTTTTAATAATATAAGCATTATTAAGATAATTTCCATTTACAGTATACTAAAATTATAGTAAACAGAATAATTATAAAAATATTTAAAAATACCTTTACAAAGTAAATTGTATCATTCTCAAATCCTGATATCTCTATAACTTCTTCTTTATCCTCAACATCAACAAAATTAATTGAATTCATATATTCTGTTAAAAAACCATCAATTTTTGATTTAATATATATGTTTTTTTCTGATTTTGATGGAATATTATAATACCGAAATGGTAGTAATGAACAAGTAACAACATATCCTAAAATGTTTTCATCTAATGATATATGAATATCTTCATATGTTTTTTTAAACAATGACATTCTTGCCCCAGCATAACAATATTTAAATTCAGTTCTAGCTTTAGCCAATAAATTTATTCTAGATTCATTTTTATTATGCTCTAATATATCATTAAGATAAAATCTAAACATTCTTTTTAATTGTGCTATCATTACTTCTTCTAAAAAATCTAAATGGATTTTAGAGTTATCAAAATAAAATTTTAATGCTTGTTTTGGTTTATTAAGAATAGAAAAAAGTGATGTAGTCATAGATTTTGTTTCTGTTTCATAACCTTTAAAATTATCATTATAACTATTATCATATAAAGAAAACGCTTGATTATTTTTTTTATTATCTTCTCCATCTTTTTTTGATGTTTCTGTTAGTAAATGTTTTTCCAATTTTGACCATATATTCTAAAAAAAATATAAAAAAAATATTATTATTTATTAACATACGATTATGCGTCTCCCATGATTTTTATATAAAATATGATCAATTTCCGTATAATCAATTTTATTCTTTGGAAATAAATCATAAATAATTTTATTTATTGAAAGAAGGCAACGTTTCACTGACTTCATTTGATTTAATTCATAAAGATATTCAAACATTTCATTTATTTGATATATTCTCCATGCATCTTTAAAAGGTATTACCATTAAAGTACTTATTTCATTTGTAACTTTTATGAAAAATACATTAACAAATGACAAGATACCCTTTCTTTTTTTTAACTTTAACCAAACGCTATCAAATTCCTCATCAACATTAAATCTTAATCTTATATCACGAATATGCATTAATTCTTCAATATCTTCGTTAGATAAAAAATCTGTTAAATGATTACTTCCAAATAGAAAACTATCAGTCCCAGCCGAAGCTAATAATGTTCCTTTTCTTATAAGTAAGCATCTTTAAATATATATATTGATAAATATTTTATATTTTATAATTATAGACTTACAAATTATTAGGTATATGCGCTTTAAGACTATTGCTTAGATTTTTACAAAATAAATATGCTTTTTCAGGGTAAGATGGGTGATCTAAATGACATTGATGAAAGGGTTTTTTTCCTTCAATAATTTCAAGTACTCGAAATTTAAGCATATTCTTAGCATGTCTTACAGATGATAACTCATTTCTCATTAACATTTCAAATGGTCCAAGATAAAATCTGAATAAGTGATGGAGTTTTTTGAGTATAATTTCTGAATCAACTTTATAATTCCTTAAATTAATGGTTATTTGTGAAAATTAATAATTACTTACACTTCAGTAACATATATAATATAATGTTGTTCTGAGAGATGACGAAAGAAAAATTTTAAATTATAACTTTCAATCTCGTTAATTATTATATTTTGTTGCGCTCTTTGGGAGTTAAATAACATGATAAGTGGCAAAAAAACATCAGTAGCTTGCCTATTTGGAATATCTATGGTAATAAATTGAGTAGCATTATTATTTACCCCAGACAATGATAAATCATCACTTATTATTGTAGTTTCACTTTCATTGTCTTCTCTTATATTATCAAAATTTTTAATAAGTGTCAAAAATTCATTATCACCATTTGTAAAAATTACCGAATCTCGGTCATCTACTAGTAATACACCTTTCATATTTTTTAAAAAGAAATAATAATATAAAAAGAAAATTTAAAAAAAAATTATGTTCTTTATATGACACTTAGTACTACTTTATAGTGTTAATTTAAATATTATTAGTGATTGCTAGCTTTATTTAAAACGTTATCATGATAGATAGCAGTAAATGTGTTTATTAATATTCTTTAACAATTCCTCATACCGTTAAATATATTTGTAGATTATTATTAAAATCTTATCAAATTTCAAAACTGTCTGACTTCTTCACATTATGTATCTAGAAACTTATCAAAAACTTGATATTAGATGCTTATTGATGTTTTTGGTCATATGAATAATAACTTTGTTTTGATAGTTCTTTTTTCATATATGTACATGAATAAATAACTGTATATGTATTAGTACTATCATATTTAATTATTAAATGCCACACAATGGTATTTATAGAGATAATAAGTTATCAGAAAGATTTTTAAAAGGAATAATATAATAACAAAATATTTTAATAAATTTTACTGTTTAAAAATAAAAAAGAAGGACTTTTTAATGAGAGATGATTTTAAAGTTCACTAATGAGTTTCTCACCAAATTTATCTTGACATAGTTGTGGTAATAAATGAAGAGGACCCAAGAAAAGAAAATGTTAGCAAGACTTATATAATATAAAAGATTGTTGTCAAAGTTGTTTCATGAATTTATTTTTATTAGTGAAAAGATTAAATAAGTACATATATATATATAAAATATAAGTACCGTTATGAAGTTAAAAATAAAATGACGACAGTACTTATTTAATAAAATTTTGTCTTTTTTCTTAGTATTATTATTAACTAAAAATAAATTAAATAATTGTGCTATAACATTTGCTTTTTATGTATAGATATATAAATTTACTCATCCTAATTTTTATCTTTTATTGCAATAATTCATATATTTCTCCTTAAAAATTGCATTATATATAATCAACAAAACATTTATAATAAAGTAACTTGACATAATAAACTTAAAAATAGTTTTGGAAATTTATGATTTCTTCTTTTATACTTCTTTTACCATTATAAATTTAGGCATAAATATAATTTCCTACAAATTAACCTCAAAATTTAGCGCTTTCTATTTAATTTACATTTAAAATATTTGATATTATTCATCTCTCTCCATGAATATTCTGACATCACTGTTACTCTCTTTCTCTTTAAAAAATAATTAATTTTTAGATCAAAATGAAGTATTTTTTTTTACTTCCTTCTAACGTATTTTTTTTTATTAATATTAAAAATTGAAAAATATAGTTATAATAAGTGTCTTCCTATTAATATCATCCCATCAGGGTGCTTTAGAAAATTTTTATAATTGGAACGGATGCTAGAAAATAAATAAATAGACATTTATATTGCAGCAAACTTCTCATATTAATGCTGTTAATTAGTCAATCAAGTAAGATAGCTTGTTACTTTTAAAACAAAATATATTATTATAGTATTTATTGAGTAAAATTAAAACTATTATTACATATTTTATTATTTTGAAAAGCCTAAAATTCTATAACATGAAATTTTTATTGACAGTAACATATTTAAATAAGAATTTTTATTTTAATAAGGAAAAAAATGCATTTAACAGTTTAATTATGTTCGATATTTGAATGGTACATCCATTCTTCATATTTTAGCTTTTTCATTTCAAAATTTGTGTTTATAGTGGTTATTTATGTTTTTCAATTCTTAAATTGAACATGAAATATATCAAATTACAAAATCTCATGTTTAATTTCATTATCTTAGTTTAGCAACTTCAATAAATAGTATATATCAAAAATGTGTAATACTACCATATCAAACGTATACTAACCTACTGAGATATGTTATTAGACACCAATTCTAACCATTACTATATTATCAACCTCTCGACTGTACTTATCATTGATAGTTATGTAACTAATGAAATTGAAGTATATTTATTTCTAAGAATAATCTTTTAAATTATTAAATGAAACATTTGTTTAAATAAAAAAGTATCAAATATTTTCAGATATCTCTTCACTTGAATGGTTCTTTTCAAATTTATAATGAAATAAGCTTTATATCGTTATTAGACTGGTGGTTATCTACATATATCATGTTATTAATTTAATTGTTGCCATTAATAGCTACTAAATTTATTCAATCCAATTAAAAATAATAGAAAGTATTGTTTACCTATATAAAAATATATATCCTTTTCAATATATATCTATAAAACAAATTATATCTATAATATATAACATAATTATTTTCTTCCTTTGAAAAATGTTTACCTTGTTGGCTCTAGCTACACAAATTATAGCCAACTTACAAGGATATTCAGATCTCAATAATGATTCTATTGTACCACATTCCAATCATCGCCATCCAAAAATAAGACAAATATTAATAGATGGAGATATTATATTAGGAGGTGTATTTCCGGTACATGCTAAATCATCCTCTGAAAGTTATCCATGCGGTGATATTTATGAAACAAGGTAATTTAATTTCTTGGTAAAATAAAATTATATTTTTTTGTAGAGGAATTCATAGAGTGGAATCAATGCTATATGCAATAGATATGATTAACAATCAGGCAGATTTTTTAAGAGGATACAAATTAGGTGCTCATATTGTGGATTCTTGTTCTAATCCTGCATTTGCATTAAATCAAAGTCTTGACTTTGTAAGAGAAATGATTGGTGGTATTGAAACGAATGAATATGAATGTGGGGATGGAAGTGCACCATTATTGGCAAAACCGCATAAAAAGAATGTTGCTGCCGTTGTTGGTGGTAGTTATAGTTCAGTAACTGTACAAGTCGCTAATTTATTAAGATTATTTAAAATAGTTCAAGTTTCACCAGCATCAACAAATGCAGATTTAAGTGATAAGTCAAGGTTTGAATTTTTCGCAAGAACTGTTCCAAGTGATACATATCAAGTTAGAGCTATGATTGATATAGCGCTTCATTTTAATTGGACATTTGTTTCATTAGTATATTCAGCTGATGAATATGGTGAATTAGGAGCAGGAGCATTTAAGAAGGAGGCAAGAAAAGCAAATATTTGTATTGCCATTGAAGAAAGAATACAAATAAAGAAAGAATCAATTAAAGATTCTGTTGATAATTTAATTAAAAAACTAGAACCTGATAAAGTTGTAGGTGCATCAGTTGTCGTTTTATTTGTAGGAACAGAATATATTCCTGTTTTAATGAATGAAGTATCTACAAAATTGGGAATAACGGAAGACAATTATAATGAAAAAAAGAAAATTATATGGTTAGCTAGTGAAGGGTGGGATAGAAATAGTGAATCATATACTGCAGGGCAAAGAAAATGGGCTGCACATAGTGCTATTGTTTTAATGCTTGAATCACAAAGAATACCTTCATTTGAAGAATATTACCTTTCTCTTAGACCTGGAACAAAAAATTTTGAAAGAAATAAATGGTTAAGAGAACTATGGCGTTATAAATTTACATGTGAATTTGACCTTCCACAAGATGATAAGCGTGAAAGATGTGAAGATAAAAAACAAAGTCATGAACATTTTTCTCCTGATGATAAAATTCAATTTGTCATTGAAGCTGTATATGCAATTGCTCATGGATTAAAAAAGATGAAAGAAAAACATTGTCCTAATGATACTGTTGAATATACATGGATAAATAGATATTCAAAAGGGCCAGAATTATGTTTAGCTTTAAGACATATAGATGGTGAAGATTTCTATAAAAATTTTCTTCTTAAACTTGAGTTTAATGATTTAGTTGGAAAAAAAGTTCATTTCAGTAAAGAGGGTGATGGTCCAGCACAATACACAATATTAAATTATCAACCAAGCAAAGGAAGAATTGCAGAATCTGATAGGGATGATTACGTTGAAGTTGGAAGATGGGCAGAGGGTAAACTTGATATATATGAAGAAAAAATGTTTTGGAATAAACATGTAAACCAAGGAAGTACTAAAAAATATGCAATACCAATATCACAATGTAGTATGCCATGTCCTGTAGGCCATAAAAAACAATTAATTAAACATGATGAAGAATGTTGTTGGGCTTGTAGTAAATGTGAAGATTATGAATATTTAAGTGATGAAGCAACTTGTACTGATTGTGGAATGGGACGTTGGCCAAAAGATAATAGATTGGAATGTTATGAAATTGCTTCTGTTGAATTAAAATATATGAGATGGAACACATGGTATACAATTGCTCCTGTTATTATCTCTTGTATTGGCATTATTTGTACAATATTTGTCATAATATGTTATATTAAATATAGTGAAGCTCCTGTTGTAAAAGCTTCTGGTCGTGAATTAAGTTACATTCTTTTATTTTCTTTTATAATATGTTATTGTATGACTTTTGTTCTTGTATCAATGCCATCACCACTTATTTGTGCTTTAAAAAGAACTGGAATAGGTTTTGCATTTTCATGCCTTTATTCAGCAATGCTTGTTAAAACAAATAGAATTTATAGAATATTCTCCATGGCTACTATGTCTGCTCAAAGACCAAGATTTATTTCACCAATATCTCAAGTTATCATAACAAGTATATTAGCAGGTTTACAATTAACAGGAAGTTTGATATGGCTTCTTTGGGTACGACCAGGAACAAAACATTATCATCCAACCAGAGATCAAGTTATTTTAAGTTGTAATGTTCCTGAGCATCATTTTTTGTATTCACTTGCTTATGATGCGGCATTACTTGTCATATGTACAGTTTATGCTGTTAAAACAAGAAAAGTTCCAGAAAATTTTAATGAAACCAAATTTATTGGATTCAGTATGTACACAACATGTGTAATCTGGATTAGTTGGATATTTTTTTACTTTGGAACTGGTGGGAATTTCCAGGTAAAAATAAATTTTTTATAAATATAATGAAATAATTTCAGGTTCAAACAACATCTCTCTGCGTATCTATATCAATGTCCGCTAATGTTTGTTTGGTTTGTATATTTTCTCCAAAACTGTGGGTGATATTCTTTGAAAACGGGCGTGAAAATACTGCTAAACAAGAAAGAGACTATATGTTTAAAAGACAGTATGTGTTGTTTAAATAACATATTTATAATATTTTTTATTTTAGAAGTACATTTAAATATCGTTCCAATGCTGATGAATTTAGTAGTGATGTTCCTAATGCTTCTACTGCTTTATTAGGGAAAACAACTAAAAGAGGATCCAGAAATAGTTCATGTAAACCTAGTCCAAGTATTACTAGTAGTGCGCAAGATACTTATCTTTAATATAAAACGATAATTTTTATTAATTTCTTTATTATTATTTTATTAAAAATTAATTAGTAAAATGAGAAAAATTTCTTTATTAATATATTAACACTTTCGTAGGATGAATTAAATTTTATTCATTCATTGTTTATCAATTAAAAAGACTGGAAATAAATTTCTCATAACTATTATTCGTTTTTACAACTATTTTTAAAAGTTTTATCATTAGACATATGACATTATTTTATTTCAATATATATATATGTGTACTCTTGAATTTTTATTCTATCCTGTTTTATTTTAATCAATTAATCGAAAGAATATACTTTTATTCCTACGTTTTTAAATATAAAACTATACTAAAAAACATATTTTAAGTTGTATGATACAAACTACTCTGTAACTCTCAATTTTTTGTCTATCATTGTGTTATATGTTGAAGATCATTTTCTCTATCCTAACAGAAAAATAAGTATCTATTAACAATTCATGGCTATTGGTTTTATGCATACTTTTCCATCTAAGAATCAATATATATTTTCATGCAACACTCAACAAAACTTTTTCATATTATAAAATTCCAACAAAAAAATACATTTTTCTTTTTCATTTACACATTTTAACAATTATTATATTAGGATAAAAAATAGATACCTTTTTTGTTATAATTGTAGTTATGTTATCATCCATTTGTTTATATATTAATCGCTTTGTTAATTTGTTATAGATTATTTCTGAAATTTTTATATCTTTAAAGATGTTTAGATAGTTAATCGAATCATCTAACAAAACCATTTTTCCGTCAATATTTCTTAAATATTTATGTATGCTATAATTTTTTTTTTATAAATTTTTTGTTTATTCCGTCATATTGTTTTTTATAAAAGTCATAATTCTCTTCTTTTACATAAAAAAAGTATCTACTTTATTAACTTTTTTTCATCGGATTTTCCATAAATTTAGTAAAATAATATTGCCATAATCTTTATATTGATATTACTTCGATTACATATATAAATTCATTTACTATGACATTACTTTTAAATGATATGCTTCCTTTAGTAGAGCTATGTATATTTTCATTCATACTTGCTCTTAGAGAGACGCGTCAGATAAATATTTTACAATTTTGACTTAGAAAATGTTCTAGCAACCAATGTCTTATGCATAAAAATAAAGCAAAGCATTTTTTATGACATATATACATTTAATTGCGTTGTTATAATATTATGAATTAAAATTTTATAAAATCATTCGTATTATATGCTTGTTTCTAGAGACATTTCTTTATATATTTTTCAATAATCATTCTCTTATTTTAGTTTATATTGCGTTACATTGTTAATTTAAAGAAAAATTTTAGAAAAGATGAGTAAATCAAACGATGATAACTCAACTAAAAACAATTCACAAGTTAGAAATGGTTCGTCAAACTCTAATGAAGAAGTACCTAAGTTATTATCATTAAGAAATTTAAGACAAGCTGAAGAATTTAGACAACTTTGTTGTGGTATTGTACATAAAAAATCACCACTTACAACTTTGGAAGGATCTGCTAATCGACAGACACCAACAAGTGATGGAGATGAGCGTACATTTTTATCAAATATATCTAGTTCTGAAAGATCAAAGAACAACTCTCCAGCGTCGAGGGAAAATGAACCTAGAAGTACAGCAAGAGAAACTTTAATGTCATTGGTTAGTGGAAGTATTGAAAGAAAAGGTAATACAAGAAGCAATAATAATACACCGGCACTTCAACATGGCTGGTCGCAAAGGAATGAAAAGCATGAATATGAAGATGAATTGTATACTGGGCATAGAATATTTAGTCATTTCCCTTACCCTGTTTATAGTGATGAAGAAATAAATGATATAGTGCCTCCACATGTTGATGTGCTAGCTCAAAGAAATTCTACAATAAGTAATGTTGATCCACAATATATGGAGGAAGCAAGAACCAATGGATCCGGTAATGAATCTACAAAAGAAGTAAAAGTTAAACATAAACAAAAGAAAAAAGCAGCCCAACTAAATGATGACTCAGTAGCTATATCGATATGTTGTGGATTAAGAATTCTTCCATCATATGTATTTGATAATATTAAGAATTCTCTCATCACCGCTATATATTTATCAAATAATGCTTTAGAATATATACCAGAATCAATTGGTGGGATGTTAAATTTAAAATATATGGATTTGTCACATAACAAGCTTACAACACTTCCAAAAACAATTTCTAAGTGTTTTAATCTTTTTTTTCTTGATGTCACAAATAATTTAATTACTCATTTTCCTGATAACCTTGGCTTATTGAAGAGAAGATTAGAAGCGCTTTATGTGTATAACAATCCTTTAAGGAATGATTTATTACATATATTTAATTTTGAAGATCCTGGTAAAGCGTTATTAGACTTCTTGCAAAGACGTTTTTATTGTATGTTTTAAAATATTATATATTTTAATAATCTATGTTATTTTTAGTAAGACAAGTTCCACCTCCAAGAAGAGAATGGAGATATATACATTCCTCAAAGACAGGACAAAGTCATCCACATCTACCAACAATTAGTGTTATGACATATAACATTTTAAGTTATAAATACTTGTTTAGTAGTAGATTTAACTACTGTCCAGAAGATGAATTGAAATGGGAATACAGAAAAGCTGTTGTATTTGAGGAGATTATTCATTATGCTCCATCAATTGTTACAATGCAAGAAGTACCAAAAGGTGATTATGAATCATACTTTAGTCCAAAATTAATTGAAAATGGATATGAAGGTATTTTTTTCCCAAAATCCAGAATAAGAAAGACAAAAGAAGATATGACACAACATATTGATGGATGTGCCATTTTTTGGCAAACAAGAATCTTTGCTTACATCGTTAATTTCAATATTGAATTTAAAAAATTAATTTGTGAAATTTATCCAGGTAATGATGAAAAAACAAAAAGAGTCAACTCTTTTGATAATGTTGGAGTTATTGTTGCTTTAATGGTCAAAGGAGATATACCAGAAGGTGAAGTTGATGAAACATTACCACATGGCATTTATTATCGTCCATTATTAATATCAACTGCTCACATTCATTGGGATCCTGAATATGCTGATGTTAAATTAATTCAATCAATGTTATTAATGAAAGCATTACAACATAAAAGAGCATACATCGCTCTTCAACTTAAATGTAATGTTCATGAAATTCCCGTTATTATAACCGGTGATTTTAATTCTGTACGTAAGAGTTCCGTTATTGAATTTATGTGCAAAGCTAAAATAAGCAAACAAGATGATGGATTGATGTTATTCAAAAATTGTAAGAAACTTAACATTTTAAGTTCAATAGCTGGTGATCCAAACTTTTATCATCATGCATTAAAGGATATTGAAATGGTTGATATGTCAAATTATGAATTTACAAACTTTACGTAAGTAAATATTTTCTTTTTAGTATATTTAAATATTTTTTTAGTCCCGATTTTGTTGATGTTATTGATTACATTTTTTACACATCAGCAACACTTAGTGCTTGTGGAATAATTGAACCACCATCAGCAGAATGGATTAAAAATTCAGAAATAATTGGTTTTCCACATCCTCATTTTCCAAGTGATCACATACCTATTGTTGCAAACTTTTTCTTTAATAAGATTAATCCTTCAATATTTTCAAAATTCAATTTTTAAATTGATTTATATATTTATTAGTATAAAAATTTGTATGAAAGGAACAGTAACCAATAATTTATAACGTTAATATGTAATAACATCTCTGTACCCCATACTACATATGTAAATGATTATACTTATATAATGAACGTTTTTTTTCTATAACTTTGAAACAATTACATTTAATAAAAAACGTTTTTGTAATAATAGGTTTACTAAATAAAGACATAAAATTATCAAGAGTTTATGTTTTATTTAATACCTGTATTATTTTTTACTGAAATTTTTAAACAACAACATCTGAATAATGAAAAATTATATTAATAAGAATCAATAGAAAATGTGTAAAACTTTTTTTGTAATTCTTTTATTTATACATATATGAGATGAAACATTTATGAATTATAAGAATATAAAATAAAACGTTTTTAAAATAATAACAATTACTTTGTAAATATTTATTTCATTTAAATTTGCAATCCATTCATTGTAAACTAAATAAATTTTTTTATTTTGTTTTGATTAATAAACAAATAAATTTAAAGTTTATTCATTTTGATATCATTAAGCTTGATACTTTTGTAATTCCACATTTTATAATGTATGAAAGAGGGAATGTATAAAACAAATTAATGTCACCTAAATAATAAGGCTTCATATAAGAGTAAAAAATTAAAATAACGTTTGATTATAATCACGTTTAACATCCAATTTTTTTTTCTTACTTTTCTTTTAATATATAAAGTTTATATTTCTGGTCAAAGATGATATTGCTAAATAAAAAACATTTTTTAATTCTTTAATTTTATTAATATTTAAGAGACTCTTTTTAACGTATAACATAAATGAGAGTAACCTTAATAATAGCATTTTGTGTAAAGTATAAGCATTAATAATTCTACATTTAATAAACCTTTTGTCTTTTCTTATCAGTTAACATATTATAAAACATAAATCTAACGTATTTTTGTTCTTTTTTAAAAGTTAGAGATATTAAAATTTATTGAATTATACTTTTAATTTTACTATTATAGTAAAAAAATGATTTTTATCCTATCAATTAAGATGTTTATTATTCAATTATCAATATTTTTACATGTAATCTTTAATTTCTATGTCAATAATTTTAGTTTAACATTTTATGTTATATAAAAATCTTTTTGATATAATTACCATTTAAAATATTATTATAAATAAAATTCTGGACATTATATTAATGAAACTATATTTACTTTCTTATTTTTAAAAATAAAAATTATTCCTTTTGAAAGAGTATAATTAATATTTAATATCGATATATGATAAAAATTAATTGTATATTTGTTTTCCCGTTATTATCATATAAACATTAGATGATATACGTCACATTAATATAATTTTTTAAATTTTTAGTGTATTATTTTTTTAAAATAATTAATTACTATCATTTAAATTCTACTTCAATTTTATATAATTTACCCATGTATAATAGTTTTAATGTATAAATTTAAAAAATATCTTATAGTTTAATTATTAAATAAAATTTATACACAAATTAATGAGATATAATTAATTTTTGTGCTTTTTTTTGGTTAGATACAAGTTCAAACTTATTCATTTTAACAAAAATTTGTGCTTTGTTTCTTTAAAAACATTCTTATCATCTGAATACCATTCCTGATACTATCTTAAAAGTTTTACTGTAACAATTTAAACAAAAAAATTTTCTTTTGATAAATTATTTCTTTTTCTTTTAAAATTTATTTGTTATCTATTTGATTTAAAAAAGCTATCCCTTACTATCATATTACAAATATATTTTTTTAGTTTACATAAAATTATTACAATTCATATTGCTTTTTCTAAGAAATATATCTAATTTAATTGATATAACCTTTCCAATATATATAAATAATATAGTTAACAGTTAAAAAGTTATCAAGATATTAAAATAATGGCATACATAAAAACGAGTTTGCATTTTTTATAACCTAAATTAATTTTTGTTAAACAAACACTCATAAAGTTGATTAAAAAATAGATTAGAACAATATCTTAATATTATTTTTTTACATATAAATAACATTATTTTGATAATAATGAAACATTCCTTCTAATCTCTGATCAAGCATATTTTTTACATTTTACAATGTTTATTTTATTATTTTTATAATACTTTTACAGACGTATTATCATTAACATAAGTAAAGATTAAAAATGGATAAAAATAAGTTAACATTAATTATTTTTCATACTGTAATTTTTAATTGGTTTAGTATTTTTAGGAAACTCTTGTTAACATTTATGATACCTTTTTATAAATTGTAGTTTTGATATTAAAATACATCCTGTAAGGATTTATAATTATTTCATTAAATGTCTCTTTAATAAAATATATTTTCATGATAGATGTAGAAATAACGAATATCACTTACTTAATTTTGTTAAAGTTATTTTTTAAATACATGTAACCTTACAATGATTTATTATTGCTACTTCTAAAGTTTTAAAATTTTCTTATCTCTTAATAGTTAGATAACTTTTTAAAAAATTTTTTCTACTTCCTGTCACATACAATAGATAAATAACGTGTAAAAATATTAGAAATATATAAAGACTAAATTCATTTAGTACTTGTCATTTAAGATCAGGTTATTTTTTGGTAAAAAAAAAATGAAAAGTCTTATTATCTATTTAAATTATATATAATTTTTAAAAGTGTTATCAATTTATTTCTATTCACACATATCTAGCATATGTTACACCATTTATATATTTAATATTACAATTATAAATATATTTTTTTAAATTAAATTTATTATAATTATTTATTTTAATGTTATCCTAAATGCTTATGCCATTAAAATATATCAAAATTTAATATTCCTTTAATTGTTAACTTTTTCTATATAAAAATTGTTGAAATTAATAATCTTTAATGCTCCATAAATTACTAATTATGTTTTAAAAGGTAAATAATTATTATTATTATAAAAAGTGTTAACATCTATTTATTTATTTTAAATATAGAAGATATTTTTACTGAAAAAAATTGTTTGTCACGTTACTTTTTTACATTCTTCTGGTGAAAGTGCACATAAAGTATATTCTTTTTATCATGTTGAATTTTAAGGATTATTTAAACATATATATTATATAAATTTAATTAAGTTCACTTGTACCAAATAGACAATAAAAATTTTTATGGTCGTAAATGACAATTTNTTTCAAATGTTAAATTTATCACACAAATACACCTGCTTATAAAATATTTTTTAAACATTTTTTGACAACAAGCATATTTAAATAATTTGTACGATTATAAATGTTAAATGACTTCCATTTTTTAATTGCTATTATAATTCTCTTAATAAGTATCATTTAATATTAAAAGGTCATTTTGTTAAAATTAATGATGAAAGAATGTTATCAGCTACAGTCATAATTTTTATATAATAATATTTTATATATTTTTAATATGAGAAATTTTTGTTTTAATATTGATTCTTTAAAATATCCCATTTCAGCTTATTCGATTTAAGTATTATAATATTCTTATATTCATATTTTATAAATATAATTAAAAATTTTAAAATTCATAAATATAAAATTATTCTTATATTTATCCACAGATATATTCCACTCAAATTAATTTATTATTCTTTATTAGACAAATATAAATTTACTCTGACCATCAAAAAATATTAATGAGGGAACAAAACAAATAAAAAAATTACAGTATTACATGTACTTATTGTTATACGCCATAAAATATGTTTAATTTCTGTTGTAAACCTGGTGGACAATGATTGAAAAATTGATTCCAAAACACGTCTCCAACTTGAATGCGAAAACCTTTGAGAATCTAAAAGAAGAAAATATTTTTAAATTAAGAAATTAAACTTACAGATGAAATTTGCGCACGGATTTCTTCAGGTGGATTATTGAAGGAACTCACGGCATCACAAAAGAATACGAAATCCGCTAACACACCACTTGGATTATAATGTATCATGCAAATAAGGCCAGTAAATGCAGCGTGTTTCTCTTCATTGTCTCTTACACTTCTTAGTGATAAACACCATGGTCTGATAAACGTTGGTAAATGGGGTGCAATTCTTGGAGCTGAATAGATACCCAGTCTTCCTAGAGCTATAGCTGTATTTTCAAGAACAGTTTTTTGAGCTTTTTCATGATTTAAAATTGCGATCAAAATTGGAACAACTATTTGAACATAAACATCAACTTGATCTTTTAAAATAGATGTCAACACACCAAATGCCCATATTGCATTATTCATAAGTGAAGTATTTTTTTCTGTGAAACATGATATAAGAAGTCTAGCAAATTGATGACAATGAATTTCTATAAGTTGTGGACAATTTTTAGCAACGTCCCCAAGAAATGCAAAAGCACTTTGCTTAACTTCTTCATTTGAATCTACTGAACAACAACTCAAAATACCTACAACGTCATATTTTTTTAACAAAGGTGTTACATGAACACCTAATGCTTCTGTTAATTCTGATAACAAATCTAAGCTAACAATAATAAATTCACGATCAAAATAGTTATTAGAACTATCAACATTACCGCTAGCTTGAATATTAGTGAGTGATAAGTGAATTAATTTAATACAACGGTCAAATATTGGTTCACTATAAGGTATAAATTTATCGTGAAGAGCGTTAGCTACAGAAAACATGCATTCTAACAACGGAAACAGTTCACGATTACAATCTTCAACAGTGGACCATTTAGACATCAATATAGGCATAATTGTATTAATGAAATTGTCGTTTTTCAATTCATCATCAATTGTGTCAGCTAGAGTACCTACTGCATCATAAAGGATTAATAAATTTCTTGTTTGATACAATTCAAAACATTTTGAAAGTGTTTCTATAATTTCTTTTAAATATGGTACCAAATTTTTACCAGATTCTTCTTCTAGTATAGCAAAAGCAGAACAAGCTGCACGCTGAACACTCTTATTTGAATCTAGCATTCTTGATAAAAGTCCTTTTAAAAGTAACAAAAATGCTTGGCTAGAAGTATCTTGACATATATAATGACAATATCTAGATAATGACCAACATGTTATAGAACGAATTAATGCTTTCTCACTATCTAGAGATTCAATTAGATAAGGGAATAATTCGTTAAGATAAGGAATGATACCACTAATACAACCTTCTGCAATTGCTCCAAGACATAAAATTCCACTCTCACGATATTCCCAATTTTTATGAAATAATAAATCTTTCAATAAAGGAAGAATAATTGGAAGGCAATCATCACCAAATATACCAGTGATAACATCTAATGTAGCTGCTGCGCATTTTCTTAAATTCCAATCAGTATCATCTTCATCTTCTTCATCAGATCCACCATCATCATCGGTTGATTGGTTATTGACTGATGAAATTCCACTACATATCTCAATTTCTGATAATGATAAACTACCATTTTCTTGATTTTGAAAACCATGTACTTTTGCTCTATGAAACCTAGGTTTAATATCTTCTTCTTTATCTGGAATTTTACTATCATCTTCCATATCACCTTTAAGTAATATTATATCTTTTTGTGTATATCTCATACAACCTAATAAAACGGGAAGTAATTGTGGTAGAATTGGTGTTAATATATTTTGATCTTGTTCTGCATGATCAGTTAATGTTAACCAAAATTCACATGCTTCTAAAGCGATTTCTTCATTGGGATCTCTTGTTTTATGAATCATAAAATTCATTATGTTATTCATCTGAGGTAAGATTTTGTCAAAAAATGTTTCACTAGTTAATGTAAGGCATCTACACAATTGTTTCAATACTTCTGGGTCTTGATCATTTGCTAATTGGAATACAGCCTCAATAAATTGATTAAAGTGATTAGAAAAAACTCCATTATTAAAAAGTAAAAGATTATTTATAATATTGAGTGATACACTACGCAATTTTGGATTTTCATGCTTAAAAAATTTTAATACAGGATTGACTAAAGATTCTACATGAGCATCTTCCATATTTAAAGCAGAATCTTCACATATTTTGTGTAGTGCACCTAAAGCACCATCTAATACGTTGAAATCATTGCTATCTAATAGCTTTATTAAATAATGTAAAACATCTATCCATTCTCCTTGTTCGTTTGTGTAAATAGTCGTGATTATGATACCGACAGTTGCTCTTATGAGAGATGAAGAGTCAGATATTGTCTCACAACATTTTTCTTTTATATATCCTTTTATATCATCAGGCAATTGTTGCCAACTATTTTTTATAATATTTTTTAATATAAGTCCACTGACTGATCTACTTGCTTCGTTTAATGTTTTCATATTACTAAGAATGAATGCTAAATATAAACTAAATTGTGGATGTTTAGACAATTTTTCTAATTGTGCATGAACATCTCGTTGAACTTCGGTATTTCCTGAATGAGTTTGATTAAGCAGTGTTAAAACCTGTAAATTGATGATTTATTAAAAATATTTCAAACAAATGATAAACTAACCTGTTCCAATTCATTTTGTTCTGGAGCCCAAGTCATTTTTGTCTAGATAAATAAATGTCAACGATTATATAAGAAATATACATATACTTCCTAGTATACAATTTTTAAATGTTATATATTGACATACAGCTCTTAATTATATTGTATAGTATTTTTAAAATGATTTATTCAGAGCAATGAATATACTATATAAAGAGCCAAATACTTATAAACGATACTCCACGGTGAATGCTTTTGCAATCTGTGTAAGAAATTTTTATGTAATTGCCAATTGTAATATATAATACAACTAATAAAATAGAGCATATGTCATGGAATTTATCTGATTGAATACGTATATATATATATATATGTGTATAGTAAAATTATAAAGCAGTTTCAGCTGCGCATGTTTGAATTTTGTTTCAAAATGCAAACATTCATATTGTTTTTTGATAAAAAAACGCGGTTACAGGTCATTTTATGAGAAGGAGAAATATGAGGAAAATTGAATTTGTATAAAGAAAAGAATTTATTATTATATTTATAAATAATATTTTTTAGTTATGATTTTTAAAACTTACCTTTTTAAAAATAAATGTTCTAAATTCTAACAATTTATTTTATTAATTTTTATTATAATCCCTTTGTAATTTTTGATATTTTAAATAAAAAAAAAATGTTTTTATAAATAAATCATTCATAAACTTTGAACAATGTAAATATTAAAATAAAACAACAATGATTATTTTTAAAATATTTTTTTATTTAATTTCTCAATATACTCTTCTTTACAAAATCTATTTTTAAATATAAAATTATAAAAAAATAAAGTAAATTCACCAAACAAAAATGAATGCACTTCAATATTTCAACGAATTTGTACACTGAAAATAAAAATTTTCTTAACATATTCTGATAGATTAAATAATTACATGAATATTTATACCTCTTCCGATTTAGTTTATGAATTTTTTTTGAAAAAAGTTGCATTATAAGTAAATTTCCACTTCGATAGACAAACTTGCTTATAATTAAAATCACGTCATATAAATTATAGTGTATTTATTTTAAGAAATATAATAAATTATTCTTTAATTATATATTTTTTATCTATTAACAAGAAAAATATGTACTTGCGTCATTCCAACGTTAATTGCGCAGTCATCTTTAGTAATCCATCAAATTAAAAAGAATCGTTAAAGATAATGAAAAATATTTAAGAGAATATCAACAATTTACTAGACAAAATAGTGACTTATTCGTCAAATCTTATAAAATGAATTTTTTTTATAGTTTATCGTGTAACCAAATGAACGCATAAGATATAATATAATAAAACTGAAATCAGGAACATGTTTACTAATCTTGTAATAAGATCCATGAAGTTATGAAGCCTATTTTTCATAGAAGGTCAATCTAACAAATATATCTTAAAATTAACACAACATAGTATGAAGATGTGCGACTGTGTATGAAGATGGAACTACCATACTGTCATGCTAAATGTTGATATTTGATGTAACAATCAGTTATTTCATATAAAGGGCTGACCATATGTCATGATACTTAAAAAATGATAAGGACGTATATAAAGGCATTAGAAAAGGGTCAATAGTTTCATTAATTTTAGTTGCTTACCAAAAAATATCTTATATTATTTTAAGATGGATTGGTTTAATTTTATTAAATTATTTATCATATGTTCAATATTAACTGTTATTACTAATTTTCCTAGCGGTTTTACTAATAGTTCTGTTAATACTGCTGTCTTTGAATTGGAAAGGTTTTTGAATGATTCTTACGATGACAGAGGAATACATTTGACGAAACATACTTTTACATTACTTAAAAGTTCTACTTTAAATATTTGGTTTGTGGCTCAAATCGTTGGTGCTATAATATCACCATTTATGCCAGACAGATATGGAAGAAAAAGTAAGTTGTCATGAAAAATATCATCATTTTTAAAAATAAAATTTAGATGCATATATTTTTGCAACTGGAATGATGACATTGGCTTCTGGTATACAACTTACAGCTTCATTTATTGGAGCTCCGGAATTATTAATATTTGGAAGAGCATTGATGGCATTATGTTCTCCATTAAGTGATGCCGTATTAATATTATATTTACAAGAAGTATCACCACCATCTATGAGAGGTATGGTATGCTTTTTAGCTGAGATTGGATACTCCTTAATGTGTGTTCTCGGAATGGTACTAGGAATGAAATCTATATTTGGAGAATCACTAGAAAAATTGTTAGCTGTTCCAATAATACCAGGAATTGTAGCTCTTATTTTCTTATCATTTATACCGGAAACACCAAAATATTTAATGCTTATTAAAAAAAATCGTAAAGATGCTTTAAGATCATTACAATTCTTTCAAGGAGAAAGTAGAAAACATGAAAAAACTGTTGATGATTATACTCAAGAATTGAGTGATGACAATAATACTATTGAAGGAGAATCATCAATTTCAGAAATAATAATGACACCACAATTAAGGAAAGCAGTTTTCTTAGGCGTATGTGTTATGGTTTTAACTGTTCCTTTTTATCCAATTCTCCAATCTTCAACATATATGCTAGTTAGTAGTAAAATTCCCAAACACATTTCAGAAGCATCTTCAACAATTGGATTTGGTATTTTTGTTATAGCATGTATTTTAGGAACATTTTTTATTGATAAATATCCAAGAAGAACATTGATTTTATCATCTGGTATAATATCTACAACATGTATTATTTCGTTTGTTGGTTTTTGGTCATATGCTTCAAAGAATGCTCAATTATGGGCACAAATAGGTGTCCTAGGATCTTTATTAATGTTTTTAGTATCATTTGGAATGGTAATTGGACCAGCTTCTTGGTTTATTGGCCCTGAACTTGTCGCACAACGTCATCGCGCAACAGTATTTTGTTCATGCTTCGGAATCAACAATATTTTTATATTTTTGACAAATTTTGCGCTATTACCTATATATAATGTAAGTAGTTTACACATTAGTAATTTTTAAAGAATGTTACATCTTTTAGATAATTGGAGCATATAGTTTCTTACCACTTTATGTTATACCATCTACAATTTCGCTTATATTTATTTATAATTATCTTCCGGAGACACTTGGAAGAGAAACACACGACATTGTAGTTGAAATGTCATCTAAAAAAAGTACAATTCGGCCAGTATAATATTAAACCAGGAAGTATAATTTGGTAAGCAAAATTCTTTAACGAATATTATTACAAGTATCATGTACTTTTAAACAATTTTTAAATTACACTTTGACACAAGAAGAAAATACTCTCTTAAGAATAATTAAAATATATTATTTTTTAATTTACACAGCTTTTTCTAGCAACGTATGATTATATAAAATTTAAAAATATTTAAAAATAAATATTTTTTTATTTAAATTATTTTTATTTTTAACCATATCACTATTTATTTCACTAAAAATTAATTAAATTCTTATCATTATAAAAACAATTGTATTTAGAAAATTAAGAATTTATCTTTTCGAAAACTTATATTTATAAAATATTAAATTGAGAGTATTTTTACATCAATTTACCGCGACCCAACATCTTTAACACAAGTTTTTAAAAGACATAAATTATTATTTAAAAACTTGTATTTATTTAAATTATTTATTGGAGCATTCTTTTAAACAAGTTAAAAATAAAGTTTAATATACAGAACAAATACCATTGATTCCATACATCAAATATCAAAGAATGTTAAGAACATTAGGTTTATTTTTGTTGTAGAGTAGTAATTTTATATCCAAGACTTATTTGGGAAACGATATTTAATTAGTAAGTATTATCTATAAATTAACATAAAAAATATTGCCTGTTATAAATAAATATATAATTAAATTTGATTTAATGGAAGGAATTTTTGTAAGTGATCGTGTGACAACAAATTTTGAGCAATCTCGTTACGAACTTCATTACTCATCAAATCGCTAATCTTCTTTAATCGAATTTCTTTCTCTTTTGGTGATAACTTTTCATTTTGTTGTACTAGGATAATTCTAAAAATAAACGTTTTGGCTTCATGAGACATATTCATTACAGTTGTTTTTAATAGTTCCTTTCTATGATTTTTTTTATCTTTGAGATTTTTTAACCATATCAAAAGTTCATCTCTTTCATTAACAGTTCCAGCCTTATTTATTAAATTTTCTATTTTTCTATCAACTTGTGGTGCCGTAAGATATTTTGAGTTACTTAATAATTCTTCAATATTATATTTTATTTCATCAATATCTTTGTTAGAAAAACGATGTTCTTTTGGTAATGAAAAAATAAGTACAGAAGTATATAATAAAATAATAAAACTAAAGAATTTCATTTAACCTAAAATACTGAATAATAAAATTTTTGAATAAAATTTTACTTTATATTTTAAAGGAACTCATTAATAAAAAGTTTTCATAAAGTAATGGTAAAAAAAANAAAAAAAATGTTTTGTTTTAATTGTGCAAATATCAAATATCTTATTAAAAATAATAAAGATTTTTTCTATACCACATCTTAAACATAAAGAGCCATTAAGAAATTTTTCATAATGATATTGTCAATCACGAGAATAAATTTATGAAGGTGGACGATTTAAGATATGTAAAAACTATTTCATAGTTTTAGAAACTTTTGGGATAAAATTTAATGAAATATAAAATAATGAAAATAAATGGGTTGTTTATAAACAGTTTTGAATAGTTTCAAAGGTGTACCTCTAGAAATTGAAGATAAGTGACATTATGACATAAGGTTCAAAAAGAAAATATTACAAAAAGCAATATAATATATTTCTTTTAAATAATATATAAGTGTATTGAGATTAAAGGAAAACAAGTATTAGGTTTAATACCTGATTTAAAAATCTTTAAATGTCAATAATAAGTTTAAAACTTATTTTTGTTTTAAGCGATATATAAAAAATAATTTATTAACTAATCTTGATGATATGTTTTTAAATATAATCGAGATTCTAGATCTAGTGTTTTTATATTTTTCAATTCACACATTATATCTGTTTGTTATCTTGAATAAATCATTAGGTGAGATTAGAACTGACAATTGACGAAAAGAGTGAATTTGTATATATATATATCTCGATTAAAACAATTTACAAATGGTTAGTGCTATTGAACTTATCTCAAGCTTAACACTCAACTACAAAAAGAGTCATACGTTTTAAATAGAAAATTTGAGATTGTTTAAGATAAGAAGATAATGTACTTATAAGCTTTTGAAGTTTTCAAAACATATATATTTGAAATATTTATATAATAGTAAATTGTTGATTTCTTAAGAATGTTTATTGTGTAATAATATAAAATGTAATAAAAACTTATTTTAAAAATATATATTTTTAAAAGATGCATTAAAAGATATCAAATTACTTTTAAATATTAGTCTTAATTAATATACAAATTGTTTTTAAGAAATAAAACACATTTTCTTTTTTAAATATTATATTTATCAATAAAAATAATTTCTTTAAAATGTTTTTGAAGAACATATTTAATCATAATGAATTTAATTAATCTTTCTTCAAGAAATATTTTTAAAAGCAATTTTATTAATGACAATATTTAAGTTTTACAAAAAATTTTCTCTCCTTCACTTACATATTTTCATAAACGAAATATTAGTTGAGTATAAATTATTTTTTGTAAATATTATTCAAATTTTAAAAAAAAAGAGATATTGAAATGTTTTTAATTTATAATATTTTTTATCTTTTGAACCTAATAAATAATTTATGATTGCACTTTAGAAGAACGGCATGGTAAACTTTAAAAAAATCTTCTATTAATAATATATTAAAAATATGAATACATAAAATAAATATATATATTTATGGATAATTGTCAAAGCATCTTTACTTAATTAAAATAAATGTAATAAAAAAAATGTGAAGCTTTATATATAATAAAAAAATTTATTATAAAAGCAAAAGTTGTTGAACTCATTTAAAAAATTTGCTAAATTGAAAATTTCACAAATTAATATTTGTTATTTTGACTATGTTGTTGAAATAAGAAAATTAAAACAACATCCATTTTTTAAAATGTTAGCATCTTTTCTTCATTATATATCCTTTTTTTTGTAAAATGGTTCCTCAATCATAAAAATAAGAGACTTACAATATTTAAATGTTTAATATCTAATTTTTATTGCCACATAATTTCATTCATATTCAACAAATTAAGATCTACTTTATTTTAAAAAAAAAATTGAAAAGTACATATAATTAGTTAAGATTAAATTTTATAAAAGTTTTTATATAGTTTTTATAATAAAAAATAATATTTAATTTTAAGATTGAAAGAGAATAAATTTGTATAGTTATATTCTACTTGTTTTCAATATCATGAATATTTCATTATACGTTAAAGGAAGTATTTTTATATTCGAATGTATTGCGAAAAGTTTCTACAAATTTAAAATTAACAAAATATCCAATAATTGCTTTTGTGTCCCAAAAATATGTTTTAATTAAATAAAAATTATTCATTTATTCCATACTTTCAATAGTTAAACGTTTTGTTCTACGTGTCTTATTAAAGTAGGGAAATTCCCAATTTGTATTTGAATCTAAAACATCTGTTTGAATTTCTAATGTTTGAATATATTCACGATTATCTAAGTTTATTTTTAAATGTGGAATAATTTCTATGTAATATTTTACACCTTGTTCTAAGTTATCTAAAATTATTTCTGTTTGTTCCGGATTTGTTGAAACTTTTCTATTCCATTTATCTTTGTTTAGATTTTTATTTTTAGTATATATTATTGATGTTCCAGTTATTTCATTTTTTATCTTATCATCAAAGTTCCAATGAATTATTATAGCACCTGGCCCAACATTTCTATAAGATAACGAATTTGATGATCTTAACTCTGATTTAATTGAATAATTTTCTAAAAAAAATATTTTTTAAAATAATCTTATCATTTTAAAAACATACCACTAGTTCTAAATCTATACGTTGTTGGTGAATCCAAAACTCTTCTATCTCTCGTAATAATTCTTATTCTCACATAATAAACTGTATTCTCATGCAAATTATCAATTTTTATATTCTCTTCATATCTCGGTACATTTATAACATTCCACTTATCAATACTCAAATCTTTTTCTTTACTGTAATATATTTGATAAACTTCGACATTTTCTTTTTGAATAGAACTAAAAGATATAAGAAAAAAAAANAAAAAAAAACTATTATCATATCATTTTAACTTAAACATACTCGGAAAGTATCCATTGAAGACGGATAGTGTCCATATTATTTGAAAAAATAATGTCAACTCTTTTCATTGTATCATGTTCTACTTTTGGTGTTGCAAACAAAAACTCTCCACTTTCAATAATAATATTATTTTTTAGTATAGTTTTTATTCTGATTTTATATTCTGTGTTACTTTTTAAATCATTTAGAATAATTTCTGATCTGTCTCCTCTAAATATACTTACTTTACTATCACTACTATCAGCAACAGGTGCATATTGAACGTCATATGCTATAAAAAATTTATAATATATCAAATATCACTTGTAAACCATACCTGACACTTTACCATTCATTTGTTCAGGAATTTCCCAAGTAATATTAACAATACCTTGTCCAGACTTAAGAAATTTACTTGAAATGATAATATTTTCAATCTCAAAAAATTCATTTTCTCTTGGCATTACAACTTCTAAAACAGCCGCCATTGTTGATGTTTGCTGTGAACTTATAGCTGTTCTTATAGTGACTTCATAACTTTCTCCAGGTGTTAAGTGCTCAACAGCAAAATTTGTTGCTTCAATTTTTATTTGTTGTCTTTGATAATTATCTCTTGACTCTGGAGATTGTTGTTGCAAGATAACAATATAATATATTTTTTTTCCTTGTACTACTACAGGGTCCCATTCAATCTTTAGACTACTTGGACTAACAATTGTAGACTTTAAATTTGTTGGTGGCATTAATTCAATGTCATTTTCATCATTATGAGAGAGATGATAAGGATTCTTACTTGTAATTTGAATAATTAATGGTTTACTCCAATCATGTTGATTGTTATGTCCACTCTCAATTTTAACTTGAACTTCAATCTCATCACCATTTCTAAATTCATTATCAATTAATTTGGTAGATTTTTCATTACTACGAATATACTTCCATTGATTTACATTATTTGTACCTCTTGATAAATATCTGTATCTTATGATAAAACTATTTCTTTCATTTCCTAAAACTTCCCACTCAGTGTAAATGGCATCTTCATTAGCATCATATCTAGCTCTTAAATTTTTAATAGTAGACTGATAAAAAGGATGAGAATGGACATATTTGGTATATACTATAAAAATAATAGCCAAAAAGTAATAAATATTATTTTGTTTTAAGATACCTTCTCTCATAATGATAATTATGTAAAATGATATAAAATTTACCAAGATCAGAGCTTTTATATCACAAAATTTAAAAAGTTTAATAATGAATAATAAAGTAATTCGTTATGTGAAATTTATATCCTATCAATCTTGTGTCATATAATTTGAAATAATATGCCCTTACCTCATCTTTCACCTGTTTAATAAGAGTTTCTTGTCGTAGGATGATGAGAAGTGTGAGATATGATAGTATAAACAAGATTAAATTTTTATAATTCTAAAATAATGCCGTTCACAATTAGTGGAAATAAATAATATAATATATATCAGTTAAGTATTTGCAAATCTCTCTAGTCACAAAATAAATCATCTTCACAATAAAGTAATTATATACTAAGAATTAAAATTTATCATGCTATTATCCAATTTAAATTTTTGTTTTCAAAGTAACTCAGATTAACCTAGTAGTTATTGATAAATAAGATGCCATAATATACTTCCAATTTTATGTGAAATGTCAATTGTAAAGTTTTGTAATGATAAGAAATGATGGCACTAAAAATTAATTACTCAATGATTATAATTATATACAAATATTAAATTTATTAAATATTGCCATTAATCTTCTAAATTTAAAAATTACTTTTATTTTATCAAAAGGGCAATTATTAAACTTTGATAAAAACTTTAAATTTAATAAATTAAATATATATGGTGTATAATTTGTGATAAAAATAATTATAATTTACGATTATTTGTATTAAAAAAGTTTTATCAAAAAATAAATTTAAAAATTTTTTATTCAAAAGAATATCACATTAACATTTAGTTTAAAAATATGACTGTAAAGAAAAATGTTACACTTTATAATTAATGTTTAATATAATAACAAAAAGAAAAAAATTTAATTTTAATAAAATATTTTGATTTTATTAAAACATTAGCTGTTCTATATTTTTATTGAGAAATCGAATTGAATTTATTAAGAAACAAAAAGATTTTTTTTTNTTTTTTTTTCCTTGAGAAATAATAAAAAGGTCATTCTAATTTAAAAAAATTGTTTCTTTTTGTTCAATAATTATAAAAAATTTATATCTATTTACAAGTTTTTCATTCCTTATAAACATATTTGTTATCTTATTAGTTTTATTAAATTGATAATAAAATTTTTCTCTTGTAGCAGATTGGCATTATTATATTTGTTTCATCATTTTTTTTAAAATGTCCAATAAAAAAATGTAGTTTGTTTATTACCATAACAATGGAAGGACATTATTTTTCTTTATTTTTAACAATTGGACTTTTATGAATATGTGAAAAATTTGATAACGAATGAGATATTTTTAATTAACAAAACTGTATTTATTGAGAGGTTTAGATATTTCTTACAATAACTTTAAATTAAAAACGTTTTTCCATTTCATACCTCACTATTTTTATGAATTTCATTTTCGGCTACAAATAATTTTATACATGCTTTAATAATTAAGTAAAAAATATTATAATTCTTAATAAAATATTCAATGTAATAAAACTAAATATTAATTATAAAAAAAAATAACTTCATAACATTTAATTTAAAAATGGCATATTATTTTTTATTATATAATTTTTGATATAAACTTTGAAAAATTTATAATTTGCTATAATTATTTTAAAATTATTATACCATGACATAATTTATATCATTAATAATCATAATAGTTGATAAATAAATGAATAAAATATATCCAAATTATAGAAAAAAAGGATGATCATAAAAATAATTTTATATTATTAATTTTTA
Source organism: Parastrongyloides trichosuri (assembly GCA_000941615.1). NCBI lineage: Eukaryota > Metazoa > Nematoda > Chromadorea > Rhabditida > Strongyloididae > Parastrongyloides > Parastrongyloides trichosuri. Next base: position 282,118 of record LM523159.1, on the reverse strand, counting down.
ATAATTTTTTAATAATTACTTATTTGATTTTTGATTACATGTTTTTTTTTTTATTATTTTCAATATTTAATTAACATATAATTTTAAAAAAGTATAGAGAAAGATTATCTTTATTAGAAAATAAGTAGATATTTTAAACAATAGTAAATACGTTTTTATTAGAAAAAATTAAGATTGCCATATTTTAATATTTCAAAAATATACATTTTATTTTGTTATATTTTTAATAATATTCTGCCTTTCTAATTTTAGATAAGCTATGTACTTTATATTTAATACATATATTTTTAATTTTATTAAAAAACTCAACCAAGTACATTATGAGAGCCATTTTTACTGTTTCTTTGATAAACATTTTTATTAATGCTATCACTTTAAAATAGATAAATATTTTAAAAAAATGCAAAGAATTGTTTTTTATGGATAAGATTTGTATTATATTACAATCTGAAATATGTATTAAATTTTTTATCACTACCTGGCATCTTCTTAAGCTTTATACACATATTTGAGTCTATATAAAAAAACATGTATATTTTTATTTTGATTCTTAAATACATTTTTTTATCATAATATATTAGAAATGAATATCCATTTTTCAGTTATGAATTTAGATGGTGAAAATAATACTATTTCTATTTATGAATCTGATGACAATGATTTATATGTCGATTCAGGTATAGATGAATTTATGAAACATTCAACATCCGAAATTGTTGAAATGGTTTATCAAATTGTAATTTTTTTAATTGGGACACCTTTAAATATTCATGCTTTTATACAATTATCAAAGTAAGTATTTATTTTTTTAATTTAATTAATATTTTTAAAATTCAATTAAAGGAAACAAAAAGGTGGGTATGCTGAATCAAGACTAACAAAATTTTCAAGGCAACTAATAATAACACATTTGATGGTTCTTGTAATGTGCTTATGGAGAACATACTGGTTTTATAATATAATTTGGAATCTTGGTAATGTTTTATGCAAAATTCATTCTTTTGCTTATGCCTTACCCTTTCACTTATGGTCAAATATTGTTGCTGCTATTTCAATTGATATGCTTTGTTGCATTCATTCACCTTTATCATCCTATAGAAATGGTACAAAGCGTGTAAATTATTTAATTGGAAGTGCATGGTTCATTGCCATTGTTTGTGCATCACCTATGTTTTTGTTTAAAGAAACTGTTGTAGTTTTTGCAAATTTTAATTTTTATCAATGTTCTGTTTCTGATAAATTATATAATTTACAGAATGCGTAAGTTTATTCCTTTTAAATAATTTATTTTTAAATTTTAGATGGAATCTATTTCATGTTATAACTGTTTTTTATATACCACTTTCAATTGTCCTAATTTGTTATACTCTTATTGGCGTTTCTTTAAGACGCCAGATGGCACATCGTAAAAGTTTACAGGACGAGTCACAACTTTTTCAGAATAATCATACCACTGTTCGTTTTTTAAAAGCTACAATTGCAATTATCATTGCCTTTATTTTAACATGGCTCCCATATCAAGTAATGGCATTACTTAGAGTCATTTGTAAAGAAAATAGTAACTGTAGTAATATATATAATCAATTAAATTGGTTACAGGCAATTATGATTGCAAGGTAAGATTATATAATTATCTCATCAATTTAATGTTCCTTTTAAGTACATGCACAAATCCATTTTTGTATAAATTTGTAAATTTTAATTCAAGTCAAAGAGCATATAATTTAGCAGGAAGTACTAATGAAAATGGTATATCCTTTTGTAATAATAATTACAATCATGGATCTAATGTCTGTATAAGATATAATAATGATGATAAACTTGGCAAAAGAAGAGTGTCTAGATGTAAACACTTACTTGTACCAACCAACTGTTTAGAGGAAATTAAAATAAACAAAGAAAAAAAAACTTTTGATGACATCCCTAATGACAAGGAAATTTCAACTATAAACAAATTTAAAGAAGAAAGTACGGAAAGTTGTCAAGCTGCCAAGAAAAATTTTGTTACTAACCAAGATATTGTACTTTCTCATTCATTTACAAGGCCTTCATCGGCTTAATTTTATTACATATTTGACAAATTACTTTGTTCGAAATAGATATCCAATAATATTTTTTATTTCACAAATTTTTATTGAAAGAAATTTTAGTATATATATCATTATTTAACTATTTATTGGCACAAATAATATTTTTTTGGATCATAAAATTCAAATTTAAAACCTTATGGTATGACATTTTTATGAAAAACAAATTTTTATTGACAAAATATTATTTAAATTTGTTTTCCATTTTATAAATTGTAATGCTTCATCATTTAAGCAGCAAAGACATTTCATTTCTATTAAATGTCTATTTTAAAGTGCTTTTATTCATTAAATTCAAACCATTATTAGGAGAAAGATGTATATAAGTTATGTCATTGATTATATATATTTTTCATTAAATATACCAAATTTTGTTTTATACTTTTATATATTTAAATAAAATAATATTAAAACATATTTTTTTTGTTTATTAAGCATGTCCCTAACATATTCCTTCAAAATGAATCATTTCTCAACATTTATTTAAAATCTTCATCCACCGTTTCTCTACTATGTCAAAAAAATATATGCGATAAATGTTGTGAGCGCGAACATCTCTACCAATGTGCTGTTCTCTTCTATTTTTATGACAAGGGGCGCCTTTCTTTTGATTCTACTTATATAAATATATAATATATATTGATACCATTTTCGTTAACACTATCAATAGGAAGAAAGTACATATGCGAGCTACCAAACTCTACATAAGACTATGTCCTGTTTTTAACATATAGTGATCACATTTATGTGTAATATTTAGTTATATACATATATTACTATCTAAGATATATCGAACTCATTATCATAACTTCTGCATCAGTTGACGCGTGCTGCTAATATATTGTTAGTGACATTGCAGAAATAATATTATCAATTTATTTTACGATATATATAGATATATTTATATATATATATATATATATTATTTAATTAATAATTTAAATAAAAACATTTTAAAAATTAAACATTTTTTTACATTTTTAGATAGACATTTGTTAAAAATGATGCCAAATGGACAAAATGCAAATCAACCTATCAATAATCTGGATTTAGAGACTAAAGAAAAACTTGCAAGCTATGTATTAGATTACTTAAGAACATTAGGATGTACCAGAGCTGCAGATGCTTTTCAAACTGAAATTATGAATACCGATATAAGAAAAATTCCTGAAGTTGATACACCAAACATTTTACTTGGCTGGTTTTCGTAAGTTGTTCTATAATATAGGAAAATTTAATCGACGATTGCATTTTGATTTAGTATATTTTATGAGTTGTATTGCGCAGCTCCGGACAGAAGACATATGTATGACATTTCTAGTGACGCCAAGGCCTTTTATGACTGTGTAAGTTATATATATTTTTTTCTTTGTTGTTATATTGTTATTTTTGTAGGGATTCATTCAAAATCCACAACTTCCTCAAGGTCCAACAATGGGACCATCATTCCCACAACCAACTGGACAGGTAAAAAAAAANAAAAAAAAATGAATTTTATAACATATTTAATATTTTTTAGTTCCCTAATCCTGTTCCACAACAAGTACCAATGTCTGGTGGAGCTAATCAAGGATATTATCAACATAAATCAACCGAAAATGGAAATGGCATGCCAATGAATAATGTTAATCAACGAATGCCTGTGCCTAACATGATGAATCAACCACCTACTCATCAACAATTTCCCACATCACAACCACAACCACAACAATTACAATCAACAAATCAACAGCTACGTAGCTTAATCAATGAGCGTTCGCAAAGTAGCAATATAAACAACGGAATGCAGGAGAATCGAATGAATACAATGAATTATCAACCTTCCAGTGGTCAACATCAATATATGGATAATACAATGATGCCTCCAAATGGTATGCAACCACATATGAGAATGGGAAACGAACCGCAACAAATGAATGTCGATCCAAGATATATGAATATGAATCAAGGTTATAATCAACAAGGTTATCAAATGAACTCTAATCCTACTAATCCAAATTTGACACAACAAACACAACAACAAAAGGCACTTGAAACGAATCCAAATTTAAATAGTATGCAGCCGAGTATGATGAATCATGCTCAAATGTAAAAAAANAAAAAAACAATATTATTGAAGATATATTAAAGTTAATTCATATTAATATTTATGTAGAGAGAAAATGAATAATATATCTTGAATATTGTATAGCTGTATATAGAACAAAAAATTATTATCACTTATACAACATTTCCGTCATATAATCCATTTATAATTGCTTACTTGATTATTCTTTAAAAAATTTTGCCACGCAAAAAAAGGAAAACCTAATCAAAGGAAATTAAAAAAAAAAATCCAGGATGATGTAATGGGTGTAGTCTCAAAAAAATATTTCATTACTGCTTGGATATATAATATTAATTCTTTTTATAATCTCTAACAAAACAATATCTACGCTTCCTATTTGGATAATTTTGTACTTTATATAGAAGAATTTGAATTTATACAAACGTATTTAAATTTTTTTAAAAATTATATAATATAAGTATCGTAATAATCCCATTATTTTTGAATTTAATTTCTTTTAATTTCATTTTAATCCCTTTTATAATTTGAATATTATACATAATAAAAGTTTTATACAAATTTCTTATATACCTTTTTGACGTTTAAGTTATTAAGTTGTTCGAAATCTGATATTTTATCACCTGCAATAACAGTTTTAAGTATTAAATATTCATATTTTATAATAATTACCGTAGAAGTTTTAGATAATATTAAGATATGTGGTATTTAATATTTTATCTTACTAGACGTTAAGTATTATATATATATATTTATTATATAGAAAAAAATCTCCTTTGTTTATAATTATAAGTTAGATAGGAAAAAATAAAAATACCTATCACTTGTTATAACTATTTTTATAAAAGCTATTAAAAATAACTTTTTAAGTGTGAGATTTTGTTGTTTAAACAATAACGATATTTTCATGTATAGTTATTTTGTATAGAAAAATATTTTAGAAAAAAAAATTATTTTTTTATAATAAAAATTATATATTTTTAAGAAATGATGCAAAAAATATTAACCATATTTTAAAATTTATAATATTTTAAATTTATATAAGGATTATATTAATAAATAGATTATAAATCTGTATAATTCCCTGTAACTTTTCATGCATCTAATGATATATTTAGAATAATCAATGGGTGCCGAAATTGTCAAATCTTGACATATCTTTTGTCACAAAAAGGCTTCTTCTTTTATGAAGGATTATATTATTGTATTTGTATACAGATACTTAAAAATTATTGTTACGAAAATTAAGTTGTCAAAGAAGCGGTGTCCTGAGACAATTTTACATTGTAGAGATAGATTCACATATTGTTTCATTTTATTAACTTTAATTTATTAGTAATATATAAAGTTATTGAAATGTGTTTAGTAACTTTTTTCATTTTCTAAAAATGAAAACTGATTTTTATTGTTCATTTTATAGAAATTTAAATTTTCTATAATAAATTTTATTGGATAAAGCAATCTATGTAATTACGTAATGTTCATTTCAACTTGTTAGTACATTTAAATAAGGTTACGAATTTTGAGCGTTAACTTTGTTATTCAATCTTTAAGATATATTTCTATATTAAATAAGATTCTACAATTGTAAGGGAAAATATTATAGAGATAAAATTGTTTTAATGAAAATTGGTTTCTGAAAATGTCACTACAATAATATGTCATTTCCTCTTATTTCCTATCGTAGTGATTAACTTCAAATTGTTAACACTTTTGTCTTTCCTTTATTCATCAAATGTAACTTTTCTTATGATGTATTCGTTGTTGCCACAGCTATATATATTATAAAATTATTAAATAAGAATAAAAAATTAATTTATCTTTATTTTTTATTTTATCTCTATCTTAGAATTATTCACTTAAAATTTTCAAAATTTACCATGAATAAGTTGTAATATACCGGAGAAAAATAATTTTTTTAACACTGTCACTACCGACTTTATTTAACTTTCAATGTGGATAATGTATAATTTATTGCAATTTGTCTTTTATCTATATTTATCAAGTTGTACTCATTCTTCGTCAAGTACACTTACTAAGGTTATTTATTATTTTATATAATAGCAATATACAAGATACCATAACATCTTCATTCGAGATTGGCATTATATTCTCTGATTCCTATTTATTATTCAAACTCCTTTCGTCGTCAACTTTTATGAGTTACTAAAAGTGATTAAATATTACTGCCTTATTTTGTAACTTAAAGTGTTATCTATTTACTGTTTTTATCATAAACATGAAATACCTATTTTATAAGTTTTCTTCTAAATTAAACTTTTTAACTATCATTCATATCATAATTTATATTTTAAAGTTTTTGATGCAAACTGAATTGATAATATTTTTCTTTCTTTACTATATATTTAAACTGTCATATAATATAGTATTTGATATGTTAACTAATAATGTTATTATGATATATTTATGTAAACATGAATCGCTCCAATTCACAACTTCATTTAAATAATTAGTTGTCAATTTAAGAACCTCTTAATATAGAATTAAAAATTTTAAACTTTATATGCTAAAATATTCACTTTTTTTTTNTTTTTTTTTGTTAAAATTTGATTTTTATTTATAAATATATATATATCCAATTTTATTTTAGGTCCAATAGTTAAGATCTATTATTTAAGAAATAAGATATCAAATTATCAAACAAAAAATATATTTACATATTTTAGATATATTAGATTGTTTAAGCACTTTTGTTTAATTAAAATAGTTCAATATAAGTTGAATATATATGAAACTCTTCAATTTCTTTTAAAGTCAACATCTGGTATGGTTAACAATTTTCGAATCTAAAATTATTGCTTTACAAGGATATTTGTTCAGTTTTTAATTTTTCACAGAAATGGCATTCTTATCAAAAATTTTATTATTTCTACTTTGTTTAATATTTATTCTTAACTCATTTGTTCTATCTTATATAAGAATAAATCGGTGTTATAGTTGTATGTCAGCACAATATGAAGATGCTTTTAAAAATAATGGTGTACTTTCAGAGTAAGTCCCTTTTTTATAAAATAATAAAATTAAAATTATACTTTACTTAACATTATTTAGGCATTTTTATGAACCTAGAAATTTTACAGATGAGTGCGATGACATAAATGATGGAAGATATATAGGTACCGTTTCTTGCAGAAATATATGTCTTACAATAACTCAAGATATAATCAGTTTAGGCATTCGAACGGGTAAAAAATTAACAATTCGTGGTTGTTCAACAAAAATAACAAAATTAGGTTTCAAAAATCGCACAATGTCTATTCTAGATCGTTTTGACAATTGCCGTTATGTTAAAGCATCTGATTTATTTCTTTATCCTGTGGATGACTTAAATACAGTACATGTATGTAGTTGTTTAGGGGATAGATGCAATGGTTCAAAACGTAGCAATAGTCATACGAGCACAAATTCAACAATATTTATAATCAGTATTTTACTACCATTTTTAATATGCTTTAACATTACGACATCTATTGTTAAATTTTGATTCAATTAGTGACATATATTTTTCGCAAATTATGGATTGATTCTATTTTTTAAATTTGCTAAATATTTCTACACATTTTATATATAGATATATTTATATTGCGTGATAAAAATGATATGATTTATGAAATTTTTAAAATCTTTTTAATATTTGGCAGTTTGAGAAAAATTATATACAATTTTAGGCAGTGAATGACTTACAGTGAAGATTAAGATTGTCACTTACCAAATGGAAGAATTAAATATAATATAAAATATGTTTTATTATCGCACTTAATAGAAAATAAAACGTTATAATATATGCCTATGCATTAAAGGGCAACCAAGATTTGTTTAAAAAAGTTATTCTTTATATAATGAAATCATAAATACAAAATGATGACATGAATAAGATTTATTGTCGAAAAATAAAATGTTAATTTAATTAATATTGTAAAACATAAATTTTTTTATCTATCTACTGCATGAAGTATATTTTTTAATAAAAATAAATTTTATCTTTGTGACTGAATTTATTTTTTTAAAGAAACGTAAATTTATTTCATGCAATGTTTGTAACAGTCACATTTAGTGCAATGATGATTATCATCCAAAATTTTTTTAAGATGTTTTATATGAGCAATAGCTAAGTTTAGTGTTTCTAATTTGCTCATTCTTGTTTTTACATACTGTGGAGGGAGCATATTTCTCATTTGTTGATAACCTTCATTTATCCATCTTACTCGAAGACGTTCACGTTCGTTTCTTCGAAATACTTGACACCTTAAAATGAATATTAAAAAATTAATAATTTATAACTTACCCGTTGTCATCCATTGGATTTGGTAAAGGTACAGAGGCATGCGATCCAAATGGACTAACTTGCTGCGATCTTTGATTATCAGAAATTTCCTTTCCCATATTACCATTTGACCAATCAAATGATGTATGATAATTATCAATAGATAAAATTGGAGCTGAAGCCGTATCCCAATGATTTATATTTGCATCTGTAAAAGTTACCAGTGAATTTTGATTTGTAGAAACATTATTAAATGATGAATTACTTAATGTATTAGCTAGAGCAGTTTCATAAGCAAGGGAATTTAAATAAATTGTGCTCATATCCATGGTTAAAGAATAATTATTATGTCTGAAAAAAAATCTAATTTGAATAGTAAATTAAAATGGATGAAAAAAAGATATAGATAACAATAGCTATTCATGTGATTTTTATTAAATAGTAAAAGACAAATAGAAAATTGATATAGACATGGGAGTCTCATATTTGAACTTACTAAATTTAGTTTATTGTAAAGTTGTGATATAAAGTAGATAAAAAAATCAAAATCTTCAAAAAGGAAAAGTTATTGTTTAATGTTATAAAACATAGTTAAACCATATGAAGAAAAATGTTTGATGAATTAAAATAATTACCAAGATTTTTTTTATCAACATTTTCTTTTTTTATGAATGACCCTTTATGAAATTATTTTATTTTAAAATATATAATATATTTTATATAAATAATTTTTTCATAAATTAAAAAAAAAAAATTAATAAAAATGAATTATGATCAGCAAGCTTTACATAATACTATAACTTTCTCTTTCTATTTACTCATGACATTCAACTTTGATATGCCGACATAATCATATTACAGTTGATTGTTATTTAACAGATAAGAAGCTCCCACCAATTAATACAATATAATAAAAGAATATATAAGGTAAGTATTAGTTAATCATACAAAAGCGTGATAGAATCAAAAGTATGATTATTTATTAATTACCAATATTTGCGATTTATGATAGTTAAACATATAAGGTAACAGCTGCACTAAATTTTTGTTTTATTATTGTAAATAAAAAAGACTTTTGGTTTATTGTTTACACAACACATCAATTTTAAATGTTTATTAAACTAAAAATTTTATCATTTTTAAAAAAATTGGTTTTTATTATTATTTTCATTCGTTTTTCACCATTAAAATATCTTCAACACATTTAATTGTAATTTTAATAAATAGAAAAATTATATACCCATAAAGACAATCTTTTTTGCCTAAATTAACTTTTAATAAATGTGTAAAGGTTCTAAAATATTAAAAAGAATTTATGCCATTAATAATGACTTAAATTATATGTATAATCATTGGAGCAAAATAATATCCGTAAACAAAACTAGAATGTGACATTTAAATATATATGTTATTTCTAAAGTTTTTATTTATTAATCTTTTAATAATAAAATGCCTACTAGAAGCAAAAGTGCACATATTTTTCTATCACCTGAAGATACTATCATTATAAATGAAAAAAATACAAATTTTATAAAAGATAATAAAAGATCACAGATAGTTTATGAAAAACAAAGATCTAAAATCAAATTAGTACCTGCTTTTTCAATTCAATCAATGCAAAAAAATAGTGAAGTATTTACATTGCCAAGAAAATATACAGGAATAAAGTATTCCAAAAATGATAATATGGATGATGTTGCAAAATCTATGATTAACCGTTTTAAAGAAGCATATATAAACCGTCAATTACCTTTACAAATTGTTGATGGTGTTAAGAAAAAGTCTATTATTTGGAACATAAAATTAGAAGATTTAGATATGTTAAACTTAAAAAAACTTTTTCAAATTTCATCTCTTGGACTACCATGCACAGAAAATGTAAGTTGATATAAAGACTATATTTAAAAATAATAAAATTTTTAAAAATATTGATAATAAATAAATATTTTATTTACATAAAAGAATTGTCAACATATTAAATATTTAATTTTATTATTTAGTTTTATGAAACTGTTGCGTTGGAAGCATTTGAATCGTTGATATGCTTATCTGCAGCCAAATATATTCTCTTTCAAATATTAACAGAAGTCGTTATGGCTATTAGAAAAGCTTTAGATTATGGTAACAATGAAAAAAAGATAAAAATTTTGAATCTTATTATTAAGATAACAAAAATTAAAAACATTGGTAAAAGTCTACTACCATATTATAAACAGTTATTAGCTCCTCTTAGACAGCCCTATTCAAAAATGTCTTTTTTAACGAATGGTAAGGAAACGAAAAATGATTCAAACTATCAGTTGAGTCATTACATTCATAAAACATTGGTTGCTTTGGAGGAAAGTGGTGGTAGAAATGCATTGGTGAACATATGCTATGTTGTTCCACATTACCAATCTATCTATCATTATCAATAGTGTATTCCATAAATCGACAATACTTTAATAACCTTTTGATGTTTCATTTATTTCATTAATCATTAAAAAATAATAAATATAAAAGTTTCTCCTTAAACTTACAAATACATTATAAATTTTTATACTTTACTCTTATAAAATGTCTCTCTTTATTCTATCTCATATACGTTTTAATAAATAATTATCATTCTCAGTGTTTTTTCTAATTTCTCTACACCAACTGTCCAAATAATATTCTCGCCTTTATATCTTTTTAGTTACAATTGCAATATAAAGTTCATTGATATAAGACATAGATAATATATAACTTATCTTTCACCATCTAATTTAACCCTCTTTTCATGTGAAAACTTTTCACAACATTAAATGTATTTCTTTAATTTTAATTGTGATCATATAGAAAATTTTTTGAATGATGCCTCTATTTATCGAAAGACGTACATTATCATACTTTTGCCTTGTTTATCTTATACATGTCCGGGCGGTAGTTTACAAATATATATGTTATCATATGTCGAGTTATTTCGTTTCATGTAAGGACCTACATAAATTTAATTTGAATCTTTCTCTTCAATTCGTGATCATTCATCGTTATATCTTTTTTATTATTATTTATAACATTCAAACAAAACTTTATTAATTCTCCACATTTATGAATAAAACATTATTAAATTTTAATAACACCTATATTAACATTTTCTTCTCCTTAACAAACAAAATATATAGAATATAAAAAATAAAAAANAAAAAATATATGTTTTAACAATTTAAAATATCAATCTAATAAATACAAAATTTAAAAGTTGCTTTATATTTATTTTTAATTCCCTCTATTTAAAGCTTTAATCAGTTGCTTTTGTCACATAATACAATTTTGATTCAAACATAATTATTTGTATTATTTATACATAGTCATTCATACTATAACATATATATCATTTCATATCTTTGTAGGTGTATACTATCCTATCATTTATTCTCTCACTTTATATTTATATTTATTAATAAAATAAATATTTAAATTAAAAATTTTAAGCATAATTTAACGTTGCAATAAAGTAAGGTAAAAACAAAATATCTATTCATGTTTGCCTTTTAATCATTATAAACAGTATATATCATCATATTTAACTTTAGATCATTCTATGCTTGAGAATAATATATACTGAAAAATGATGCATCTACGAGTGAAGCTAAAAAAGAGATATGTTTTAATATTACAATACTGTATATTGTTAAAGTAAAATAACTTTTATGCCTTTTTAATGATTGAAATGTACTATATATATAATAGTTTAACGTTTCTAATTTTTATAAACATACTTTTCCATATGTCAATGATTATTTTAATAATTGCTTCCAATATAAGGATAGTTATAAATCATATGTCTTTTTATATAATAAAAATCATTTCATTCAACGTTTCTTTAAAATATTATAATTTTATTTTAGTTTACAATATTTTATTATTTTAATTTATTATTTTTCTTTATTGATTATATTTAAATATTAAAAAAGTTACAATGTATCCGGATGACATGGGTCTTGAATGTTTATCATCATTGAATAACAATTTATTAAAAAACAATCCTCCAAATCAATCATGTTTTGATGATGAATTTGCTTTTGATTTTAAAGAAGAAGAATACCATTATGCAAATGATAATTCTTCTCCCTTATATCAAGGTAGTGATGAGATGTACTATGATAACTTTTCCTCAGAAACATTCTCATCAAATTTTAATAGTAGTTCAATTTCTCCTGTATCAATGAGTGAATTGGAAAATAATAGTGATAAACCTAAATTTTATGACTATGCCAATTCAATTGATCACTACTTTGACAATCGCTCATTTAGTGATGGTAAGATTTACTATAAATATATATATGTGTGTACTAATATAAACATTTTATTTTATAGATTCTCATAATGTATCGCTCTCCAAAATACGCCGCAAATCTAATAACTTTTCTAATACATCCACAAAAAATTTGATGAAAGATAATTCTAAAAATTCCTTATCAACGGTATCCAGAACTTCATCAACCACTTCTTCCATGACATCATTATACAAAGTAAACCCATCTTCCTCTCCAATTATAAATAAAAGAAAATGGGACGACATTGCGATAAGAGAAAACAAAATTTCAGCACAGGTAATTTTATATTTTTAAGAGTGATATTTTCACATTTAAAAAATTTATAATTTATTAATACTTTCAAAATTTTTAAACCTTTTCTTATTTATATATATANAAAAAAAAAAGAATATATCAAATATAAATTTTATAATTATATTATTCTTTGTGAAAGAAATAGTTTTTAGTTGTAAAAATTGCAACTTTACAAACAATATATTTAATAATTTCAATATTGTATAAATGTGTAACTAAAAATTATATATACATCTGATCAGATAATCTCTAAAAATTAGGTTGTTGATAAATTATCCGTGAAAATTAATTGAACAATTTTTAAAGAAAAGTATATAATTTTATTGTGAAAATTAATATCTGTTTGGTATACTTAATTTATTTTAAATATAAACAAAAGTAAAAAAAGATTTATTTTAATAATATATAATATAAACTTTTTAGAGTGGAAAAAAAGGACCTGTTGTGTTGACAGCAGAAGAGTTGGCAGTATATAAACAAGAAAAGTTTGAAATACCAGTTTCATTTCCTTTAACACAAAGTCAAGAAAAAGAGTTAAAAAAAGTTAGGAGAAAGATTAAAAATAAGTTATCAGCAAAAGCTAGTAGATCAAAAAAGAAAGCTGAATTAGAAGGTTTAAAGGAAGCATTAGATTATAAAAATCGTCTTTTTGCACACTTTTTAGATTGTGTTCGTAGAAACTCCATCAACAGAGAACCTCTATGTAAAGAATGCCAAGAATTGATAAAATCTGGAAGTATACCAGCTGATAATATTTTGGATGAGACTTTTTAAACATTTTATTAAATATAAAAAAAATTGACATTTACTTTATGTGTTGTGTCGATAAAATTTTTTGTTGAAATGCAAACGGCAATTTAAAAATGATTGTATCTATATATTTATTTTAGGTTAATAATATTGTTAATATTTATTAAAAAAAAGACCTATACTTTTTCTATATTATTATTAAGGATATAAATAAAGATGTAAAGAAATAAACTATGATATTTAAACAAAAAATTGTTATTTTTAATATTTTTTATATTAATAGAATTTTAAGAAATATATATATATTTTTTTAAATAAGTTAATTATATTAATCATATATTGATATGTCTTTTAACTAATTCATTATTTTTTTCGCAACTATCGTTCCACCATTCAGTAAAATTTGTCATTCTTGATACATTTTGTTTTTTTTCATGAATCATTTTACAAAATTGACAAAAACCCCATGGCCTTTCAGCTATGTCATGTTTTTGACCATCTAGAAAAATAACTTTATATTCTTTCATCCATTCAAAATATGAAAGATATTTTTTTTTATCTTTTATCAATGTATGCAAATAATCAGCTAATTCTTTTGCATTATCAAAGTCATCCACAGCAATAAATGATTTTGGTGGAACATACTCTTCAACAATTGATCTTTTTAATACGATTGGTATAATTGGATTATTAAAGCCACGGTACCATAATTTTTCTGTTATATAATCTTTACAAATAGAATTTTCAAAGGCAAGATAAAAATAATATTCTTTATCAACATCATTACAGTTATTTTCTCTTCTACATTCTTTATTTCCACAAGCACCATAAATATCTACATTTATATATTTTTGCAAAACCTGAACAAATCCCTCTCTATTTGATGGTGTTTGACAATGACTAACCATCCATGAAATTGTTTTTTTTTTATTCGTCAACTCTTCTTCTGTGATAGGATTTTTATTAAGTTGTGACTCAGGAGCAAGATGAACTGTATAGCCATATGGACTTGATGTATATGAATCGTGACGAAAACTTATAAACGAATGAGGGTACAAAGATATACCTTGCATTGATCCAGTTGTATCGTGTGCAGGAGATTCTTGTGTAAGAAGAGTAATAAGAGTGTCTTTATTAGTAATACTTTGAACATCAAGCAAATTAGAAACAATTACACCATCTGCAATATCTTGTTTATTATTATCATTCGTTATTTCACAATTCCAATCTCTACAACCTCCTAAATGTTCATTAGTTATATAACTTATACGGGATAAAATAATTATTTTTTTATTGTTATTTGGGACCTTTAAATTTGTCCTTTCTTCAAATGAACCATATTTTTTATTAGTTAAAACATCGTCTATTACTATATTTTGGCCTTTATAATTAAAGCTCATTTTATATTTTTGCGATAAATTTCCACTGCCTCTGTTATTTTCTGATTTATCATTTAGAAATGTTTTTCTATTACTTGGAATTCTTATTTTTGAATTATTAATATTTAACCTATTATATAAAATCTAAAAAAAAATTAATAAAATGTCATAAATCTTTATTTAACAAACATTATCATTCTCTACTGGTATTTCAAATTGACTATTAATAAATAAAAATGCATAAACTACCAACGAAATAATAACTGCCCGTTTTATTAAAAAAATTAATTTTAATGATGCCATTTGAAACCTTTTATATATATATAAATAATAAATTTATGTTATAATGGTGAATATATTAGCATCAAGATCTAAAAAAAATTAATATAATTATAAATACCATACAAAAAGTATTTCAAGTAATATTATTTAAAATTTCATACATCATAATTTAAAGATATTTCTTTTTAAGTAACGTATATAACATATTATTATATTATATTGTTATCAGTACCTATTTTTCAAGTTAAAAATTATAAAATTGTTTGGCAATTATATTACATTAAAAAACTGTTTATAATTATCATTAAATGTATACATAATAAAAGGAATAATGATAAATTTCGGTTATTATAGTATTTCGAGCATAGAATAATAGTATTAATTCAAAAAGTATTTTGTAATTTAAAAAATTTAAATTTTATTATTTTAAAAAAACATATTCTATAAAATTTAATGCCTAGTATCGAACTAATAGAAGGAATATTTATGATAATCATTTTAAGTATACTTTTATCAATCAAAATTTTCGCAATTTAAAAATCAACTTATTCAAGTTTTATTTGTAGTCTTTTAATAAAAATTTCATTTTATAGATCTTTTCATAAATTATTGTATACAAATACAGCTTTGTTTAATGATACTATTAATCATCGGTTTTGTAATAGTATCTTTTTCTTTAAATTAAAAAAAAAAATCTAAATTATTTAAAATAAAACATTTTCTTTCAAGAAGAAGCTAATGCTAATTGCTTTAAAAATAGATTAAAAATTTAAATAGGAAGCCATAAGAAAAGAAATTATATATTTATATACCAAGCTATATTTTTAATAAACATATACAGATATTTAATAAAACAAAAGTAATTGACATGACTAAAATTTTAACATGGATAGTATTTTTACATTGGATCAAGAGTATGTGACTAAGAAATATATAAAAAGAAAAGCATTAAATACTTTAGTTTCCATAGTAGTAAAAATTGTACACGAATTACTGATAACAAAAATTTTTGTTATAAATTGTCCATTTCCAATGTATCATTATATTATAAACATTCAAGTAAGAGAGAGATAAACAAAAATAAATAATATAAGTGATATGGAACTTAGAGGTGCGTTATAGAGAATCACCTTTTTATTATTAAATATATTGTATTTAATGAAAAAATCAAGCCATACATTTATATATATTAAAAAATTTATGTAAAATTTATTGCTTTATAGAGATTCTTATTGAATATAAAACATTTCCATTATTAATATTCTTAAAAAAATAAATTGTTTCTATATAAACAAACAAATAGTAGATTTATATTCTTTTATACTTTTGTTAGTAATTTTAAGGAAATAAACGTTGATTTTAAAAAATTTTTACAACATATGGAAGATTAAATAATAATACTTGGAAAATAAACATTTTAATGGAAATTCTAGAGAGTAAAACTTTTGTGTTTTAACTGTGCAAATGAAGTACTAAAAAGGAAAAGGTAATAATATTTTTATAAGTCTACTTTTTAAACTAACTATACTGATGTGGATAAATATATNATATATGTAACATTTAAATAATCATTATCATACTTTAAAATTATAAATAAATATAAGCTTTTTTTATGATGATAATATTATTTTTGAATATTTTATTGAAAACAAATGACCAAACTTTTAATGTTATTTTACAAAATTATGTAGACAAAAAAAAAGAAATAATTATATCGGAATATGTTCTTGTTGTAAAAAAATTAATTAAAAATATTTTAAGAAGAGAAAGGCATATGAAAAAATAAAATTTATAGAAAAAAACACTATAAAAATTAAAAATTGATAATCAAACGGAAAGTATATTTAAAAACTTTGACATGTTTTCTAAATAATGTTGAAAATAGGTTCATCTTCAATTTGAAAGTTTAAAAGCATAATAAACTTTATAAATGTTAACATTAAAAAGAATTTGTGCAAGAAAATAAAATTTATAAAAGTTAATTTCAAATATAAATAATATCAGGTACAATTGCTTTTAATTATAATTTATCCCTGACAAGCTTAATAAAGTAGCACATGTACAAATATATTAGCTATATATTGTTATCTTATACCTCATACAACATATTTTACATAAAACCTTATTTATGATTTATTCCTATTATTAATAACATTATTATTGAGTATTATATATTTGAAAAAAAAANAAAAAAAAATAATAAAAAAGTTTTTATTTATAATAATGAGTAATATTGGTATAGCTTAATAAAATGCAACGAAAAAATTATGATGTATTATTAAGTATTAAAAATAAATCCGTGATTATTTAATTGCATTTTGAAAATTTTGTACGTTTTAATAATGGTTCTGTAAGTGTACATTGTCACTAGTATATTTGCCTTGTAACTGAATTCTCGTGAATATACGACACACCGGGCAATGATAAAACGGATGCTGTATCAGAAAGATTAAATAGTTCCTCTGGAAAATTTGATAAAAATTCATGATGCATAGCATCTGGTGCTGATAGTCTTTCTTTTCCATCATACTAAAAAAATAATAAATATTTAATGATAAGAAATTAGTTTAATAAAAACGTACTCTTAAAAGTTTAGATAACATATCAATACTTTCTTTTGATAACCGTGGTGAGCAACGTTCTAAAACTTTTTCTGGTGTCGTAATCCTTTTAATTTGCCCATTATAACGCTCCTCAGCTCTTACCATTAATTTAACACTATCTTCAATCTCTCTAAATTTGGGACATTCAATAAGACAAGCTCCATTATTTTCATTTGGAAGTCCTAACTTTTTAAATATTAAAGCAAGTTGATCATCAGTACAGGTACCTGGGAACATTGCTTTACCTACAATCATTTCATACAATATACAACCAACACCCCACATATCAATATGTGTTGAATAAGTTGTTGATCCAAATAAAACATCTGGAGGTCTATACCATAAAGTTACGACTTCATTTGAATATGTTTTAGTTGGTACTGATTTTGCTCTAGCTAAACCAAAATCAGCTAACTTTAATTCACCAACTCTATTAATTAATAAATTTTGTGGTTTTAAATCTCTATGTAATATTTTCCTTTTATGACAATAAGCAAGTCCTCGTAATAATTGGATAAGAAATAATCTACAATTATCAATGCTTACTTGATTATTAACTTCTTCCATATAAAATCTGAGATCGCGTTCTACGAATTCAAATACAAGTGTTAAAACCCGATCAGTATAAACAATATCATGTAATGTAACAACATTAGCATGTTTTAAATTTCTTAGTAAAGATACTTCTCTAATTGCAGTACAAGGTGCACCTTCCTCTGGTTCTAAGCGAATTTCTTTAAGAGCAACACTCTTTCCCGTTAATAATGATTTTCCCAAATATACAGTTGCGTAGGTTCCTTCACCAAGTCCTATTATTTTTTGATAAGTTTCTAACTTCCCAAAACCAATTTCACTCAATGAAGCTCTTCTACTTTTTCTTGTTAATGGTTGATCTAATGTTGGTGTTTTATTTAATTTTTCAACAACATTTAATGGTAATTTAATGTCAGGTGGTAATGATAAACGTTTCTGTATATCTTGTTCACTCCATTTTCTATTATTTTTTTGACGCATCTTGATATTCGGTATATAACGTTGCCTACTAGTACCTGATGTTGTTGTGGTTGGAAGTGATGTATCTTCATGACTTGAAGGTTGACCCGATGATAAAGATGAAGTTTGATCACTTGAACAAGGTGATACTTCTATACTGTTATCTTCATCTGTTATCCCATTATCATCTGAACCTAATGCTGTACTTTCATGTACCACCGCTAAAAATATAAAATTATATAATTATTCATTTAATGATGATTAAATTTCTAACTAACATAATGATATTGATGGTCTTATCATTGATTTTACATTATATGAATGCCTTTTCTTTTTAAACATAAAAAATTGTAACCATGAGGAAAAAGAACCAGAAGCAGAAGATGAAATTCCTTCCCCTTCCTCAGATATCTCTTTTATAGGAGATTCTGTAAAAGAATGATCTTCATCATTTGATTTATTAATATTATCAAATGCTTCCTGCTCTTCTTCAGAGATAGCACAGAAATCATGAAATGTTACTGATTTTGAGATGTCTATAGACTTTTTAAATCTCATTTTAAGTAATTAATAATTAGGGGGCCAGTTAATAAACTGTGAATCTATAAATGAATATATATAGTTTATTAATAAAATATATTATATATATTCAAAATTATTAATTTAGAGATTTAAATTATACATTAAATAGTTATACTCATAAATAATTGACATTAGATTGACATAAATGAAGTGTAGGGATATATATCAGAATAATAATTAAACACATATAAATTATTAAAACCAAAATAAAAAAGTATATCAAATATATTTTAATAATATATCATAATAAAAAATATTTAATTTTAATTATAGTAGGAAATAAATAAAATATATTTTTTTTTTATAATTGATTATTTATAATAATTTTTCTAATACATCTAAAGCTACATAATATATACATAGTTGACTTACATTTTTAATTATACCTATTCTTAGTAAGTCTCTATATTACATATGTACTTATATATTATTTTTTGATCACCTTTTAAATTTAAATAACATAAATAATTAATTGAAAATATCTATGTTATCATAACTTTCTATTTTGTCATTAAATGTGAAGAAGCATGAAAAGTATGGATATATTTTTGAGAAGATTAGCAATTTAAAGCTATTTATAATTAATAAAA